>JAUJYP020001179.1:7500-10000 GCA_030674075.2 Linum usitatissimum
GCAAAAATTCGAGAAAATGCGCACCAGGGGCACACATATGCGCAAAAATGCGCGAAAATGCGCACCAGGGTGCACACCCTTGCGAGAAAATGCACACCCATGCGCAAAAATGCGAGAAAATGCGCACCAGGGGGCACACCCATGCGCAAAAATGCGAGAAAATGCGCACCAGGGGCACACATATGCGCAAAAATGCGCGAAAATGCGCACCAGGGTGCACACCCGTGCGAGAAAATGCGAGAAAATGCGCACCAGGGGCACACCCATGCGCAAAAATGCGAGAAAATGCGCACCAGGGTGCGATTTTGGCACACCCTTGCGCAAAAAATGCGCGAAAATGCGCAGCAGGGTGCACACCCGTGCACAAAAATGCGAGATAATGCGCACCAGGGGCACACCCGTGCGCAAAAATGCGAGAAAATGCGCACTGGGGGCACACCCGTGCGCAAAAATGCGCGAAAATGCGCGCCAGGGGCACCCATATGCGCAAAAATGCGCGAAAATGCGCGCCAGGGTGCACGCCCATGCGCAAAAATGCGAGAAAATGCGCACCACAGTGCGATTTTGGCACACCCTTGCGCAAAAATGCGAGAAAATGCGCACCAGGAGCACACATATGCGCGAAAATGCGCGCCAGGGTGCGCACCCATGCGCAAAAACGCGAGAAAATGCGAGAAAATGCGCGCCAGGGTGCGATTTTGGCACACCCTTGCGCAAAAATTCGAGAAAATGCGCTCCAGGGGCACACATATGCGCAAAAATGCGCGAAAATGCGCACCAGGGTGCACACCCGTGCGAGAAAATGCACACCCATGCGCAAAAATGCGAGACAATGCGCACCAGGGGCACACCCTTGCGCAAAAATTCGAGAAAATGCGCACCAGGGGCACACATATGCGCAAAAATGCGCGAAAATGCGCACCAGGGTGCACACCCTTGCGAGAAAATGCACACCCATGCGCAAAAATGCGAGAAAATGCGCACCAGGGGGCACACCCATGCGCAAAAATGCGAGAAAATGCGCACCAGGGGCACACATATGCGCAAAAATGCGCGAAAATGCGCACCAGGGTGCACACCCGTGCGAGAAAATGCGAGAAAATGCGCACCAGGGGCACACCCATGCGCAAAAATGCGAGAAAATGCGCACCAGGGTGCGATTTTGGCACACCCTTGCGCAAAAATGCGCGAAAATGCGCAGCAGGGTGCACACCCGTGCACAAAAATGCGAGATAATGCGCACCAGGGGCACACCCGTGCGCAAAAATGCGAGAAAATGCGCACTGGGGGCACATCCGTGCGCAAAAATGCGAGAAAATGCGCGCCAGGGGCACCCATATGCGCAAAAATGCGCGAAAATGCGCGCCAGGGTGCACGCCCATGCGCAAAAATGCGAGAAAATGCGCACCACAGTGCGATTTTGGCACACCCTTGCGCAAAAATGCGAGAAAATGCGCACCAGGAGCACACATATGCGCGAAAATGCGCGCCAGGGTGCACACCCATGCGCAAAAACGCGAGAAAATGCGAGAAAATGCGCGCCAGGGTGCGATTTTGGCACACCCTTGCGCAAAAATTCGAGAAAATGCGCTCCAGGGGCACACATATGCGCAAAAATGCGCGAAAATGCGCACCAGGGTGCACACCCGTGCGAGAAAATGCACACCCATGCGCAAAAATGCGAGACAATGCGCACCAGGGGCACACCCTTGCGCAAAAATTCGAGAAAATGCGCACCAGGGGCACACATATGCGCAAAAATGCGCGAAAATGCGCACCAGGGTGCACACCCTTGCGAGAAAATGCACACCCATGCGCAAAAATGCGAGAAAATGCGCACCAGGGGGCACACCCATGCGCAAAAATGCGAGAAAATGCGCACCAGGGGCACACATATGCGCAAAAATGCGCGAAAATGCGCACCAGGGTGCACACCCGTGCGAGAAAATGCGAGAAAATGCGCACCAGGGGCACACCCATGCGCAAAAATGCGAGAAAATGCGCACCAGGGTGCGATTTTGGCACACCCTTGCGCAAAAATGCGCGAAAATGCGCAGCAGGGTGCACACCCGTGCACAAAAATGCGAGATAATGCGCACCAGGGGCACACCCGTGCGCAAAAATGCGAGAAAATGCGCACTGGGGCACACCCGTGCGCAAAAATGCGCGAAAATGCGCAGCAGGGGCACACCCGATGCGCAAAAATGCGCACCAGTGTGCGATTTTGGCACACCAAAATATGGACCCTCGATAAATTTTAAAATCTACTCGAGCAAATTCAAAAGTGCTTGCCATTATATCTCAGGGATATCATAAGGTACCCTCATACCAAGTTTGACAAAGTTTGGACTTGTATTTTTTTTATTACGATTTTTTGAAGTTTTTTCATTAAAAAAATCGTATTAAATAAAATAAAATTCCAAAAATTATAAAATTTGGTTTCCCACATTGTTATATTTCTTACAACATCTGTGCGAAATCTCAGGTCAAAAATCGTTAA
>JAUJYP020001179.1:55000-58121 GCA_030674075.2 Linum usitatissimum
ACCAGGGGCACACATATGCGCAAAAATGCGCGAAAATGCGCACCAGGGTGCACACCCGTGCGAGAAAATGCGAGAAAATGCGCACCAGGGGCA
The DNA here is from genome assembly GCA_030674075.2 of Linum usitatissimum. Lineage (NCBI taxonomy): Eukaryota > Viridiplantae > Streptophyta > Magnoliopsida > Malpighiales > Linaceae > Linum > Linum usitatissimum. Next base: position 55,094 of record JAUJYP020001179.1, read on the forward strand.
CACCCATGCGCAAAAATGCGAGAAAATGCGCACCAGGGTGCGATTTTGGCACACCCTTGCGCAAAAATGCGCGAAAATGCGCAGCAGGGTGCACACCCGTGCACAAAAATGCGAGATAATGCGCACCAGGGGCACACCCGTGCGCAAAAATGCGAGAAAATGCGCACTGGGGGCACACCCGTGCGCAAAAATGCGCGAAAATGCGCGCCAGGGGCACCCATATGCGCAAAAATGCGCGAAAATGCGCGCCAGGGTGCACGCCCATGCGCAAAAATGCGAGAAAATGCGCACCACAGTGCGATTTTGGCACACCCTTGCGCAAAAATGCGAGAAAATGCGCACCAGGAGCACACATATGCGCGAAAATGCGCGCCAGGGTGCGCACCCATGCGCAAAAAACGCGAGAAAATGCGAGAAAATGCGCGCCAGGGTGCGATTTTGGCACACCCTTGCGCAAAAATTCGAGAAAATGCGCTCCAGGGGCACACATATGCGCAAAAATGCGCGAAAATGCGCACCAGGGTGCACACCCGTGCGAGAAAATGCACACCCATGCGCAAAAATGCGAGACAATGCGCACCAGGGGCACACCCTTGCGCAAAAATTCGAGAAAATGCGCACCAGGGGCACACATATGCGCAAAAATGCGCGAAAATGCGCACCAGGGTGCACACCCTTGCGAGAAAATGCACACCCATGCGCAAAAATGCGAGAAAATGCGCACCAGGGGGCACACCCATGCGCAAAAATGCGAGAAAATGCGCACCAGGGGCACACATATGCGCAAAAATGCGCGAAAATGCGCACCAGGGTGCACACCCGTGCGAGAAAATGCGAGAAAATGCGCACCAGGGGCACACCCATGCGCAAAAATGCGAGAAAATGCGCACCAGGGTGCGATTTTGGCACACCCTTGCGCAAAAATGCGCGAAAATGCGCAGCAGGGTGCACACCCGTGCACAAAAATGCGAGATAATGCGCACCAGGGGCACACCCGTGCGCAAAAATGCGAGAAAATGCGCACTGGGGCACACCCGTGCGCAAAAATGCGAGAAAATGCGCGCCAGGGGCACCCATATGCGCAAAAATGCGCGAAAATGCGCGCCAGGGTGCACGCCCATGCGCAAAAATGCGAGAAAATGCGCACCACAGTGCGATTTTGGCACACCCTTGCGCAAAAATGCGAGAAAATGCGCACCAGGAGCACACATATGCGCGAAAATGCGCGCCAGGGTGCACACCCATGCGCAAAAACGCGAGAAAATGCGAGAAAATGCGCGCCAGGGTGCGATTTTGGCACACCCTTGCGCAAAAATTCGAGAAAATGCGCTCCAGGGGCACACATATGCGCAAAAAATGCGCGAAAATGCGCACCAGGGTGCACACCCGTGCGAGAAAATGCACACCCATGCGCAAAAATGCGAGACAATGCGCACCAGGGGCACACCCTTGCGCAAAAATTCGAGAAAATGCGCACCAGGGGCACACATATGCGCAAAAAATGCGCGAAAATGCGCACCAGGGTGCACACCCTTGCGAGAAAATGCACACCCATGCGCAAAAATGCGAGAAAATGCGCACCAGGGGGCACACCCATGCGCAAAAATGCGAGAAAATGCGCACCAGGGGCACACATATGCGCTAAAATGCGCGAAAATGCGCACCAGGGTGCACACCCGTGCGAGAAAATGCGAGAAAATGCGCACCAGGGGCACACCCATGCGCAAAAATGCGAGAAAATGCGCACCGGAGGTGCGATTTTAGGCACACATACGCACCAAAATGCGCAAAAATGCGCGAAATGCGCAGCAGTGGTGCACCCCCGTGCACAAAAATGCGAGATAATGCGCACCAGGGGCACACCCGTGCGCAAAAATGCACGAGAAAAATGCGCACTGGGGCACATCCGTGCGCAAAATGCGAGAAAATGCGCGCCGTGGGTGGCCCAACCGCTGCAGGGCCGCGGCAGCCTGGGCGACGGCGGCCGTCTCCGCGGACGATGCTGATGTCTGGAACAAGGTGCGATTCTCTCGCACCACGTTGCACGGACGGATGCCCCAAGGCTCGGTTGGTATGCGGCGACCCCCCCTCGACGTTGGGAACTCCGGTTAGATGTCAGACAAGTGCTATTGGAAGTCGGTTTCGGTTGCTCTTCGTGCTAAGCGGTGCATGGGGCGGCCGCCATTTGGTGAATTCGTTTGTTGGGCTTAGCGACATGTCAAGCTCAGCGGCGGGTCATTCGATGGTGCTGTTGTACGTCGTACGTGATGCGCATGAGTGGTATTTGAGTTGTTTCCGATGGCGGGCTCCTTGCTTTGAGCATCGAACCGTCGTCTTTCAACTCTCTTCAGTGGTGCCTTGCCTACCGTGACGGGGAAGACCGAGTTCTTGTGTTGCGTACCCACATCGTGGAATAATCAGGTTCGGTGAATGTCTCTCCGTGTTCCCTCCTAGGTGTGCGGTGGACATTGTGGTTGCTCACTTGTTCCAGATTCGGCACTTGCAGTGTGAGTTATGGCCCTCGTTTCCGGCCCGTGCTCTCGGATGCCGAAAATGATGCGGTCATGGGGATTTTCATCCTCGACGGTTGGCCCGACCCTTCGAAATGATTCCAACAATCGCGTCGCCTTCGCTTGGTGCTCAGCACCGAGCCGAGGCGGATGCATCGAACGTGGGAATGCTACTCCGTTCGATCCCCGCGCAGTCATATGCTTCTGTCTCTGGAGATTAAGCCATGCATGTGTAAGTATGAACAAATTCGATCGTGAAACTCGCGAATGGCTCATTAACCGCTATAGTTTGTTTCGATGGTACCCTGGTTACTCGGATAACCGTAGTACTCCTAGAGCTAATACGTGCAACAAACCCCGACTTCCGGAAGGGGCGATTTATTAGATAAATAACGCGGGCTCTGCCCGTTGTTTTGATGATTCATGATAACTTGACCTGACGCAAGGCCTTCGTGCCGGCGACGCATCATTCAAATTTCTGCCCTATCAACTTTCGATGGTAGGATAGAGGCCTACCA
>JAUJYP020001180.1:0-58518 GCA_030674075.2 Linum usitatissimum
TTCAAAATGTTTATAACCTATAATTAAGCTCGTGAGATGATACAATTCTATTTCTTACCTATATTTTATTTTTTAGTTGAAAAAAGAATGTTTTTGTTAAAAATAAAAAACTTATTTGTGTAAGTAGACCGATGTTAGTGTAGATAATATGGTTTAATTATTTTTATAATTATGTAACTGAAAAAAACTTTAATCACAATATGGACGCTAACATATTAATTAAGGATAAGTTAGCATTGCATATTTAATTTGATGTCTAGATTTGTTCTTTTAGATTCGTCAACTAAATCGAAATAAAATTTTATGAAGTTCATTTATTTTGGTGATAAAGTACATAATGATATGGTTGACCGATAAGAAGTATGGACGCACCGTAGTTATTAATGTTCCCACACATAGCGTGTGAGATATTCATGCGTACAATTGCATGCCCTTACGGTTAACGCCTTAGCGTAGTTTGCTATATTTATGAAAAGTGAATAATTTGGGATTCTCCACATTTGAAATGGAGTACATACCTCTTCAAAGCAATATTTTAATAACCACATCGACCACAATATCGAAAGTTTAGTGCTATGAAATTTGATGGTTCAACCGTGATTTTGTACCGTTTCAACTTGGCTGTAATAATAAAGAAAAAATATATATGAAAATTAATAGCAAAATAACGTACGGCTCGGTTATTAATCAAACCGGATAATATTTGGTCGTATATAGAATTAAAAAGTAGTTAAAAGTCCTAAAATCTAGACTTCGTATATCTATAACTATATGCGTAAGTAAAACTATATTTCATATAAGAATTCATATCTTCAAAAATGTTTATAACCTATAAGTAAGTTGTGAGATGATACAATTCTATTTCTTACTGATATTTTATTTTTTAGTTGAAAAAAGAATGTTTTTGTTAAAAATAAAAAACTTATTTGTGTAAGTAGACTGATGTTAGTGTAGATAATATGGTTTAATTATTTTTATAATTATGTAACTGAAAAAACTTTAATCACAATATGGACGCTAACATATTAATTAAGGATAAGTTTGCATTGCATATTTAATTTGATGTCTAGATTTGTTCTTTTAGATTCGTCAACTAAATCGAAATAAAATTTTATGAAGTTCATTTATTTTGGTGATAAAGTACATAATGATATGGTTGACCGATAAGAAGTATGGACGCACCGTAATTATTAATGTTCCCACACATAGCGTGTGAGATATTCATGCGTACGACTGCATGCCCTTCTACGGTTAACGCCTTAGCGTAGTTTGCTATATTTATGAAAAGTGAATAATTTGGGATTCTCCACATTTGAAATGGAGTACATACCTCTTCAAAGCAATATTTTAATAACCACATCGACCACAATATCTGAAAGTTTAGTGCTATGAAATTTGATGGTTCAACCGTGATTTTGTACCGTTTCAACTGGCTGTAATAATAAAGAAAAAATATATATGAAAATTAATAGCAAAATAACGTACGGCTCAGTTATTAATCAAACCGGATAATACTGGTCGTATATAGAATTAAAAAGTAGTTAAAAGTCCTAAAATCTAGACTTCGTATATCTATAACTATATGCGTAAGTAAAACTATATTTCATATAAGAATTCATATCTTCAAAAATGTTTATAACCTATAATTAAGCCGTGAGATGATACAATTCTATTTCTTACCGATATTTTATTTTTTAGTTGAAAAAAGAATGTTTTTGTTAAAAATAAAAAACTTATTTGTGTAAGTAGACCGATGTTAGTGTAGATAATATGGTTTAATTATTTTTATAATTATGCAACTGAAAAACTTTAATCACAATATGGACGCTAACATATTAATTAAGGATAAGTTATCATTGCATATTTAATTTGATGTCTAGATTTGTTCTTTTAGATTCGTCAACTAAATCGAAATAAAATTTTATGAAGTTCATTTATTTTGGTGATAAAGTACATAATGATATGGTTGACCGATAAGAAGTATGGACGCACCGTAGTTATTAATGTTCCCACACATAGCGTGTGAGATATTCATGCGTACAGCTGCATGCCCTTCTACGGTTAACGCCTTAGCGTAGTTTGCTATATTTATGAAAAGTGAATAATTTGGGATTCTCCACATTTGAAATGGAGTACATACCTCTTCAAAGCAATATTTTAATAACCACATCGACCACAATATCTGAAAGTTTAGTGCTATGAAATTTGATGGTTCAACCGTGATTTTGTACCGTTTCAACTGGCTGTAATAATAAAGAAAAAAATATATATGAAAATTAATAGCAAAATAACGTACGACTCAGCTTATTAATCAAACCGGATAATACCGGTCGTATATAGAATTAAAAAGTAGTTAAAAGTCCTAAAATCTAGACTTCGTATATCTATAACTATATGCGTAAGTAAAACTATATTTCATATAAGAATTCATATCTTCAAAAATGTTTATAACCTATAATTAAGCTGTGAGATGATACAATTCTATTTCTTACCGATATTTTATTTTTTAGTTGAAAAAAGAATGTTTTTGTTAAAAATAAAAAACTTATTTGTGTAAGTATAATCGATGTTAGTGTAGATAATATGGTTTAATTATTTTTATAATTATGCAACTGAAAAAAACTTTAATCACAATATGGACGCTAACATATTAATTAAGGATAAGTTTGCATTGCATATTTAATTTGATGTCTAGATTTGTTCTTTTAGATTCGTCAACTAAATCGAAATAAAATTTTATGAAGTTCATTTATTTTGGTGATAACGTACATAATGATATGGTTGACCGATAAGAAGTATGGACGCACCGTAGTTATTAATGTTCCCACACATAGCGTGTGAGATATTCATGCGTACAACTGCATGCCCTTCTATGGTTAACGCCTTAGCGTTGCGATATTTATGAAAAGTGAATAATTTGGGATTCTCCACATTTGAAATGGAGTACATACCTCTTCAAACCAATATTTTAATAACCACATCGACCACAATATCTGAAAGTTTAGTGCTATGAAATTTGATGGTTCAACCGTGGTTTTGTACCGTTTCAACTGGCTGTAATAATAAAGAAAAAATATATATGAAAATTAATAGCAAAATAATGTACGGCTCAGTTATTAATCAAACCGGATAATACTGGTCGTATATAGAATTAAAAAGTAGTTAAAAGTCCTAAAATCTAGACTTCGTATATCTATAACTATATGCGTAAGTAAAACTATATTTCATTTAAGAATTCATATCTTCAAAAATGTTTATAACCTATAATTAAGCTTTGTGAGATGATACAATTCTATTTCTTACTGATATTTTATTTTTTAGTTGAAAAAGGAATGTTTTTGTTAAAAATAAAAAACTTATTTGTGTAAGTAGACTGATGTTAGTGTAGATAATATGGTTTAATTATTTTTATAATTATGTAACTGAAAAAACTTTAATCACAATATGGACGCTAACATATTAATTAAGGATAAGTTATCATTGCATATTTAATTTGATGTCTAGATTTGTTCTTTTAGATTCGTCAACTAAATCGAAATAAAATTTTATGAAGTTCATTTATTTTGGTGATAAAGTACATAATGATATGGTTGACCGATAAGAAGTATGGACGCACCGTAGTTATTAATGTTCCCACACATAGCGTGTGAGATATTCATGCGTACGCATGCCCTTCTACGGTTAACGCCTTAGCGTAGTTTGCTATATTTATGAAAAGTGAATAATTTGGGATTCTCCACATTTGAAATGGAGTACATACCTCTTCAAAGCAATATTTTAATAACCACATCGACCACAATATCCGAAAGTTTAGTGCTATGAAATTTGATGGTTCAACCGTGATTTTGTACCGTTTCAACTGGCCGTAATAATAAAGAAAAAATATATATGAAAATTAATAGCAAAATAACGTACGACTCGGTTATTAATCAAACCGGATAATACTGGTCGTATATAGAATTAAAAAGTAGTTAAAAGTCCTAAAATCTAGACTTCGTATATCTATAACTATATGCGTAAGTAAAACTATATTTCATATAAGAATTCATATCTTCAAAAATGTTTATAACCTATAATTAAGCCGTGAGATGATACAATTCTATTTCTTACCGATATTTTATTTTTTAGTTGAAAAAAGAATGTTTTTGTTAAAAATAAAAAACTTATTTGTGTAAGTAGACTGATGTTAGTGTAGATAATATGGTTTAATTATTTTTATAATTATGTAACCGAAAAAACTTTAATCACAATATGGGCGCTAACATATTAATTAAGGATAAGTTTGCATTACATATTTAATTTGATGTCTAGATTTGTTCTTTTAGATTCGTCAACTAAATCGAAATAAAATTTTATGAAGTTCATTTATTTTGGTGATAAAGTACATAATGATATGGTTGACCGATAAGAAGTATGGACGCACCGTAATTATTAATGTTCCCACACATAGCGTGTGAGATATTCATGCGTACGGCTCGCATGCCCTTCTACGGTTAACGCCTTAGCGTAGTTTGCTATATTTATGAAAAGTGAATAATTTGGGATTCTCCACATTTGAAATGGAGTACATACCTCTTCAAAGCAATATTTTAATAACCACATCGACCACAATATCTGAAAGTTTAGTGCTATGAAATTTGATGGTTCAACCGTGATTTTGTACCGTTTCAACTGGCTGTAATAATAAAGAAAAAATATATATGAAAATTAATAGCAAAATAACGTACGGCTCAGTTATTAATCAAACCGGATAATCTTGGTCGTATATAGAATTAAAAAGTAGTTAAAAGTCCTAAAATCTAGACTTCGTATATCTATAACTATATGCGTAAGTAAAACTATATTTCATATAAGAATTCATATCTTCAAAAATGTTTATAACCTATAATTAAAGTTGTGAGATGATACAATTCTATTTCTTCGATATTTTATTTTTTAGTTGAAAAAAGAATGTTTTTGTTAAAAATAAAAAACTTATTTGTGTAAGTAGACTGATGTTAGTGTAGATAATATGGTTTAATTATTTTTATAATTATGCAACTGAAAAAACTTTAATCACAATATGGACGCTAACATATTAATTAAGGATAAGTTATCATTGCATATTTAATTTGATGTCTAGATTTGTTCTTTTAGATTCGTCAACTAAATCGAAATAAAATTTTATGAAGTTCATTTATTTTGGTGATAAAGTACATAATGATATGGTTGACCGATAAGAAGTATGGACGCACCGTAGTTATTAATGTTCCCACACATAGCGTGTGAGATATTCATGCGTACAGCTGCATGCCCTTCTATGGTTAACGCCTTAGCGTAGTTTGCTATATTTATGAAAAGTGAATAATTTGGGATTCTCCACATTTGAAATGGAGTACATACCTCTTCAAACCAATATTTTAATAACCACATCGACCACAATATCTGAAAGTTTAGTGCTATGAAATTTGATGGTTCAACCGTGATTTTGTACCGTTTCAACTGGCTGTAATAATAAAGAAAAAATATATATGAAAATTAATAGCAAAATAACGTACGACTCAGTTATTAATCAAACCGGATAATACGGTCGTATATATAATTAAAAAGTAGTTAAAAGTCCTAAAATCTAGACTTCGTATATCTATAACTATATGCGTAAGTAAAACTATATTTCATATAAGAATTCATATCTTCAAAAATGTTTATAACCTATAATTAAGCTGTGAGATGATACAATTCTATTTCTTAGCGATATTTTATTTTTTAGTTGAAAAAAGAATGTTTTTGTTAAAAATAAAAAACTTATTTGTGTAAGTAGACTGATGTTAGTGTAGATAATATGGTTTAATTATTTTTATAATTATGCAACTGAAAAAACTTTAATCACAATATGGACGCTAACATATTAATTAAGGATAAGTTATCATTGCATATTTAATTTGATGTCTAGATTTGTTCTTTTAGATTCGTCAACTAAATCGAAATAAAATTTTATGAAGTTCATTTATTTTGGTGATAAAGTACATAATGATATGGTTGACCGATAAGAAGTATGGACGCACCGTAGTTATTAATGTTCCCACACATAGCGTGTGAGATATTCATGCGTACTCGCATGCCCTTCTACGGTTAACGCCTTAGCGTAGTTTGCTATATTTATGAAAAGTGAATAATTTGGGATTCTCCACATTTGAAATGGAGTACATACCTCTTCAAAGCAATATTTTAATAACCACATCGACCACAATATCGAAAGTTTAGTGCTATGAAATTTGATGGTTCAACCGTGATTTTGTACCGTTTCAACCGGCCGTAATAATAAAGAAAAAATATATATGAAAATTAATAGCAAAATAACGTACGACTCAGTTATTAATCAAACCGGATAATACTGGTCGTATATAGAATTCAAAAGTAGTTAAAAGTCCTAAAATCTAGACTTCGTATATCTATAACTATATGCGTAAGTAAAACTATATTTCATATAAGAATTCATATCTTCAAAAATGTTTATAACCTATAATTAAGCTGTGAGATGATACAATTCTATTTCTTACCGATATTTTATTTTTTAGTTGAAAAAAGAATGTTTTTGTTAAAAATAAAAAACTTATTTGTGTAAGTAGATCGATGTTAGTGTAGATAATATGGTTTAATTATTTTTATAATTATGCAACTGAAAAAACTTTAATCACAATATGGACGCTAACATATTAATTAAGGATAAGTTATCATTGCATATTTAATTTGATGTCTAGATTTGTTCTTTTAGATTCGTCAACTAAATCGAAATAAAATTTTATGAAGTTCATTTATTTTGGTGATAAAGTACATAATGATATGGTTGACCGATAAGAAGTATGGACGCACCGTAGTTATTAATGTTCCCACACATAGCGTGTGAGATATTCATGCGTACAACTCGCATGCCCTTCTACGGTTAACGCCTTAGCGTAGTTTGCTATATTTATGAAAAGTGAATAATTTGGGATTCTCCACATTTGAAATGGAGTACATACCTCTTCAAAGCAATATTTTAATAACCACATCGACCACAATATCTGAAAGTTTAGTGCTATGAAATTTGATGGTTCAACCGTGATTTTGTACCGTTTCAACTGGCTGTAATAATAAAGAAAAAATATATATGAAAATTAATAGCAAAATAACGTACGACTCAGTTATTAATCAAACCGGATAATACTGGTCGTATATATAATTAAAAAGTAGTTAAAAGTCCTAAAATCTAGACTTCGTATATCTATAACTATATGCGTAAGTAAAACTATATTTCATATAAGAATTCATATCTTCAAAAATGTTTATAACCTATAATTAAGCTGTGAGATGATACAATTCTATTTCTTACCGATATTTTATTTTTTAGTTGAAAAAAGAATGTTTTTGTTAAAAATAAAAAACTTATTTGTGTAAGTAGACCGATGTTAGTGTAGATAATATGGTTTAATTATTTTTATAATTATGTAACTGAAAAACTTTAATCACAATATGGACGCTAACATATTAATTAAGGATAAGTTATCATTGCATATTTAATTTGATGTCTAGATTTGTTCTTTTAGATTCGTCAACTAAATCGAAATAAAATTTTATGAAGTTCATTTATTTTGGTGATAAAGTACATAATGATATGGTTGACCGATAAGAAGTATGGACGCACCGTAGTTATTAATGTTCCCACACATAGCGTGTGAGATATTCATGCGTACGAGTCGCATGCCCTTCTACGGTTAACGCCTTAGCGTAGTTTGCTATATTTATGAAAAGTGAATAATTTGGGATTCTCCACATTTGAAATGGAGTACATACCTCTTCAAAGCAATATTTTAATAACCACATCGACCACAATATCTGAAAGTTTAGTGCTATGAAATTTGATGGTTCAACCGTGATTTTGTACCGTTTCAACTGGCTGTAATAATAAAGAAAAAATATATATGAAAATTAATAGCAAAATAACGTACGACTCAGTTATTAATCAAACCGGATAATACTGGTCGTATATAGAATTAAAAAGTAGTTAAAAGTCCTAAAATCTAGACTTCGTATATCTATAACTATATGCGTAAGTAAAACTATATTTCATATAAGAATTCATATCTTCAAAAATGTTTATAACCTATAATTAAGCTGTGAGATGATACAATTCTATTTCTTACCGATATTTTATTTTTTAGTTGAAAAAAGAATGTTTTTGTTAAAAATAAAAAACTTATTTGTGTAAGTAGATCGATGTTAGTGTAGATAATATGGTTTAATTATTTTTATAATTATGCAACTGAAAAAACTTTAATCACAATATGGACGCTAACATATTAATTAAGGATAAGTTAGCATTGCATATTTAATTTGATGTCTAGATTTGTTCTTTTAGATTCGTCAACTAAATCGAAATAAAATTTTATGAAGTTCATTTATTTTGGTGATAAAGTACATAATGATATGGTTGACCGATAAGAAGTATGGACGCACCGTAGTTATTAATGTTCCCACACATAGCGTGTGAGATATTCATGCGTACAACTCGCATGCCCTTCTACGGTTAACGCCTTAGCGTAGTTTGCTATATTTATGAAAAGTGAATAATTTGGGATTCTCCACATTTGAAATGGAGTACATACCTCTTCAAAGCAATATTTTAATAACCACATCGACCACAATATCGAAAAGTTTAGTGCTATGAAATTTGATGGTTCAACCGTGATTTTGTACCGTTTCAACTGGCTGTAATAATAAAGAAAAAATATATATGAAAATTAATAGCAAAATAACGTACGGCTCAGTTATTAATCAAACCGGATAATACTGGTCGTATATAGAATTAAAAAGTAGTTAAAAATCCTAAAATCTAGACTTCGTATATCTATAACTATATGCGTAAGTAAAACTATATTTCATATAAGAATTCATATCTTCAAAAATGTTTATAACCTATAATTAAGTTGTGAGATGATACAATTCTATTTCTTACCGATATTTTATTTTTTAGTTGAAAAAAGAATGTTTTTGTTAAAAATAAAAAACTTATTTGTGTAAGTAGACCGATGTTAGTGTAGATAATATGGTTTAATTATTTTTATAATTATGTAACTGAAAAAACTTTAATCACAATATGGACGCTAACATATTAATTAAGGATAAGTTATCATTGCATATTTAATTTGATGTCTAGATTTGTTCTTTTAGATTCGTCAACTAAATCGAAATAAAATTTTATGAAGTTCATTTATTTTGGTGATAAAGTACATAATGATATGGTTGACCGATAAGAAGTATGGACGCACCGTAGTTATTAATGTTCCCACACATAGCGTGTGAGATATTCATGCGTACGTTTGCATGCCCTTCTACGGTTAACGCCTTAGCGTAGTTTGCTATATTTATGAAAAGTGAATAATTTGGGATTCTCCACATTTGAAATGGAGTACATACCTCTTCAAAGCAATATTTTAATAACCACATCGACCACAATATCGAAAGTTTAGTGCTATGAAATTTGATGGTTCAACCGTGATTTTGTACCGTTTCAACCGGTTGTAATAATAAAGAAAAAATATATATGAAAATTAATAGCAAAATAACGTACGACTCGGTTATTAATCAAACCGGATAATATTGGTCGTATATAGAATTAAAAAGTAGTTAAAAGTCCTAAAATCTAGACTTCGTATATCTATAACTATATGCGTAAGTAAAACTATATTTCATATAAGAATTCATATCTTCAAAAATGTTTATAACCTATAATTAAAGCTGTGAGATGATACAATTCTATTTCTTACCGATATTTTATTTTTTAGTTGAAAAAAGAATGTTTTTGTTAAAAATAAAAAACTTATTTGTGTAAGTAGACCGATGTTAGTGTAGATAATATGGTCTAATTATTTTTATAATTATGTAACTGAAAAACTTTAATCACAATATGGACGCTAACATATTAATTAAGGATAAGTTTGCATTGCATATTTAATTTGATGTCTAGATTTGTTCTTTTAGATTCGTCAACTAAATCGAAATAAAATTTTATGAAGTTCATTTATTTTGGTGATAAAGTACATAATGATATGGTTGACCGATAAGAAGTATGGACGCACCGTAGTTATTAATGTTCCCACACATAGCGTGTGAGATATTCATGCGTACAGTTTGCATGCCCTTCTACGGTTAACGCCTTAGCGTAGTTTGCTATATTTATGAAAAGTGAATAATTTGGGATTCTCCACATTTGAAATGGAGTACATACCTCTTCAAACCAATATTTTAATAACCACATCGACCACAATATCTGAAAGTTTAGTGCTATGAAATTTGATGGTTCAACCGTGATTTTGTACCGTTTCAACCGGCTGTAATAATAAAGAAAAAATATATATGAAAATTAATAGCAAAATAACGTACGACTCGGTTATTAATCAAACCGGATAATACTTGGTCGTATATAGAATTAAAAAGTAGTTAAAAGTCCTAAAATCTAGACTTCGTATATCTATAACTATATGCGTAAGTAAAACTATATTTCATATAAGAATTCATATCTTCAAAAATGTTTATAACCTATAATTAAGTTGTGAGATGATACAATTCTATTTCTTACTGATATTTTATTTTTTAGTTGAAAAAAGAATGTTTTTGTTAAAAATAAAAAACTTATTTGTGTAAGTAGACTGATGTTAGTGTAGATAATATGGTTTAATTATTTTTATAATTATGCAACTGAAAAACTTTAATCACAATATGGACGCTAACATATTAATTAAGGATAAGTTTATCATTGCATATTTAATTTGATGTCTAGATTTGTTCTTTTAGATTCGTCAACTAAATCGAAATAAAATTTTATGAAGTTCATTTATTTTGGTGATAAAGTACATAATGATATGGTTGACCGATAAGAAGTATGGACGCACCGTAGTTATTAATGTTCCCACACATAGCGTGTGAGATATTCATGCGTACGAGTTGCATGCCCTTCTACGGTTAACGCCTTAGCGTAGTTTGCTATATTTATGAAAAGTGAATAATTTGGGATTCTCCACATTTGAAATGGAGTACATACCTCTTCAAACCAATATTTTAATAACCACATCGACCACAATATCTGAAAGTTTAGTGCTATGAAATTTGATGGTTCAACCGTGATTTTGTACCGTTTCAACTGGCTGTAATAATAAAGAAAAAATATATATGAAAATTAATAGCAAAATAACGTACGGCTCAGTTATTAATCAAACCGGATAATACTGGTCGTATATAGAATTAAAAAGTAGTTAAAAGTCCTAAAATCTAGACTTCGTATATCTATAACTATATGCGTAAGTAAAACTATATTTCATATAAGAATTCATATCTTCAAAAATGTTTATAACCTATAATTAAGCTGTGAGATGATACAATTCTATTTCTTACTGATATTTTATTTTTTAGTTGAAAAAAGAATGTTTTTGTTAAAAATAAAAAACTTATTTGTGTAAGTAGACTGATGTTAGTGTAGATAATATGGTTTAATTATTTTTATAATTATGCAACTGAAAAAACTTTAATCACAATATGGACGCTAACATATTAATTAAGGATAAGTTATCATTGCATATTTAATTTGATGTCTAGATTTGTTCTTTTAGATTCGTCAACTAAATCGAAATAAAATTTTATGAAGTTCATTTATTTTGGTGATAAAGTACATAATGATATGGTTGACCGATAAGAAGTATGGACGCACCGTAATTATTAATGTTCCCACACATAGCGTGTGAGATATTCATGCGTACAGCTGCATGCCCTTCTACGGTTAACGCCTTAGCGTAGTTTGCTATATTTATGAAAAGTGAATAATTTGGGATTCTCCACATTTGAAATGGAGTACATACCTCTTCAAACCAATATTTTAATAACCACATCGACCACAATATCTGAAAGTTTAGTGCTATGAAATTTGATGGTTCAACCGTGATTTTGTACCGTTTCAACCGGCTGTAATAATAAAGAAAAAATATATATGAAAATTAATAGCAAAATAACGTACGACTCGGTTATTAATCAAACCGGATAATACGGTCGTATATAGAATTAAAAAGTAGTTAAAAGTCCTAAAATCTAGACTTCGTATATCTATAACTATATGCGTAAGTAAAACTATATTTCATATAAGAATTCATATCTTCAAAAATGTTTATAACCTATAATTAAGCTGTGAGATGATACAATTCTATTTCTTACGATATTTTATTTTTTAGTTGAAAAAAGAATGTTTTTGTTAAAAATAAAAAACTTATTTGTGTAAGTAGACTGATGTTAGTGTAGATAATATGGTTTAATTATTTTTATAATTATGTAACTGAAAAAACTTTAATCACAATATGGACGCTAACATATTAATTAAGGATAAGTTTGCATTGCATATTTAATTTGATGTCTAGATTTGTTCTTTTAGATTCGTCAACTAAATCGAAATAAAATTTTATGAAGTTCATTTATTTTGGTGATAAAGTACATAATGATATGGTTGACCGATAAGAAGTATGGACGCACCGTAGTTATTAATGTTCCCACACATAGCGTGTGAGATATTCATGCGTACAAGTGCATGCCCTTCTACGGTTAACGCCTTAGCGTAGTTTGCTATATTTATGAAAAGTGAATAATTTGGGATTCTCCACATTTGAAATGGAGTACATACCTCTTCAAAGCAATATTTTAATAACCACATCGACCACAATATCTGAAAGTTTAGTGCTATGAAATTTGATGGTTCAACCGTGATTTTGTACCGTTTCAACTGGCTGTAATAATAAAGAAAAAATATATATGAAAATTAATAGCAAAATAACGTACGACTCGGTTATTAATCAAACCGGATAATACTGGTCGTATATAGAATTAAAAAGTAGTTAAAAGTCCTAAAATCTAGACTTCGTATATCTATAACTATATGCGTAAGTAAAACTATATTTCATATAAGAATTCATATCTTCAAAAATGTTTATAACCTATAATTAAGCTGTGAGATGATACAATTCTATTTCTTACCGATATTTTATTTTTTAGTTGAAAAAAGAATGTTTTTGTTAAAAATAAAAAACTTATTTGTGTAAGTAGATGATGTTAGTGTAGATAATATGGTTTAATTATTTTTATAATTATGCAACTGAAAAAACTTTAATCACAATATGGACGCTAACATATTAATTAAGGATAAGTTATCATTGCATATTTAATTTGATGTCTAGATTTGTTCTTTTAGATTCGTCAACTAAATCGAAATAAAATTTTATGAAGTTCATTTATTTTGGTGATAAAGTACATAATGATATGGTTGACCGATAAGAAGTATGGACGCACCGTAGTTATTAATGTTCCCACACATAGCGTGTGAGATATTCATGCGTACGAGTTGCATGCCCTTCTACGGTTAACGCCTTAGCGTAGTTTGCTATATTTATGAAAAGTGAATAATTTGGGATTCTCCACATTTGAAATGGAGTACATACCTCTTCAAACCAATATTTTAATAACCACATCGACCACAATATCGAAAGTTTAGTGCTATGAAATTTGATGGTTCAACCGTGATTTTGTACCGTTTCAACCGGCTGTAATAATAAAGAAAAAATATATATGAAAATTAATAGCAAAATAACGTACGGCTCGGTTATTAATCAAACCGGATAATACCGGTCGTATATAGAATTAAAAAGTAGTTAAAAGTCCTAAAATCTAGACTTCGTATATCTATAACTATATGCGTAAGTAAAACTATATTTCATATAAGAATTCATATCTTCAAAAATGTTTATAACCTATAATTAAGCTGTGAGATGATACAATTCTATTTCTTACCGATATTTTATTTTTTAGTTGAAAAAAGAATGTTTTTGTTAAAAATAAAAAACTTATTTGTGTAAGTAGACCGATGTTAGTGTAGATAATATGGTTTAATTATTTTTATAATTATGCAACTGAAAAAACTTTAATCACAATATGGACGCTAACATATTAATTAAGGATAAGTTATCATTGCATATTTAATTTGATGTCTAGATTTGTTCTTTTAGATTCGTCAACTAAATCGAAATAAAATTTTATGAAGTTCATTTATTTTGGTGATAAAGTACATAATGATATGGTTGACCGATAAGAAGTATGGACGCACCGTAGTTATTAATGTTCCCACACATAGCGTGTGAGATATTCATGCGTACAATCGCATGCCCTTCTACGGTTAACGCCTTAGCGTAGTTTGCTATATTTATGAAAAGTGAATAATTTGGGATTCTCCACATTTGAAATGGAGTACATACCTCTTCAAAGCAATATTTTAATAACCACATCGACCACAATATCGAAAGTTTAGTGCTATGAAATTTGATGGTTCAACCGTGATTTTGTACCGTTTCAATGGCTGTAATAATAAAGAAAAAATATATATGAAAATTAATAGCAAAATAACGTACGACTCGGTTATTAATCAAACCGGATAATACTGGTCGTATATAGAATTAAAAAGTAGTTAAAAGTCCTAAAATCTAGACTTCGTATATCTATAACTATATGCGTAAGTAAAACTATATTTCATATAAGAATTCATATCTTCAAAAATGTTTATAACCTATAATTAAGTTGTGAGATGATACAATTCTATTTCTTACTGATATTTTATTTTTTAGTTGAAAAAAGAATGTTTTTGTTAAAAATAAAAAACTTATTTGTGTAAGTAGACTGATGTTAGTGTAGATAATATGGTTTAATTATTTTTATAATTATGTAACTGAAAAACTTTAATCACAATATGGACGCTAACATATTAATTAAGGATAAGTTTGCATTGCATATTTAATTTGATGTCTAGATTTGTTCTTTTAGATTCGTCAACTAAATCGAAATAAAATTTTATGAAGTTCATTTATTTTGGTGATAAAGTACATAATGATATGGTTGACCGATAAGAAGTATGGACGCACCGTAGTTATTAATGTTCCCACACATAGCGTGTGAGATATTCATGCGTACGAGTTTGCATGCCCTTCTACGGTTAACGCCTTAGCGTAGTTTGCTATATTTATGAAAAGTGAATAATTTGGGATTCTCCACATTTGAAATGGAGTACATACCTCTTCAAAGCAATATTTTAATAACCACATCGACCACAATATCCGAAAGTTTAGTGCTATGAAATTTGATGGTTCAACCGTGATTTTGTACCGTTTCAACCGGCTGTAATAATAAAGAAAAAATATATATGAAAATTAATAGCAAAATAACGTACGACTCGGTTATTAATCAAACCGGATAATACCGGTCGTATATAGAATTAAAAAGTAGTTAAAAGTCCTAAAATCTAGACTTCGTATATCTATAACTATATGCGTAAGTAAAACTATATTTCATATAAGAATTCATATCTTCAAAAATGTTTATAACCTATAATTAAGCTGTGAGATGATACAATTCTATTTCTTACTGATATTTTATTTTTTAGTTGAAAAAAGAATGTTTTTGTTAAAAATAAAAAACTTATTTGTGTAAGTAGACTGATGTTAGTGTAGATAATATGGTTTAATTATTTTTATAATTATGCAACTGAAAAAACTTTAATCACAATATGGACGCTAACATATTAATTAAGGATAAGTTATCATTGCATATTTAATTTGATGTCTAGATTTGTTCTTTTAGATTCGTCAACTAAATCGAAATAAAATTTTATGAAGTTCATTTATTTTGGTGATAAAGTACATAATGATATGGTTGACCGATAAGAAGTATGGACGCACCGTAGTTATTAATGTTCCCACACATAGCGTGTGAGATATTCATGCGTACGGTGCATGCCCTTCTACGGTTAACGCCTTAGCGTAGTTTGCTATATTTATGAAAAGTGAATAATTTGGGATTCTCCACATTTGAAATGGAGTACATACCTCTTCAAAGCAATATTTTAATAACCACATCGACCACAATATCGAAAGTTTAGTGCTATGAAATTTGATGGTTCAACCGTGATTTTGTACCGTTTCAACTGGCTGTAATAATAAAGAAAAAATATATATGAAAATTAATAGCAAAATAACGTACGACTCAGTTATTAATCAAACCGGATAATACTGGTCGTATATAGAATTAAAAAGTAGTTAAAAGTCCTAAAATCTAGACTTCGTATATCTATAACTATATGCGTAAGTAAAACTATATTTCATATAAGAATTCATATCTTCAAAAATGTTTATAACCTATAATTAAGTTGTGAGATGATACAATTCTATTTCTTACTGATATTTTATTTTTTAGTTGAAAAAAGAATGTTTTTGTTAAAAATAAAAAACTTATTTGTGTAAGTAGACTGATGTTAGTGTAGATAATATGGTTTAATTATTTTTATAATTATGCAACTGAAAAAACTTTAATCACAATATGGACGCTAACATATTAATTAAGGATAAGTTATCATTGCATATTTAATTTGATGTCTAGATTTGTTCTTTTAGATTCGTCAACTAAATCGAAATAAAATTTTATGAAGTTCATTTATTTTGGTGATAAAGTACATAATGATATGGTTGACCGATAAGAAGTATGGACGCACCGTAGTTATTAATGTTCCCACACATAGCGTGTGAGATATTCATGCGTACGAGTGCATGCCCTTCTACGGTTAACGCCTTAGCGTAGTTTGCTATATTTATGAAAAGTGAATAATTTGGGATTCTCCACATTTGAAATGGAGTACATACCTCTTCAAACCAATATTTTAATAACCACATCGACCACAATATCCGAAAGTTTAGTGCTATGAAATTTGATGGTTCAACCGTGATTTTGTACCGTTTCAATGGCTGTAATAATAAAGAAAAAATATATATGAAAATTAATAGCAAAATAACGTACGACTCGGTTATTAATCAAACCGGATAATACTGGTCGTATATAGAATTAAAAAGTAGTTAAAAGTCCTAAAATCTAGACTTCGTATATCTATAACTATATGCGTAAGTAAAACTATATTTCATATAAGAATTCATATCTTCAAAAATGTTTATAACCTATAATTAAGCTGTGAGATGATACAATTCTATTTCTTACCGATATTTTATTTTTTAGTTGAAAAAAGAATGTTTTTGTTAAAAATAAAAAACTTATTTGTGTAAGTAGATCGATGTTAGTGTAGATAATATGGTCTAATTATTTTTATAATTATGTAACTGAAAAACTTTAATCACAATATGGACGCTAACATATTAATTAAGGATAAGTTTGCATTGCATATTTAATTTGATGTCTAGATTTGTTCTTTTAGATTCGTCAACTAAATCGAAATAAAATTTTATGAAGTTCATTTATTTTGGTGATAAAGTACATAATGATATGGTTGACCGATAAGAAGTATGGACGCACCGTAATTATTAATGTTCCCACACATAGCGTGTGAGATATTCATGCGTACACTTGCATGCCCTTCTACGGTTAACGCCTTAGCGTAGTTTGCTATATTTATGAAAAGTGAATAATTTGGGATTCTCCAC
The DNA here is from genome assembly GCA_030674075.2 of Linum usitatissimum. Taxonomy (NCBI): domain Eukaryota; kingdom Viridiplantae; phylum Streptophyta; class Magnoliopsida; order Malpighiales; family Linaceae; genus Linum; species Linum usitatissimum. The sequence goes on from JAUJYP020001180.1 coordinate 17,520, forward strand.
ATTTGAAATGGAGTACATACCTCTTCAAAGCAATATTTTAATAACCACATCGACCACAATATCGAAAGTTTAGTGCTATGAAATTTGATGGTTCAACCGTGATTTTGTACCGTTTCAACTGGCTGTAATAATAAAGAAAAAATATATATGAAAATTAATAGCAAAATAACGTACGACTCGGTTATTAATCAAACCGGATAATGCGGTCGTATATAGAATTAAAAAGTAGTTAAAAGTCCTAAAATCTAGACTTCGTATATCTATAACTATATGCGTAAGTAAAACTATATTTCATATAAGAATTCATATCTTCAAAAATGTTTATAACCTATAATTAAGCTGTGAGATGATACAATTCTATTTCTTACTTATATTTTATTTTTTAGTTGAAAAAAGAATGTTTTTGTTAAAAATAAAAAACTTATTTGTGTAAGTAGACTGATGTTAGTGTAGATAATATGGTTTAATTATTTTTATAATTATGTAACTGAAAAAACTTTAATCACAATATGGACGCTAACATATTAATTAAGGATAAGTTTGCATTGCATATTTAATTTGATGTCTAGATTTGTTCTTTTAGATTCGTCAACTAAATCGAAATAAAATTTTATGAAGTTCATTTATTTTGGTGATAAAGTACATAATGATATGGTTGACCGATAAGAAGTATGGACGCACCGTAATTATTAATGTTCCCACACATAGCGTGTGAGATATTCATGCGTACGAGTGCATGCCCTTCTACGGTTAACGCCTTAGCGTAGTTTGCTATATTTATGAAAAGTGAATAATTTGGGATTCTCCACATTTGAAATGGAGTACATACCTCTTCAAACCAATATTTTAATAACCACATCGACCACAATATCGAAAGTTTAGTGCTATGAAATTTGATGGTTCAACCGTGATTTTGTACCGTTTCAACTGGCTGTAATAATAAAGAAAAAATATATATGAAAATTAATAGCAAAATAACGTACGGCTCGGTTATTAATCAAACCGGATAATACCGGTCGTATATAGAATTAAAAAGTAGTTAAAAGTCCTAAAATCTAGACTTCGTATATCTATAACTATATGCGTAAGTAAAACTATATTTCATATAAGAATTCATATCTTCAAAAATGTTTATAACCTATAATTAAGCTGTGAGATGATACAATTCTATTTCTTACCGATATTTTATTTTTTAGTTGAAAAAAGAATGTTTTTGTTAAAAATAAAAAACTTATTTGTGTAAGTAGACTCGATGTTAGTGTAGATAATATGGTTTAATTATTTTTATAATTATGTAACTGAAAAACTTTAATCACAATATGGACGCTAACATATTAATTAAGGATAAGTTTGCATTGCATATTTAATTTGATGTCTAGATTTGTTCTTTTAGATTCGTCAACTAAATCGAAATAAAATTTTATGAAGTTCATTTATTTTGGTGATAAAGTACATAATGATATGGTTGACCGATAAGAAGTATGGACGCACCGTAGTTATTAATGTTCCCACACATAGCGTGTGAGATATTCATGCGTACAACTCGCATGCCCTTCTACGGTTAACGCCTTAGCGTAGTTTGCTATATTTATGAAAAGTGAATAATTTGGGATTCTCCACATTTGAAATGGAGTACATACCTCTTCAAAGCAATATTTTAATAACCACATCGACCACAATATCCGAAAGTTTAGTGCTATGAAATTTGATGGTTCAACCGTGATTTTGTACCGTTTCAACCGGCTGTAATAATAAAGAAAAAATATATATGAAAATTAATAGCAAAATAACGTACGACTCGGTTATTAATCAAACCGGATAATACCGGTCGTATATAGAATTAAAAAGTAGTTAAAAGTCCTAAAATCTAGACTTCGTATATCTATAACTATATGCGTAAGTAAAACTATATTTCATATAAGAATTCATATCTTCAAAAATGTTTATAACCTATAATTAAGCTGTGAGATGATACAATTCTATTTCTTACCGATATTTTATTTTTTAGTTGAAAAAAGAATGTTTTTGTTAAAAATAAAAAACTTATTTGTGTAAGTAGATCGATGTTAGTGTAGATAATATGGTCTAATTATTTTTATAATTATGTAACTGAAAAACTTTAATCACAATATGGACGCTAACATATTAATTAAGGATAAGTTTGCATTGCATATTTAATTTGATGTCTAGATTTGTTCTTTTAGATTCGTCAACTAAATCGAAATAAAATTTTATGAAGTTCATTTATTTTGGTGATAAAGTACATAATGATATGGTTGACCGATAAGAAGTATGGACGCACCGTAATTATTAATGTTCCCACACATAGCGTGTGAGATATTCATGCGTACAACTGCATGCCCTTCTACGGTTAACGCCTTAGTGTAGTTTGCTATATTTATGAAAAGTGAATAATTTGGGATTCTCCACATTTGAAATGGAGTATATACCTCTTCAAAGCAATATTTTAATAACCACATCGACCACAATATCTGAAAGTTTAGTGCTATGAAATTTGATGGTTCAACCGTGATTTTGTACCGTTTCAACTGGCTGTAATAATAAAGAAAAAATATATATGAAAATTAATAGCAAAATAACGTACGACTCAGTTATTAATCAAACCGGATAATACTGGTCGTATATAGAATTAAAAAGTAGTTAAAAGTCCTAAAATCTAGACTTCGTATATCTATAACTATATGCGTAAGTAAAACTATATTTCATATAAGAATTCATATCTTCAAAAATGTTTATAACCTATAATTAAGCCGTGAGATGATACAATTCTATTTCTTACCGATATTTTATTTTTTAGTTGAAAAAAGAATGTTTTTGTTAAAAATAAAAAACTTATTTGTGTAAGTAGACCGATGTTAGTGTAGATAATATGGTTTAATTATTTTTATAATTATGTAACTGAAAAACTTTAATCACAATATGGACGCTAACATATTAATTAAGGATAAGTTTGCATTGCATATTTAATTTGATGTCTAGATTTGTTCTTTTAGATTCGTCAACTAAATCGAAATAAAATTTTATGAAGTTCATTTATTTTGGTGATAAAGTACATAATGATATGGTTGACCGATAAGAAGTATGGACGCACCGTAATTATTAATGTTCCCACACATAGCGTGTGAGATATTCATGCGTACAACTCGCATGCCCTTCTACGGTTAACGCCTTAGCGTAGTTTGCTATATTTATGAAAAGTGAATAATTTGGGATTCTCCACATTTGAAATGGAGTACATACCTCTTCAAAGCAATATTTTAATAACCACATCGACCACAATATCCGAAAGTTTAGTGCTATGAAATTTGATGGTTCAACCGTGATTTTGTACCGTTTCAACCGGCCGTAATAATAAAGAAAAAATATATATGAAAATTAATAGCAAAATAACGTACGACTCGAGTTATTAATCAAACCGGATAATACCGGTCGTATATAGAATTAAAAAGTAGTTAAAAGTCCTAAAATCTAGACTTCGTATATCTATAACTATATGCGTAAGTAAAACTATATTTCATATAAGAATTCATATCTTCAAAAATGTTTATAACCTATAATTAAGCCGTGAGATGATACAATTCTATTTCTTACCGATATTTTATTTTTTAGTTGAAAAAAGAATGTTTTTGTTAAAAATAAAAAACTTATTTGTGTAAGTAGACCGATGTTAGTGTAGATAATATGGTTTAATTATTTTTATAATTATGTAACTGAAAAACTTTAATCACAATATGGACGCTAACATATTAATTAAGGATAAGTTTGCATTGCATATTTAATTTGATGTCTAGATTTGTTCTTTTAGATTCGTCAACTAAATCGAAATAAAATTTTATGAAGTTCATTTATTTTGGTGATAAAGTACATAATGATATGGTTGACCGATAAGAAGTATGGACGCACCGTAATTATTAATGTTCCCACACATAGCGTGTGAGATATTCATGCGTACAAACTCGCATGCCCTTCTACGGTTAACGCCTTAGCGTAGTTTGCTATATTTATGAAAAGTGAATAATTTGGGATTCTCCACATTTGAAATGGAGTACATACCTCTTCAAACCAATATTTTAATAACCACATCGACCACAATATCCGAAAGTTTAGTGCTATGAAATTTGATGGTTCAACCGTGATTTTGTACCGTTTCAACTGGCCGTAATAATAAAGAAAAAATATATATGAAAATTAATAGCAAAATAACGTACGACTCAGTTATTAATCAAACCGGATAATACCGGTCGTATATAGAATTAAAAAGTAGTTAAAAGTCCTAAAATCTAGACTTCGTATATCTATAACTATATGCGTAAGTAAAACTATATTTCATATAAGAATTCATATCTTCAAAAATGTTTATAACCTATAATTAAGCCGTGAGATGATACAATTCTATTTCTTACCGATATTTTATTTTTTAGTTGAAAAAAGAATGTTTTTGTTAAAAATAAAAAACTTATTTGTGTAAGTAGATCGATGTTAGTGTAGATAATATGGTTTAATTATTTTTATAATTATGTAACTGAAAAACTTTAATCACAATATGGACGCTAACATATTAATTAAGGATAAGTTTGCATTGCATATTTAATTTGATGTCTAGATTTGTTCTTTTAGATTCGTCAACTAAATCGAAATAAAATTTTATGAAGTTCATTTATTTTGGTGATAAAGTACATAATGATATGGTTGACCGATAAGAAGTATGGACGCACCGTAATTATTAATGTTCCCACACATAGCGTGTGAGATATTCATGCGTACACTCGCATGCCCTTCTACGGTTAACGCCTTAGCGTAGTTTGCTATATTTATGAAAAGTGAATAATTTGGGATTCTCCACATTTGAAATGGAGTACATACCTCTTCAAAGCAATATTTTAATAACCACATCGACCACAATATCCGAAAGTTTAGTGCTATGAAATTTGATGGTTCAACCGTGATTTTGTACCGTTTCAACCTGGCCGTAATAATAAAGAAAAAATATATATGAAAATTAATAGCAAAATAACGTACGGCTCAGTTATTAATCAAACCGGATAATACCGGTCGTATATAGAATTAAAAAGTAGTTAAAAGTCCTAAAATCTAGACTTCGTATATCTATAACTATATGCGTAAGTAAAACTATATTTCATATAAGAATTCATATCTTCAAAAATGTTTATAACCTATAATTAAGCCGTGAGATGATACAATTCTATTTCTTACCGATATTTTATTTTTTAGTTGAAAAAAGAATGTTTTTGTTAAAAATAAAAAACTTATTTGTGTAAGTAGACCGATGTTAGTGTAGATAATATGGTCTAATTATTTTTATAATTATGTAACTGAAAAACTTTAATCACAATATGGACGCTAACATATTAATTAAGGATAAGTTTGCATTGCATATTTAATTTGATGTCTAGATTTGTTCTTTTAGATTCGTCAACTAAATCGAAATAAAATTTTATGAAGTTCATTTATTTTGGTGATAAAGTACATAATGATATGGTTGACCGATAAGAAGTATGGACGCACCGTAATTATTAATGTTCCCACACATAGCGTGTGAGATATTCATGCGTACAACTGCATGCCCTTCTACGGTTAACGCCTTAGCGTAGTTTGCTATATTTATGAAAAGTGAATAATTTGGGATTCTCCACATTTGAAATGGAGTACATACCTCTTCAAAGCAATATTTTAATAACCACATCGACCACAATATCCGAAAGTTTAGTGCTATGAAATTTGATGGTTCAACCGTGATTTTGTACCGTTTCAACTGGCCGTAATAATAAAGAAAAAATATATATGAAAATTAATAGCAAAATAACGTACGACTCAGTTATTAATCAAACCGGATAATACCGGTCGTATATAGAATTAAAAAGTAGTTAAAAGTCCTAAAATCTAGACTTCGTATATCTATAACTATATGCGTAAGTAAAACTATATTTCATATAAGAATTCATATCTTCAAAAATGTTTATAACCTATAATTAAGCCGTGAGATGATACAATTCTATTTCTTACCGATATTTTATTTTTTAGTTGAAAAAAGAATGTTTTTGTTAAAAATAAAAAACTTATTTGTGTAAGTAGACCGATGTTAGTGTAGATAATATGGTTTAATTATTTTTATAATTATGTAACTGAAAAAACTTTAATCACAATATGGACGCTAACATATTAATTAAGGATAAGTTTGCATTGCATATTTAATTTGATGTCTAGATTTGTTCTTTTAGATTCGTCAACTAAATCGAAATAAAATTTTATGAAGTTCATTTATTTTGGTGATAAAGTACATAATGATATGGTTGACCGATAAGAAGTATGGACGCACCGTAATTATTAATGTTCCCACACATAGCGTGTGAGATATTCATGCGTACAAACCGCATGCCCTTCTACGGTTAACGCCTTAGCGTAGTTTGCTATATTTATGAAAAGTGAATAATTTGGGATTCTCCACATTTGAAATGGAGTACATACCTCTTCAAACCAATATTTTAATAACCACATCGACCACAATATCCGAAAGTTTAGTGCTATGAAATTTGATGGTTCAACCGTGATTTTGTACCGTTTCAACCGGCTGTAATAATAAAGAAAAAATATATATGAAAATTAATAGCAAAATAACGTACGGCTCGGTTATTAATCAAACCGGATAATACCGGTCGTATATAGAATTAAAAAGTAGTTAAAAGTCCTAAAATCTAGACTTCGTATATCTATAACTATATGCGTAAGTAAAACTATATTTCATATAAGAATTCATATCTTCAAAAATGTTTATAACCTATAATTAAGCCGTGAGATGATACAATTCTATTTCTTACCGATATTTTATTTTTTAGTTGAAAAAAGAATGTTTTTGTTAAAAATAAAAAACTTATTTGTGTAAGTAGACCGATGTTAGTGTAGATAATATGGTTTAATTATTTTTATAATTATGTAACTGAAAAAACTTTAATCACAATATGGACGCTAACATATTAATTAAGGATAAGTTTGCATTGCATATTTAATTTGATGTCTAGATTTGTTCTTTTAGATTCGTCAACTAAATCGAAATAAAATTTTATGAAGTTCATTTATTTTGGTGATAAAGTACATAATGATATGGTTGACCGATAAGAAGTATGGACGCACCGTAATTATTAATGTTCCCACACATAGCGTGTGAGATATTCATGCGTACAACCGCATGCCCTTCTACGGTTAACGCCTTAGCGTAGTTTGCTATATTTATGAAAAGTGAATAATTTGGGATTCTCCACATTTGAAATGGAGTACATACCTCTTCAAAGCAATATTTTAATAACCACATCGACCACAATATCTCGAAAGTTTAGTGCTATGAAATTTGATGGTTCAACCGTGATTTTGTACCGTTTCAACCTGGCCGTAATAATAAAGAAAAAATATATATGAAAATTAATAGCAAAATAACGTACGACTCAGTTATTAATCAAACCGGATAATACCGGTCGTATATAGAATTAAAAAGTAGTTAAAAGTCCTAAAATCTAGACTTCGTATATCTATAACTATATGCGTAAGTAAAACTATATTTCATATAAGAATTCATATCTTCAAAAATGTTTATAACCTATAATTAAGCCGTGAGATGATACAATTCTATTTCTTACCGATATTTTATTTTTTAGTTGAAAAAAGAATGTTTTTGTTAAAAATAAAAAACTTATTTGTGTAAGTAGACCGATGTTAGTGTAGATAATATGGTTTAATTATTTTTATAATTATGTAACTGAAAAACTTTAATCACAATATGGACGCTAACATATTAATTAAGGATAAGTTTGCATTGCATATTTAATTTGATGTCTAGATTTGTTCTTTTAGATTCGTCAACTAAATCGAAATAAAATTTTATGAAGTTCATTTATTTTGGTGATAAAGTACATAATGATATGGTTGACCGATAAGAAGTATGGACGCACCGTAATTATTAATGTTCCCACACATAGCGTGTGAGATATTCATGCGTACAACTGCATGCCCTTCTACGGTTAACGCCTTAGTGTAGTTTGCTATATTTATGAAAAGTGAATAATTTGGGATTCTCCACATTTGAAATGGAGTATATACCTCTTCAAAGCAATATTTTAATAACCACATCGACCACAATATCCGAAAGTTTAGTGCTATGAAATTTGATGGTTCAACCGTGATTTTGTACCGTTTCAACCTGGCCGTAATAATAAAGAAAAAATATATATGAAAATTAATAGCAAAATAACGTACGACTCAGCTTATTAATCAAACCGGATAATACCGGTCGTATATAGAATTAAAAAGTAGTTAAAAGTCCTAAAATCTAGACTTCGTATATCTATAACTATATGCGTAAGTAAAACTATATTTCATATAAGAATTCATATCTTCAAAAATGTTTATAACCTATAATTAAGCCGTGAGATGATACAATTCTATTTCTTACCGATATTTTATTTTTTAGTTGAAAAAAGAATGTTTTTGTTAAAAATAAAAAACTTATTTGTGTAAGTAGATCGATGTTAGTGTAGATAATATGGTTTAATTATTTTTATAATTATGTAACTGAAAAACTTTAATCACAATATGGACGCTAACATATTAATTAAGGATAAGTTTGCATTGCATATTTAATTTGATGTCTAGATTTGTTCTTTTAGATTCGTCAACTAAATCGAAATAAAATTTTATGAAGTTCATTTATTTTGGTGATAAAGTACATAATGATATGGTTGACCGATAAGAAGTATGGACGCACCGTAATTATTAATGTTCCCACACATAGCGTGTGAGATATTCATGCGTACACTCGCATGCCCTTCTACGGTTAACGCCTTAGCGTAGTTTGCTATATTTATGAAAAGTGAATAATTTGGGATTCTCCACATTTGAAATGGAGTACATACCTCTTCAAAGCAATATTTTAATAACCACATCGACCACAATATCGAAAGTTTAGTGCTATGAAATTTGATGGTTCAACCGTGATTTTGTACCGTTTCAACCGGCCGTAATAATAAAGAAAAAATATATATGAAAATTAATAGCAAAATAACGTACGGCTCGCTTATTAATCAAACCGGATAATACCGGTCGTATATAGAATTAAAAAGTAGTTAAAAGTCCTAAAATCTAGACTTCGTATATCTATAACTATATGCGTAAGTAAAACTATATTTCATATAAGAATTCATATCTTCAAAAATGTTTATAACCTATAATTAAGCCGTGAGATGATACAATTCTATTTCTTACCGATATTTTATTTTTTAGTTGAAAAAAGAATGTTTTTGTTAAAAATAAAAAACTTATTTGTGTAAGTAGACCGATGTTAGTGTAGATAATATGGTTTAATTATTTTTATAATTATGTAACTGAAAAACTTTAATCACAATATGGACGCTAACATATTAATTAAGGATAAGTTTGCATTGCATATTTAATTTGATGTCTAGATTTGTTCTTTTAGATTCGTCAACTAAATCGAAATAAAATTTTATGAAGTTCATTTATTTTGGTGATAAAGTACATAATGATATGGTTGACCGATAAGAAGTATGGACGCACCGTAATTATTAATGTTCCCACACATAGCGTGTGAGATATTCATGCGTACAACTGCATGCCCTTCTACGGTTAACGCCTTAGTGTAGTTTGCTATATTTATGAAAAGTGAATAATTTGGGATTCTCCACATTTGAAATGGAGTATATACCTCTTCAAAGCAATATTTTAATAACCACATCGACCACAATATCCGAAAGTTTAGTGCTATGAAATTTGATGGTTCAACCGTGATTTTGTACCGTTTCAACCGGCCGTAATAATAAAGAAAAAATATATATGAAAATTAATAGCAAAATAACGTACGACTCAGCTTATTAATCAAACCGGATAATACCGGTCGTATATAGAATTAAAAAGTAGTTAAAAGTCCTAAAATCTAGACTTCGTATATCTATAACTATATGCGTAAGTAAAACTATATTTCATATAAGAATTCATATCTTCAAAAATGTTTATAACCTATAATTAAGCCGTGAGATGATACAATTCTATTTCTTACCGATATTTTATTTTTTAGTTGAAAAAAGAATGTTTTTGTTAAAAATAAAAAACTTATTTGTGTAAGTAGACCGATGTTAGTGTAGATAATATGGTTTAATTATTTTTATAATTATGTAACTGAAAAACTTTAATCACAATATGGACGCTAACATATTAATTAAGGATAAGTTTGCATTGCATATTTAATTTGATGTCTAGATTTGTTCTTTTAGATTCGTCAACTAAATCGAAATAAAATTTTATGAAGTTCATTTATTTTGGTGATAAAGTACATAATGATATGGTTGACCGATAAGAAGTATGGACGCACCGTAATTATTAATGTTCCCACACATAGCGTGTGAGATATTCATGCGTACAACCTCGCATGCCCTTCTACGGTTAACGCCTTAGCGTAGTTTGCTATATTTATGAAAAGTGAATAATTTGGGATTCTCCACATTTGAAATGGAGTACATACCTCTTCAAAGCAATATTTTAATAACCACATCGACCACAATATCCGAAAGTTTAGTGCTATGAAATTTGATGGTTCAACCGTGATTTTGTACCGTTTCAACTGGCCGTAATAATAAAGAAAAAATATATATGAAAATTAATAGCAAAATAACGTACGGCTCAGCTTATTAATCAAACCGGATAATACCGGTCGTATATAGAATTAAAAAGTAGTTAAAAGTCCTAAAATCTAGACTTCGTATATCTATAACTATATGCGTAAGTAAAACTATATTTCATATAAGAATTCATATCTTCAAAAATGTTTATAACCTATAATTAAGCCGTGAGATGATACAATTCTATTTCTTTACCGATATTTTATTTTTTAGTTGAAAAAAGAATGTTTTTGTTAAAAATAAAAAACTTATTTGTGTAAGTAGACCGATGTTAGTGTAGATAATATGGTTTAATTATTTTTATAATTATGTAACTGAAAAAACTTTAATCACAATATGGACGCTAACATATTAATTAAGGATAAGTTTGCATTGCATATTTAATTTGATGTCTAGATTTGTTCTTTTAGATTCGTCAACTAAATCGAAATAAAATTTTATGAAGTTCATTTATTTTGGTGATAAAGTACATAATGATATGGTTGACCGATAAGAAGTATGGACGCACCGTAATTATTAATGTTCCCACACATAGCGTGTGAGATATTCATGCGTACAGCTCGCATGCCCTTCTACGGTTAACGCCTTAGCGTAGTTTGCTATATTTATGAAAAGTGAATAATTTGGGATTCTCCACATTTGAAATGGAGTACATACCTCTTCAAAGCAATATTTTAATAACCACATCGACCACAATATCTGAAAGTTTAGTGCTATGAAATTTGATGGTTCAACCGTGATTTTGTACCGTTTCAACCGGCCGTAATAATAAAGAAAAAATATATATGAAAATTAATAGCAAAATAACGTACGACTCAGCTTATTAATCAAACCGGATAATACCGGTCGTATATAGAATTAAAAAGTAGTTAAAAGTCCTAAAATCTAGACTTCGTATATCTATAACTATATGCGTAAGTAAAACTATATTTCATATAAGAATTCATATCTTCAAAAATGTTTATAACCTATAATTAAGCCGTGAGATGATACAATTCTATTTCTTACCGATATTTTATTTTTTAGTTGAAAAAAGAATGTTTTTGTTAAAAATAAAAAACTTATTTGTGTAAGTAGACCGATGTTAGTGTAGATAATATGGTTTAATTATTTTTATAATTATGTAACTGAAAAAATTTAATCACAATATGGACGCTAACATATTAATTAAGGATAAGTTTGCATTGCATATTTAATTTGATGTCTAGATTTGTTCTTTTAGATTCGTCAACTAAATCGAAATAAAATTTTATGAAGTTCATTTATTTTGGTGATAAAGTACATAATGATATGGTTGACCGATAAGAAGTATGGACGCACCGTAATTATTAATGTTCCCACACATAGCGTGTGAGATATTCATGCGTACATACCGCATGCCCTTCTACGGTTAACGCCTTAGCGTAGTTTGCTATATTTATGAAAAGTGAATAATTTGGGATTCTCCACATTTGAAATGGAGTACATACCTCTTCAAAGCAATATTTTAATAACCACATCGACCACAATATCCGAAAGTTTAGTGCTATGAAATTTGATGGTTCAACCGTGATTTTGTACCGTTTCAACTGGCCGTAATAATAAAGAAAAAATATATATGAAAATTAATAGCAAAATAACGTACGGCTCAGCTTATTAATCAAACCGGATAATACCGGTCGTATATAGAATTAAAAAGTAGTTAAAAGTCCTAAAATCTAGACTTCGTATATCTATAACTATATGCGTAAGTAAAACTATATTTCATATAAGAATTCATATCTTCAAAAATGTTTATAACCTATAATTAAGCCGTGAGATGATACAATTCTATTTCTTACCGATATTTTATTTTTTAGTTGAAAAAAGAATGTTTTTGTTAAAAATAAAAAACTTATTTGTGTAAGTAGACCGATGTTAGTGTAGATAATATGGTTTAATTATTTTTATAATTATGTAACTGAAAAAACTTTAATCACAATATGGACGCTAACATATTAATTAAGGATAAGTTTGCATTGCATATTTAATTTGATGTCTAGATTTGTTCTTTTAGATTCGTCAACTAAATCGAAATAAAATTTTATGAAGTTCATTTATTTTGGTGATAAAGTACATAATGATATGGTTGACCGATAAGAAGTATGGACGCACCGTAATTATTAATGTTCCCACACATAGCGTGTGAGATATTCATGCGTACAAACCGCATGCCCTTCTACGGTTAACGCCTTAGCGTAGTTTGCTATATTTATGAAAAGTGAATAATTTGGGATTCTCCACATTTGAAATGGAGTACATACCTCTTCAAAGCAATATTTTAATAACCACATCGACCACAATATCCGAAAGTTTAGTGCTATGAAATTTGATGGTTCAACCGTGATTTTGTACCGTTTCAACCGGCCGTAATAATAAAGAAAAAATATATATGAAAATTAATAGCAAAATAACGTACGGCTCAGTTATTAATCAAACCGGATAATACCGGTCGTATATAGAATTAAAAAGTAGTTAAAAGTCCTAAAATCTAGACTTCGTATATCTATAACTATATGCGTAAGTAAAACTATATTTCATATAAGAATTCATATCTTCAAAAATGTTTATAACCTATAATTAAGCCGTGAGATGATACAATTCTATTTCTTACCGATATTTTATTTTTTAGTTGAAAAAAGAATGTTTTTGTTAAAAATAAAAAACTTATTTGTGTAAGTAGACCGATGTTAGTGTAGATAATATGGTTTAATTATTTTTATAATTATGTAACTGAAAAACTTTAATCACAATATGGACGCTAACATATTAATTAAGGATAAGTTTGCATTGCATATTTAATTTGATGTCTAGATTTGTTCTTTTAGATTCGTCAACTAAATCGAAATAAAATTTTATGAAGTTCATTTATTTTGGTGATAAAGTACATAATGATATGGTTGACCGATAAGAAGTATGGACGCACCGTAATTATTAATGTTCCCACACATAGCGTGTGAGATATTCATGCGTACAACTGCATGCCCTTCTACGGTTAACGCCTTAGCGTAGTTTGCTATATTTATGAAAAGTGAATAATTTGGGATTCTCCACATTTGAAATGGAGTACATACCTCTTCAAAGCAATATTTTAATAACCACATCGACCACAATATCCGAAAGTTTAGTGCTATGAAATTTGATGGTTCAACCGTGATTTTGTACCGTTTCAACCGGCTGAAATAATAAAGAAAAAATATATATGAAAATTAATAGAAAAATAACGTACGGCTCGCTTATTAATCAAACCGGATAATACCGGTCGTATATAGAATTAAAAAGTAGTTAAAAGTCCTAAAATCTAGACTTCGTATATCTATAACTATATGCGTAAGTAAAACTATATTTCATATAAGAATTCATATCTTCAAAAATGTTTATAACCTATAATTAAGCTCGTGAGATGATACAATTCTATTTCTTACCGATATTTTATTTTTTAGTTGAAAAAAGAATGTTTTTGTTAAAAATAAAAAACTTATTTGTGTAAGTATACCGATGTTAGTGTAGATAATATGGTATAATTATTTTTATTATTATGTAACTGAAAAAATTTAATCACAATATGGACGCTAACATATTAATTAAGGATAAGTTTGCATTGCATATTTAATTTGATGTCTAGATTTGTTCTTTTAGATTCGTCAACTAAATCGAAATAAAATTTTATGAAGTTCATTTATTTTGGTGATAAAGTACATAATGATATGGTTGACCGATAAGAAGTATGGACGCACCGTAATTATTAATGTTCCCACACATAGCGTGTGAGATATTCATGCGTACCGCATGCCCTTCTACGGTTAACGCCTTAGCGTAGTTTGCTATATTTATGAAAAGTGAATAATTTGGGATTCTCCACATTTGAAATGGAGTACATACCTCTTCAAAGCAATATTTTAATAACCACATCGACCACAATATCTGAAAGTTTAGTGCTATGAAATTTGATGGTTCAACCGTGATTTTGTACCGTTTCAACTGGCTGTAATAATAAAGAAAAAATATATATGAAAATTAATAGCAAAATAACGTACGGCTCGCTTATTAATCAAACCGGATAATACCGGTCGTATATAGAATTAAAAAGTAGTTAAAAGTCCTAAAATCTAGACTTCGTATATCTATAACTATATGCGTAAGTAAAACTATATTTCATATAAGAATTCATATCTTCAAAAATGTTTATAACCTATAATTAAGCCGTGAGATGATACAATTCTATTTCTTACCGATATTTTATTTTTTAGTTGAAAAAAGAATGTTTTTGTTAAAAATAAAAAACTTATTTGTGTAAGTATACCGATGTTAGTGTAGATAATATGGTATAATTATTTTTATAATTATGTAACTGAAAAAATTTAATCACAATATGGACGCTAACATATTAATTAAGGATAAGTTTGCATTGCATATTTAATTTGATGTCTAGATTTGTTCTTTTAGATTCGTCAACTAAATCGAAATAAAATTTTATGAAGTTCATTTATTTTGGTGATAAAGTACATAATGATATGGTTGACCGATAAGAAGTATGGACGCACCGTAATTATTAATGTTCCCACACATAGCGTGTGAGATATTCATGCGTATACTCGCATGCCCTTCTACGGTTAACGCCTTAGCGTAGTTTGCTATATTTATGAAAAGTGAATAATTTGGGATTCTCCACATTTGAAATGGAGTACATACCTCTTCAAAGCAATATTTTAATAACCACATCGACCACAATATCCGAAAGTTTAGTGCTATGAAATTTGATGGTTCAACCGTGATTTTGTACCGTTTCAACCTGGCCGAAATAATAAAGAAAAAATATATATGAAAATTAATAGAAAAATAACGTACGGCTCAGCTTATTAATCAAACCGGATAATACCGGTCGTATATAGAATTAAAAAGTAGTTAAAAGTCCTAAAATCTAGACTTCGTATATCTATAACTATATGCGTAAGTAAAACTATATTTCATATAAGAATTCATATCTTCAAAAATGTTTATAACCTATAATTAAGCCGTGAGATGATACAATTCTATTTCTTACCGATATTTTATTTTTTAGTTGAAAAAAGAATGTTTTTGTTAAAAATAAAAAACTTATTTGTGTAAGTATACCGATGTTAGTGTAGATAATATGGTATAATTATTTTTATAATTATGTAACTGAAAAAATTTAATCACAATATGGACGCTAACATATTAATTAAGGATAAGTTTGCATTGCATATTTAATTTGATGTCTAGATTTGTTCTTTTAGATTCGTCAACTAAATCGAAATAAAATTTTATGAAGTTCATTTATTTTGGTGATAAAGTACATAATGATATGGTTGACCGATAAGAAGTATGGACGCACCGTAATTATTAATGTTCCCACACATAGCGTGTGAGATATTCATGCGTACAACTCGCATGCCCTTTACGGTTAACGCCTTAGCGTAGTTTGCTATATTTATGAAAAGTGAATAATTTGGGATTCTCCACATTTGAAATGGAGTACATACCTCTTCAAAGCAATATTTTAATAACCACATCGACCACAATATCTGAAAGTTTAGTGCTATGAAATTTGATGGTTCAACCGTGATTTTGTACCGTTTCAACCGGCCGTAATAATAAAGAAAAAATATATATGAAAATTAATAGCAAAATAACGTACGGCTCAGCTTATTAATCAAACCGGATAATACCGGTCGTATATAGAATTAAAAAGTAGTTAAAAGTCCTAAAATCTAGACTTCGTATATCTATAACTATATGCGTAAGTAAAACTATATTTCATATAAGAATTCATATCTTCAAAAATGTTTATAACCTATAATTAAGCCGTGAGATGATACAATTCTATTTCTTACCGATATTTTATTTTTTAGTTGAAAAAAGAATGTTTTTGTTAAAAATAAAAAACTTATTTGTGTAAGTATACCGATGTTAGTGTAGATAATATGGTATAATTATTTTTATAATTATGTAACTGAAAAAATTTAATCACAATATGGACGCTAACATATTAATTAAGGATAAGTTTGCATTGCATATTTAATTTGATGTCTAGATTTGTTCTTTTAGATTCGTCAACTAAATCGAAATAAAATTTTATGAAGTTCATTTATTTTGGTGATAAAGTACATAATGATATGGTTGACCGATAAGAAGTATGGACGCACCGTAATTATTAATGTTCCCACACATAGCGTGTGAGATATTCATGCGTACACTCGCATGCCCTTTTACGGTTAACGCCTTAGCGTAGTTTGCTATATTTATGAAAAGTGAATAATTTGGGATTCTCCACATTTGAAATGGAGTACATACCTCTTCAAAGCAATATTTTAATAACCACATCGACCACAATATCCGAAAGTTTAGTGCTATGAAATTTGATGGTTCAACCGTGATTTTGTACCGTTTCAACCGGCCGAAATAATAAAGAAAAAATATATATGAAAATTAATAGAAAAATAACGTACGGCTCGCTTATTAATCAAACCGGATAATACCGGTCGTATATAGAATTAAAAAGTAGTTAAAAGTCCTAAAATCTAGACTTCGTATATCTATAACTATATGCGTAAGTAAAACTATATTTCATATAAGAATTCATATCTTCAAAAATGTTTATAACCTATAATTAAGCCGTGAGATGATACAATTCTATTTCTTACCGATATTTTATTTTTTAGTTGAAAAAAGAATGTTTTTGTTAAAAATAAAAAACTTATTTGTGTAAGTATACCGATGTTAGTGTAGATAATATGGTATAATTATTTTTATAATTATGTAACCGAAAAAATTTAATCACAATATGGACGCTAACATATTAATTAAGGATAAGTTTGCATTGCATATTTAATTTGAAGTCTAGATTTGTTCTTTTAGATTCGTCAACTAAATCGAAATAAAATTTTATGAAGTTCATTTATTTTGGTGATAAAGTACATAATGATATGGTTGACCGATAAGAAGTATGGACGCACCGTAATTATTAATGTTCCCACACATAGCGTGTGAGATATTCATGCGTATACTCGCATGCCCTTCTACGGTTAACGCCTTAGCGTAGTTTGCTATATTTATGAAAAGTGAATAATTTGGGATTCTCCACATTTGAAATGGAGTACATACCTCTTCAAAGCAATATTTTAATAACCACATCGACCACAATATCTGAAAGTTTAGTGCTATGAAATTTGATGGTTCAACCGTGATTTTGTACCGTTTCAACCGGCCGAAATAATAAAGAAAAAATATATATGAAAATTAATAGAAAAATAACGTACGGCTCAGCTTATTAATCAAACCGGATAATACCGGTCGTATATAGAATTAAAAAGTAGTTAAAAGTCCTAAAATCTAGACTTCGTATATCTATAACTATATGCGTAAGTAAAACTATATTTCATATAAGAATTCATATCTTCAAAAATGTTTATAACCTATAATTAAGCCGTGAGATGATACAATTCTATTTCTTACCGATATTTTATTTTTTAGTTGAAAAAAGAATGTTTTTGTTAAAAATAAAAAACTTATTTGTGTAAGTATACCGATGTTAGTGTAGATAATATGGTATAATTATTTTTATAATTATGTAACTGAAAAAATTTAATCACAATATGGACGCTAACATATTAATTAAGGATAAGTTTGCATTGCATATTTAATTTGATGTCTAGATTTGTTCTTTTAGATTCGTCAACTAAATCGAAATAAAATTTTATGAAGTTCATTTATTTTGGTGATAAAGTACATAATGATATGGTTGACCGATAAGAAGTATGGACGCACCGTAATTATTAATGTTCCCACACATAGCGTGTGAGATATTCATGCGTACAAGCTCGCATGCCCTTCTACGGTTAACGCCTTAGCGTAGTTTGCTATATTTATGAAAAGTGAATAATTTGGGATTCTCCACATTTGAAATGGAGTACATACCTCTTCAAAGCAATATTTTAATAACCACATCGACCACAATATCCGAAAGTTTAGTGCTATGAAATTTGATGGTTCAACCGTGATTTTGTACCGTTTCAACTGGCCGAAATAATAAAGAAAAAATATATATGAAAATTAATAGAAAAATAACGTACGGCTCGCTTATTAATCAAACCGGATAATACCGGTCGTATATAGAATTAAAAAGTAGTTAAAAGTCCTAAAATCTAGACTTCGTATATCTATAACTATATGCGTAAGTAAAACTATATTTCATATAAGAATTCATATCTTCAAAAATGTTTATAACCTATAATTAAGCTGTGAGATGATACAATTCTATTTCTTACCGATATTTTATTTTTTAGTTGAAAAAAGAATGTTTTTGTTAAAAATAAAAAACTTATTTGTGTAAGTATACCGATGTTAGTGTAGATAATATGGTATAATTATTTTTATAATTATGTAACTGAAAAAATTTAATCACAATATGGACGCTAACATATTAATTAAGGATAAGTTTGCATTGCATATTTAATTTGAAGTCTAGATTTGTTCTTTTAGATTCGTCAACTAAATCGAAATAAAATTTTATGAAGTTCATTTATTTTGGTGATAAAGTACATAATGATATGGTTGACCGATAAGAAGTATGGACGCACCGTAATTATTAATGTTCCCACACATAGCGTGTGAGATATTCATGCGTACAGACCGCATGCCCTTCTACGGTTAACGCCTTAGCGTAGTTTGCTATATTTATGAAAAGTGAATAATTTGGGATTCTCCACATTTGAAATGGAGTACATACCTCTTCAAAGCAATATTTTAATAACCACATCGACCACAATATCCGAAAGTTTAGTGCTATGAAATTTGATGGTTCAACCGTGATTTTGTACCGTTTCAACCGGCCGAAATAATAAAGAAAAAATATATATGAAAATTAATAGAAAAATAACGTACGGCTCAGCTTATTAATCAAACCGGATAATACCGGTCGTATATAGAATTAAAAAGTAGTTAAAAGTCCTAAAATCTAGACTTCGTATATCTATAACTATATGCGTAAGTAAAACTATATTTCATATAAGAATTCATATCTTCAAAAATGTTTATAACCTATAATTAAGCCGTGAGATGATACAATTCTATTTCTTACCGATATTTTATTTTTTAGTTGAAAAAAGAATGTTTTTGTTAAAAATAAAAAACTTATTTGTGTAAGTATACCGATGTTAGTGTAGATAATATGGTATAATTATTTTTATAATTATGTAACTGAAAAAATTTAATCACAATATGGACGCTAACATATTAATTAAGGATAAGTTTGCATTGCATATTTAATTTGAAGTCTAGATTTGTTCTTTTAGATTCGTCAACTAAATCGAAATAAAATTTTATGAAGTTCATTTATTTTGGTGATAAAGTACATAATGATATGGTTGACCGATAAGAAGTATGGACGCACCGTAATTATTAATGTTCCCACACATAGCGTGTGAGATATTCATGCGTACATACCGCATGCCCTTCTACGGTTAACGCCTTAGCGTAGTTTGCTATATTTATGAAAAGTGAATAATTTGGGATTCTCCACATTTGAAATGGAGTACATACCTCTTCAAAGCAATATTTTAATAACCACATCGACCACAATATCCGAAAGTTTAGTGCTATGAAATTTGATGGTTCAACCGTGATTTTGTACCGTTTCAACTGGCCGAAATAATAAAGAAAAAATATATATGAAAATTAATAGAAAAATAACGTACGGCTCAGCTTATTAATCAAACCGATAATACCGGTCGTATATAGAATTAAAAAGTAGTTAAAAGTCCTAAAATCTAGACTTCGTATATCTATAACTATATGCGTAAGTAAAACTATATTTCATATAAGAATTCATATCTTCAAAAATGTTTATAACCTATAATTAAGCCGTGAGATGATACAATTCTATTTCTTACCGATATTTTATTTTTTAGTTGAAAAAAGAATGTTTTTGTTAAAAATAAAAAACTTATTTGTGTAAGTATACCGATGTTAGTGTAGATAATATGGTATAATTATTTTTATAATTATGTAACTGAAAAAATTTAATCACAATATGGACGCTAACATATTAATTAAGGATAAGTTTGCATTGCATATTTAATTTGATGTCTAGATTTGTTCTTTTAGATTCGTCAACTAAATCGAAATAAAATTTTATGAAGTTCATTTATTTTGGTGATAAAGTACATAATGATATGGTTGACCGATAAGAAGTATGGACGCACCGTAATTATTAATGTTCCCACACATAGCGTGTGAGATATTCATGCGTACAGCTGCATGCCCTTTTACGGTTAACGCCTTAGCGTAGTTTGCTATATTTATGAAAAGTGAATAATTTGGGATTCTCCACATTTGAAATGGAGTACATACCTCTTCAAAGCAATATTTTAATAACCACATCGACCACAATATCCGAAAGTTTAGTGCTATGAAATTTGATGGTTCAACCGTGATTTTGTACCGTTTCAACCGGGCCGTAATAATAAAGAAAAAATATATATGAAAATTAATAGCAAAATAACGTACGGCTCAGCTTATTAATCAAACCGGATAATACCGGTCGTATATAGAATTAAAAAGTAGTTAAAAGTCCTAAAATCTAGACTTCGTATATCTATAACTATATGCGTAAGTAAAACTATATTTCATATAAGAATTCATATCTTCAAAAATGTTTATAACCTATAATTAAGCCGTGAGATGATACAATTCTATTTCTTACCGATATTTTATTTTTTAGTTGAAAAAAGAATGTTTTTGTTAAAAATAAAAAACTTATTTGTGTAAGTATACCGATGTTAGTGTAGATAATATGGTATAATTATTTTTATAATTATGTAACTGAAAAAATTTAATCACAATATGGACGCTAACATATTAATTAAGGATAAGTTTGCATTGCATATTTAATTTGATGTCTAGATTTGTTCTTTTAGATTCGTCAACTAAATCGAAATAAAATTTTATGAAGTTCATTTATTTTGGTGATAAAGTACATAATGATATGGTTGACCGATAAGAAGTATGGACGCACCGTAATTATTAATGTTCCCACACATAGCGTGTGAGATATTCATGCGTACAACTGCATGCCCTTCTACGGTTAACGCCTTAGTGTAGTTTGCTATATTTATGAAAAGTGAATAATTTGGGATTCTCCACATTTGAAATGGAGTATATACCTCTTCAAAGCAATATTTTAATAACCACATCGACCACAATATCCGAAAGTTTAGTGCTATGAAATTTGATGGTTCAACCGTGATTTTGTACCGTTTCAACCGGCCGAAATAATAAAGAAAAAATATATATGAAAATTAATAGCAAAATAACGTACGGCTCAGCTTATTAATCAAACCGGATAATACCGGTCGTATATAGAATTAAAAAGTAGTTAAAAGTCCTAAAATCTAGACTTCGTATATCTATAACTATATGCGTAAGTAAAACTATATTTCATATAAGAATTCATATCTTCAAAAATGTTTATAACCTATAATTAAGCCGTGAGATGATACAATTCTATTTCTTACCGATATTTTATTTTTTAGTTGAAAAAAGAATGTTTTTGTTAAAAATAAAAAACTTATTTGTGTAAGTATACCGATGTTAGTGTAGATAATATGGTATAATTATTTTTATAATTATGTAACTGAAAAAATTTAATCACAATATGGACGCTAACATATTAATTAAGGATAAGTTTGCATTGCATATTTAATTTGATGTCTAGATTTGTTCTTTTAGATTCGTCAACTAAATCGAAATAAAATTTTATGAAGTTCATTTATTTTGGTGATAAAGTACATAATGATATGGTTGACCGATAAGAAGTATGGACGCACCGTAATTATTAATGTTCCCACACATAGCGTGTGAGATATTCATGCGTACATACCGCATGCCCTTTTACGGTTAACGCCTTAGCGTAGTTTGCTATATTTATGAAAAGTGAATAATTTGGGATTCTCCACATTTGAAATGGAGTACATACCTCTTCAAAGCAATATTTTAATAACCACATCGACCACAATATCCGAAAGTTTAGTGCTATGAAATTTGATGGTTCAACCGTGATTTTGTACCGTTTCAACCGGCTGAAATAATAAAGAAAAAATATATATGAAAATTAATAGAAAAATAACGTACGGCTCAGCTTATTAATCAAACCGGATAATACCGGTCGTATATAGAATTAAAAAGTAGTTAAAAGTCCTAAAATCTAGACTTCGTATATCTATAACTATATGCGTAAGTAAAACTATATTTCATATAAGAATTCATATCTTCAAAAATGTTTATAACCTATAATTAAGCCGTGAGATGATACAATTCTATTTCTTACCGATATTTTATTTTTTAGTTGAAAAAAGAATGTTTTTGTTAAAAATAAAAAACTTATTTGTGTAAGTATACCGATGTTAGTGTAGATAATATGGTATAATTATTTTTATAATTATGTAACTGAAAAAATTTAATCACAATATGGACGCTAACATATTAATTAAGGATAAGTTTGCATTGCATATTTAATTTGATGTCTAGATTTGTTCTTTTAGATTCGTCAACTAAATCGAAATAAAATTTTATGAAGTTCATTTATTTTGGTGATAAAGTACATAATGATATGGTTGACCGATAAGAAGTATGGACGCACCGTAATTATTAATGTTCCCACACATAGCGTGTGAGATATTCATGCGTACAGCTCGCATGCCCTTTACGGTTAACGCCTTAGCGTAGTTTGCTATATTTATGAAAAGTGAATAATTTGGGATTCTCCACATTTGAAATGGAGTACATACCTCTTCAAAGCAATATTTTAATAACCACATCGACCACAATATCCGAAAGTTTAGTGCTATGAAATTTGATGGTTCAACCGTGATTTTGTACCGTTTCAACCGGCCGTAATAATAAAGAAAAAATATATATGAAAATTAATAGCAAAATAACGTACGGCTCAGCTTATTAATCAAACCGGATAATACCGGTCGTATATAGAATTAAAAAGTAGTTAAAAGTCCTAAAATCTAGACTTCGTATATCTATAACTATATGCGTAAGTAAAACTATATTTCATATAAGAATTCATATCTTCAAAAATGTTTATAACCTATAATTAAGCCGTGAGATGATACAATTCTATTTCTTACCGATATTTTATTTTTTAGTTGAAAAAAGAATGTTTTTGTTAAAAATAAAAAACTTATTTGTGTAAGTATACCGATGTTAGTGTAGATAATATGGTATAATTATTTTTATAATTATGTAACTGAAAAAATTTAATCACAATATGGACGCTAACATATTAATTAAGGATAAGTTTGCATTGCATATTTAATTTGAAGTCTAGATTTGTTCTTTTAGATTCGTCAACTAAATCGAAATAAAATTTTATGAAGTTCATTTATTTTGGTGATAAAGTACATAATGATATGGTTGACCGATAAGAAGTATGGACGCACCGTAATTATTAATGTTCCCACACATAGCGTGTGAGATATTCATGCGTACATACCGCATGCCCTTCTACGGTTAACGCCTTAGCGTAGTTTGCTATATTTATGAAAAGTGAATAATTTGGGATTCTCCACATTTGAAATGGAGTACATACCTCTTCAAAGCAATATTTTAATAACCACATCGACCACAATATCCGAAAGTTTAGTGCTATGAAATTTGATGGTTCAACCGTGATTTTGTACCGTTTCAACCGGCCGAAATAATAAAGAAAAAATATATATGAAAATTAATAGAAAAATAACGTACGGCTCAGCTTATTAATCAAACCGGATAATACCGGTCGTATATAGAATTAAAAAGTAGTTAAAAGTCCTAAAATCTAGACTTCGTATATCTATAACTATATGCGTAAGTAAAACTATATTTCATATAAGAATTCATATCTTCAAAAATGTTTATAACCTATAATTAAGCCGTGAGATGATACAATTCTATTTCTTACCGATATTTTATTTTTTAGTTGAAAAAAGAATGTTTTTGTTAAAAATAAAAAACTTATTTGTGTAAGTATACCGATGTTAGTGTAGATAATATGGTATAATTATTTTTATAATTATGTAACTGAAAAAATTTAATCACAATATGGACGCTAACATATTAATTAAGGATAAGTTTGCATTGCATATTTAATTTGATGTCTAGATTTGTTCTTTTAGATTCGTCAACTAAATCGAAATAAAATTTTATGAAGTTCATTTATTTTGGTGATAAAGTACATAATGATATGGTTGACCGATAAGAAGTATGGACGCACCGTAATTATTAATGTTCCCACACATAGCGTGTGAGATATTCATGCGTACAACTGCATGCCCTTCTACGGTTAACGCCTTAGCGTAGTTTGCTATATTTATGAAAAGTGAATAATTTGGGATTCTCCACATTTGAAATGGAGTACATACCTCTTCAAAGCAATATTTTAATAACCACATCGACCACAATATCTGAAAGTTTAGTGCTATGAAATTTGATGGTTCAACCGTGATTTTGTACCGTTTCAACTGGCTGAAATAATAAAGAAAAAATATATATGAAAATTAATAGAAAAATAACGTACGGCTCAGTTATTAATCAAACCGGATAATACTGGTCGTATATAGAATTAAAAAGTAGTTAAAAGTCCTAAAATCTAGACTTCGTATATCTATAACTATATGCGTAAGTAAAACTATATTTCATATAAGAATTCATATCTTCAAAAATGTTTATAACCTATAATTAAGCCGTGAGATGATACAATTCTATTTCTTACCGATATTTTATTTTTTAGTTGAAAAAAGAATGTTTTTGTTAAAAATAAAAAACTTATTTGTGTAAGTATACCGATGTTAGTGTAGATAATATGGTATAATTATTTTTATAATTATGTAACTGAAAAATTTAATCACAATATGGACGCTAACATATTAATTAAGGATAAGTTTGCATTGCATATTTAATTTGAAGTCTAGATTTGTTCTTTTAGATTCGTCAACTAAATCGAAATAAAATTTTATGAAGTTCATTTATTTTGGTGATAAAGTACATAATGATATGGTTGACCGATAAGAAGTATGGACGCACCGTAATTATTAATGTTCCCACACATAGCGTGTGAGATATTCATGCGTACAAACTCGCATGCCCTTCTACGGTTAACGCCTTAGCGTAGTTTGCTATATTTATGAAAAGTGAATAATTTGGGATTCTCCACATTTGAAATGGAGTACATACCTCTTCAAAGCAATATTTTAATAACCACATCGACCACAATATCCGAAAGTTTAGTGCTATGAAATTTGATGGTTCAACCGTGATTTTGTACCGTTTCAACCGGCCGTGAAATAATAAAGAAAAAATATATATGAAAATTAATAGAAAAATAACGTACGGCTCAGCTTATTAATCAAACCGGATAATACCGGTCGTATATAGAATTAAAAAGTAGTTAAAAGTCCTAAAATCTAGACTTCGTATATCTATAACTATATGCGTAAGTAAAACTATATTTCATATAAGAATTCATATCTTCAAAAATGTTTATAACCTATAATTAAGCCGTGAGATGATACAATTCTATTTCTTACCGATATTTTATTTTTTAGTTGAAAAAAGAATGTTTTTGTTAAAAATAAAAAACTTATTTGTGTAAGTATACCGATGTTAGTGTAGATAATATGGTATAATTATTTTTATAATTATGTAACTGAAAAAATTTAATCACAATATGGACGCTAACATATTAATTAAGGATAAGTTTGCATTGCATATTTAATTTGATGTCTAGATTTGTTCTTTTAGATTCGTCAACTAAATCGAAATAAAATTTTATGAAGTTCATTTATTTTGGTGATAAAGTACATAATGATATGGTTGACCGATAAGAAGTATGGACGCACCGTAATTATTAATGTTCCCACACATAGCGTGTGAGATATTCATGCGTACATACTCGCATGCCCTTTTACGGTTAACGCCTTAGCGTAGTTTGCTATATTTATGAAAAGTGAATAATTTGGGATTCTCCACATTTGAAATGGAGTACATACCTCTTCAAAGCAATATTTTAATAACCACATCGACCACAATATCCGAAAGTTTAGTGCTATGAAATTTGATGGTTCAACCGTGATTTTGTACCGTTTCAACCGGCCGTAATAATAAAGAAAAAATATATATGAAAATTAATAGCAAAATAACGTACGGCTCAGCTTATTAATCAAACCGGATAATACCGGTCGTATATAGAATTAAAAAGTAGTTAAAAGTCCTAAAATCTAGACTTCGTATATCTATAACTATATGCGTAAGTAAAACTATATTTCATATAAGAATTCATATCTTCAAAAATGTTTATAACCTATAATTAAGCCGTGAGATGATACAATTCTATTTCTTACCGATATTTTATTTTTTAGTTGAAAAAAGAATGTTTTTGTTAAAAATAAAAAACTTATTTGTGTAAGTAGACCGATGTTAGTGTAGATAATATGGTATAATTATTTTTATAATTATGTAACTGAAAAAATTTAATCACAATATGGACGCTAACATATTAATTAAGGATAAGTTTGCATTGCATATTTAATTTGATGTCTAGATTTGTTCTTTTAGATTCGTCAACTAAATCGAAATAAAATTTTATGAAGTTCATTTATTTTGGTGATAAAGTACATAATGATATGGTTGACCGATAAGAAGTATGGACGCACCGTAATTATTAATGTTCCCACACATAGCGTGTGAGATATTCATGCGTACAACTCGCATGCCCTTCTACGGTTAACGCCTTAGCGTAGTTTGCTATATTTATGAAAAGTGAATAATTTGGGATTCTCCACATTTGAAATGGAGTACATACCTCTTCAAAGCAATATTTTAATAACCACATCGACCACAATATCCGAAAGTTTAGTGCTATGAAATTTGATGGTTCAACCGTGATTTTGTACCGTTTCAACCGGCCGTAATAATAAAGAAAAAATATATATGAAAATTAATAGAAAAATAACGTACGGCTCGCTTATTAATCAAACCGGATAATACCGGTCGTATATAGAATTAAAAAGTAGTTAAAAGTCCTAAAATCTAGACTTCGTATATCTATAACTATATGCGTAAGTAAAACTATATTTCATATAAGAATTCATATCTTCAAAAATGTTTATAACCTATAATTAAGCCGTGAGATGATACAATTCTATTTCTTACCGATATTTTATTTTTTAGTTGAAAAAAGAATGTTTTTGTTAAAAATAAAAAACTTATTTGTGTAAGTATACCGATGTTAGTGTAGATAATATGGTATAATTATTTTTATAATTATGTAACTGAAAAAATTTAATCACAATATGGACGCTAACATATTAATTAAGGATAAGTTTGCATTGCATATTTAATTTGATGTCTAGATTTGTTCTTTTAGATTCGTCAACTAAATCGAAATAAAATTTTATGAAGTTCATTTATTTTGGTGATAAAGTACATAATGATATGGTTGACCGATAAGAAGTATGGACGCACCGTAATTATTAATGTTCCCACACATAGCGTGTGAGATATTCATGCGTACATACCGCATGCCCTTCTACGGTTAACGCCTTAGCGTAGTTTGCTATATTTATGAAAAGTGAATAATTTGGGATTCTCCACATTTGAAATGGAGTACATACCTCTTCAAAGCAATATTTTAATAACCACATCGACCACAATATCTGAAAGTTTAGTGCTATGAAATTTGATGGTTCAACCGTGATTTTGTACCGTTTCAACCGGCCGTAATAATAAAGAAAAAATATATATGAAAATTAATAGAAAAATAACGTACGGCTCAGCTTATTAATCAAACCGGATAATACCGGTCGTATATAGAATTAAAAAGTAGTTAAAAGTCCTAAAATCTAGACTTCGTATATCTATAACTATATGCGTAAGTAAAACTATATTTCATATAAGAATTCATATCTTCAAAAATGTTTATAACCTATAATTAAGCTGTGAGATGATACAATTCTATTTCTTACCGATATTTTATTTTTTAGTTGAAAAAAGAATGTTTTTGTTAAAAATAAAAAACTTATTTGTGTAAGTATACCGATGTTAGTGTAGATAATATGGTATAATTATTTTTATAATTATGTAACTGAAAAATTTAATCACAATATGGACGCTAACATATTAATTAAGGATAAGTTTGCATTGCATATTTAATTTGATGTCTAGATTTGTTCTTTTAGATTCGTCAACTAAATCGAAATAAAATTTTATGAAGTTCATTTATTTTGGTGATAAAGTACATAATGATATGGTTGACCGATAAGAAGTATGGACGCACCGTAATTATTAATGTTCCCACACATAGCGTGTGAGATATTCATGCGTATACTCGCATGCCCTTTACGGTTAACGCCTTAGCGTAGTTTGCTATATTTATGAAAAGTGAATAATTTGGGATTCTCCACATTTGAAATGGAGTACATACCTCTTCAAAGCAATATTTTAATAACCACATCGACCACAATATCTGAAAGTTTAGTGCTATGAAATTTGATGGTTCAACCGTGATTTTGTACCGTTTCAACCGGCCGTAATAATAAAGAAAAAATATATATGAAAATTAATAGCAAAATAACGTACGGCTCAGCTTATTAATCAAACCGGATAATACCGGTCGTATATAGAATTAAAAAGTAGTTAAAAGTCCTAAAATCTAGACTTCGTATATCTATAACTATATGCGTAAGTAAAACTATATTTCATATAAGAATTCATATCTTCAAAAATGTTTATAACCTATAATTAAGCTGTGAGATGATACAATTCTATTTCTTACTGATATTTTATTTTTTAGTTGAAAAAAGAATGTTTTTGTTAAAAATAAAAAACTTATTTGTGTAAGTAGACTGATGTTAGTGTAGATAATATGGTTTAATTAATTTTCTAATTATGTAACTGAAAAACTTTAATCACAATATGGACGCTAACATATTAATTAAGGATAAGTTTGCATTGCATATTTAATTTGATGTCTAGATTTGTTCTTTTAGATTCGTCAACTAAATCGAAATAAAATTTTATGAAGTTCATTTATTTTGGTGATAAAGTACATAATGATATGGTTGACCGATAAGAAGTATGGACGCACCGTAATTATTAATGTTCCCACACATAGCGTGTGAGATATTCATGCGTACAGACCGCATGCCCTTCTACGGTTAACGCCTTAGCGTAGTTTGCTATATTTATGAAAAGTGAATAATTTGGGATTCTCCACATTTGAAATGGAGTACATACCTCTTCAAAGCAATATTTTAATAACCACATCGACCACAATATCCGAAAGTTTAGTGCTATGAAATTTGATGGTTCAACCGTGATTTTGTACCGTTTCAACCGGCCGAAATAATAAAGAAAAAATATATATGAAAATTAATAGAAAAATAACGTACGGCTCAGCTTATTAATCAAACCGGATAATACCGGTCGTATATAGAATTAAAAAGTAGTTAAAAGTCCTAAAATCTAGACTTCGTATATCTATAACTATATGCGTAAGTAAAACTATATTTCATATAAGAATTCATATCTTCAAAAATGTTTATAACCTATAATTAAGCTGTGAGATGATACAATTCTATTTCTTACCGATATTTTATTTTTTAGTTGAAAAAAGAATGTTTTTGTTAAAAATAAAAAACTTATTTGTGTAAGTATACCGATGTTAGTGTAGATAATATGGTATAATTATTTTTATTATTATGTAACTGAAAAAATTTAATCACAATATGGACGCTAACATATTAATTAAGGATAAGTTTGCATTGCATATTTAATTTGATGTCTAGATTTGTTCTTTTAGATTCGTCA
This sequence comes from Linum usitatissimum, assembly GCA_030674075.2. Taxonomy (NCBI): domain Eukaryota; kingdom Viridiplantae; phylum Streptophyta; class Magnoliopsida; order Malpighiales; family Linaceae; genus Linum; species Linum usitatissimum. The sequence continues at coordinate 48,131 of JAUJYP020001180.1, forward strand.
ACTAAATCGAAATAAAATTTTATGAAGTTCATTTATTTTGGTGATAAAGTACATAATGATATGGTTGACCGATAAGAAGTATGGACGCACCGTAATTATTAATGTTCCCACACATAGCGTGTGAGATATTCATGCGTACAGCTGCATGCCCTTCTACGGTTAACGCCTTAGCGTAGTTTGCTATATTTATGAAAAGTGAATAATTTGGGATTCTCCACATTTGAAATGGAGTACATACCTCTTCAAAGCAATATTTTAATAACCACATCGACCACAATATCTGAAAGTTTAGTGCTATGAAATTTGATGGTTCAACCGTGATTTTGTACCGTTTCAACTGGCTGAAATAATAAAGAAAAAATATATATGAAAATTAATAGAAAAATAACGTACGGCTCAGTTATTAATCAAACCGGATAATACTGGTCGTATATAGAATTAAAAAGTAGTTAAAAGTCCTAAAATCTAGACTTCGTATATCTATAACTATATGCGTAAGTAAAACTATATTTCATATAAGAATTCATATCTTCAAAAATGTTTATAACCTATAATTAAGCCGTGAGATGATACAATTCTATTTCTTACTGATATTTTATTTTTTAGTTGAAAAAAGAATGTTTTTGTTAAAAATAAAAAACTTATTTGTGTAAGTAGACTGATGTTAGTGTAGATAATATGGTTTAATTATTTTTATAATTATGTAACTGAAAAAATTTAATCACAATATGGACGCTAACATATTAATTAAGGATAGGTTTGCATTGCATATTTAATTTGATGTCTAGATTTGTTCTTTTAGATTCGTCAACTAAATCGAAATAAAATTTTATGAAGTTCATTTATTTTGGTGATAAAGTACATAATGATATGGTTGACCGATAAGAAGTATGGACGCACCGTAATTATTAATGTTCCCACACATAGCGTGTGAGATATTCATGCGTATACTCGCATGCCCTTCTACGGTTAACGCCTTAGCGTAGTTTGCTATATTTATGAAAAGTGAATAATTTGGGATTCTCCACATTTGAAATGGAGTACATACCTCTTCAAAGCAATATTTTAATAACCACATCGACCACAATATCTGAAAGTTTAGTGCTATGAAATTTGATGGTTCAACCGTGATTTTGTACCGTTTCAACCGGCTGAAATAATAAAGAAAAAATATATATGAAAATTAATAGAAAAATAACGTACGGCTCGCTTATTAATCAAACCGGATAATACCGGTCGTATATAGAATTAAAAAGTAGTTAAAAGTCCTAAAATCTAGACTTCGTATATCTATAACTATATGCGTAAGTAAAACTATATTTCATATAAGAATTCATATCTTCAAAAATGTTTATAACCTATAATTAAGCCGTGAGATGATACAATTCTATTTCTTACCGATATTTTATTTTTTAGTTGAAAAAAGAATGTTTTTGTTAAAAATAAAAAACTTATTTGTGTAAGTATACCGATGTTAGTGTAGATAATATGGTATAATTATTTTTATTATTATGTAACTGAAAAAATTTAATCACAATATGGACGCTAACATATTAATTAAGGATAAGTTTGCATTGCATATTTAATTTGATGTCTAGATTTGTTCTTTTAGATTCGTCAACTAAATCGAAATAAAATTTTATGAAGTTCATTTATTTTGGTGATAAAGTACATAATGATATGGTTGACCGATAAGAAGTATGGACGCACCGTAATTATTAATGTTCCCACACATAGCGTGTGAGATATTCATGCGTACAACTGCATGCCCTTCTACGGTTAACGCCTTAGCGTAGTTTGCTATATTTATGAAAAGTGAATAATTTGGGATTCTCCACATTTGAAATGGAGTACATACCTCTTCAAAGCAATATTTTAATAACCACATCGACCACAATATCTGAAAGTTTAGTGCTATGAAATTTGATGGTTCAACCGTGATTTTGTACCGTTTCAACCGGCTGAAATAATAAAGAAAAAATATATATGAAAATTAATAGAAAAATAACGTACGGCTCAGCTTATTAATCAAACCGGATAATACCGGTCGTATATAGAATTAAAAAGTAGTTAAAAGTCCTAAAATCTAGACTTCGTATATCTATAACTATATGCGTAAGTAAAACTATATTTCATATAAGAATTCATATCTTCAAAAATGTTTATAACCTATAATTAAGCCGTGAGATGATACAATTCTATTTCTTACCGATATTTTATTTTTTAGTTGAAAAAAGAATGTTTTTGTTAAAAATAAAAAACTTATTTGTGTAAGTATACCGATGTTAGTGTAGATAATATGGTATAATTATTTTTATAATTATGTAACTGAAAAAATTTAATCACAATATGGACGCTAACATATTAATTCAGGATAAGTTTGCATTGCATATTTAATTTGATGTCTAGATTTGTTCTTTTAGATTCGTCAACTAAATCGAAATAAAATTTTATGAAGTTCATTTATTTTGGTGATAAAGTACATAATGATATGGTTGACCGATAAGAAGTATGGACGCACCGTAATTATTAATGTTCCCACACATAGCGTGTGAGATATTCATGCGTACAAACTCGCATGCCCTTTTACGGTTAACGCCTTAGCGTAGTGTGCTATATTTATGAAAAGTGAATAATTTGGGATTCTCCACATTTGAAATGGAGTACATACCTCTTCAAAGCAATATTTTAATAACCACATCGACCACAATATATGAAAGTTTAGTGCTATGAAATTTGATGGTTCAACCGTGATTTTGTACCGTTTCAACTGGCCGTAATAATAAAGAAAAAATATATATGAAAATTAATAGCAAAATAACGTACGGCTCAGCTTATTAATCAAACCGGATAATACCGGTCGTATATAGAATTAAAAAGTAGTTAAAAGTCCTAAAATCTAGACTTCATATATCTATAACTATATGCGTAAGTAAACCTATATTTCATATAAGAATTCATATCTTCAAAAATGTTTATAACCTATAATTAAGCCGTGAGATGATACAATTCTATTTCTTACTGATATTTTATTTTTTAGTTGAAAAAAGAATGTTTTTGTTAAAAATAAAAAACTTATTTATGTAAGTATACTGATGTTAGTGTAGATAATATGGTATAATTATTTTTATTATTATGTAACCGAAAAAATTTAATCACAATATGGACGCTAACATATTAATTAAGGATAAGTTTGCATTGCATATTTAATTTGAAGTCTAGATTTGTTCTTTTAGATTCGTCAACTAAATCGAAATAAAATTTTATGAAGTTCATTTATTTTGGTGATAAAGTACATAATGATATGGTTGACCGATAAGAAGTATGGACGCACCGTAATTATTAATGTTCCCACACATAGCGTGTGAGATATTCATGCGTATACCGCATGCCCTTTTACGGTTAACGCCTTAGCGTAGTTTGCTATATTTATGAAAAGTGAATAATTTGGGATTCTCCACATTTGAAATGGAGTACATACCTCTTCAAAGCAATATTTTAATAACCACATCGACCACAATATCCGAAAGTTTAGTGCTATGAAATTTGATGGTTCAACCGTGATTTTGTACCGTTTCAACCGGCTGAAATAATAAAGAAAAAATATATATGAAAATTAATAGAAAAATAACGTACGGCTCAGCTTATTAATCAAACCGGATAATACCGGTCGTATATAGAATTAAAAAGTAGTTAAAAGTCCTAAAATCTAGACTTCGTATATCTATAACTATATGCGTAAGTAAAACTATATTTCATATAAGAATTCATATCTTCAAAAATGTTTATAACCTATAATTAAGCCGTGAGATGATACAATTCTATTTCTTACCGATATTTTATTTTTTAGTTGAAAAAAGAATGTTTTTGTTAAAAATAAAAAACTTATTTGTGTAAGTATACTCGATGTTAGTGTAGATAATATGGTATAATTATTTTTATAATTATGTATCTGAAAAAATTTAATCACAATATGGACGCTAACATATTAATTAAGGATAAGTTTGCATTGCATATTTAATTTGATGTCTAGATTTGTTCTTTTAGATTCGTCAACTAAATCGAAATAAAATTTTATGAAGTTCATTTATTTTGGTGATAAAGTACATAATGATATGGTTGACCGATAAGAAGTATGGACGCACCGTAATTATTAATGTTCCCACACATAGCGTGTGAGATATTCATGCGTATGTACCGCATGCCTTTTACGGTTAACGCCTTAGCGTAGTGTGCTATATTTATGAAAAGTGAATAATTTGGGATTCTCCACATTTGAAATGGAGTACATACCTCTTCAAAGCAATATTTTAATAACCACATCGACCACAATATCTGAAAGTTTAGTGCTATGAAATTTGATGGTTCAACCGTGATTTTGTACCGTTTAACCTGGCCGTAATAATAAAGAAAAAATATATATGAAAATTAATAGCAAAATAACGTACGGCTCGCTTATTAATCAAACCGATAATACCGGTCGTATATAGAATTCAAAAGTAGTTAAAAGTCCTAAAATCTGACTTCATATATCTATAACTATATGCGTAAGTAAACCTATATTTCATATAAGAATTCATATCTTCAAAAAATGTTTATAACCTATAATTAAGCCGTGAGATGATATAATTCTATTTCTTACCGATATTTTATTTTTTAGTTGAAAAAAGAATGTTTTTGTTAAAAATAAAAAACTTATTTATGTAAGTATACCGATGTTAGTGTAGATAATATGGTATAATTATTTTTATTATTATGTAACCGAAAAAATTTAATCACAATATGGACGCTAACATATTAATTAAGGATAAGTTTGCATTGCATATTTAATTTGAAGTCTAGATTTGTTCTTTTAGATTCGTCAACTAAATCGAAATAAAATTTTATGAAGTTCATTTATTTTGGTGATAAAGTACATAATGATATGGTTGACCGATAAGAAGTATGGACGCACCGTAATTATTAATGTTCCCACACATAGCGTGTGAGATATTCATGCGTACGGTCGCATGCCCTTCTACGGTTAACGCCTTAGCGTAGTTTGCTATATTTATGAAAAGTGAATAATTTGGGATTCTCCACATTTAATCCAAACTAGAGATACAATCTTATATAGAAATTAAAAAGTAGTTAAAAGTCCTGTAATCTAGACTTCATATATCTATAAATATATGCGTAAGTAAAACTATATTTCATATAAGAATTCATATCTTCAAAACTGTTTATAACCCTATAATTAAGCTCGTGAGACGATACAATTCTATTTCTTACTTATATTTTATTTTTTAGTTGAAAAAGAACGTTTTTGTTAAAAATAAAAAACTTATTTCTGTAAGTATACCGATGTTAGTGTATGACTATGGTATAATTATTTTTATTATTATGTAAGCGCCAAAAATTTAATCACAATATGGACGCTAACATATTAATTAAGGATAAGTTTGCATTGTATATTTAATTTGAAGTCTAGATTTTGTTCTTTTAGATTCGTCAACTAAATCGAAATAAAATTTGCTATGAAGTTCATTTATTTTTTGGTGATAAAAGTACATAATGATATGGTCGTCGCCCAGGTTATAAGTGGCATGGACGCATCGTAATTATTAATGTTCCCACACATAGCGTGTGAGATATTCATGCGTACAATAGATGCCCTTCTACGGTTAACGCCTTAGCGTAGTTTGCTATATTTATGAAAAGTGAATAATTTGGGATTCTCCATTTGAAATGGAGTACATACCTCTTGAAAGCAATATTTTAATAACTACATCGACCACAATATACTGAAAGTTTAGTGCTATGAAATTTGATGGTTCAAATAGTGATTTTGTCACCGTTTCCAACCGGTTGAAATAATAAAAGAAAAAATATATATGAAAATTAGATAGAAAAATAACGTACGGCTCAGTTATTAATCAAACCGGATAATACTGGTCGTATATAGAATTCAAAAGTAGTTAAAAGTCCTAAAATCTAGACTTCGTATATCTATAACTATATGCGTAAGTAAAACTATATTTCATATAAGAATTCATATCTTCAAAAATGTTCATAACCTATAATTAAGTCGTGAGATGATACAATTCTATTTCTTTACTGATATTTTATTTTTTAGTTGAAAAAGGAATGTTTTTGTTAGAAAATAAAAAACTTGTTTTGTAGGCATCTGATGTTAAGGTAGATAATATGGTATAATTATTTTTATAATTATGTAAGCCGTAAAAATTTAATCACAATATAGACGCTAACATATTAATTACAGATAAGTTTGCATTGCATATTTAATTTGAAGTCTAGATTTGTTCTTTTAGATTCGTCAACTAAATCGAAATAAAATTTTTTTAAGTTCATTTATTTTGGTGATAAAGTACATAATGATATGTGATGACCGATAAGAAGTGGGACGTACTCGTAATTATTAATGTTCCCACACATAGCGTGTGAGATATTCATGCGTACAATACATGCTTACGTTTAACGTCTTAGCTGAGTAAGCTATATTTATCAAAAGTGAATAATTTAGGATTCTCGCACATTTTAAATGGAGTACATACCTCTTCAAAGCAATATTTTAATAACCACATCGACCACAGATATACGAAAGTTTAGTGCTATGAAATTTGCTGGATTCAACCTGATTTTGTACAGTTTCAAAAGCTAGGAGTAATAATAAAAAGAAAAAATATATATGAAAATTAATAGCAAAATAACGTACGGCTTCAGTTTATTAATCAAACCGATATCTCTGGTCGTATATAGAATTCAAAAGTAGTTAAAAGTCCACAAATGGACTTCATATATCTATAACTATAATGCGTAAGTAAACCTATATTTCATATAAGAAATCATATCTTCAAAATAATGTTTATAACCTCAAGAGTAATTAAGTTATGAGATGATATAATTCCTTATTTCTTCTTGATATTTTATTTTTTAGTTGAAAAAAGAATGTTTTTGTTAAAATTAAAAACTTATTTATGTAAGTATACTTATGTTAAGTGTAGATAATATGGTATAATTATTTTTATTATTATGTAGCTCAAAAAATTTAATCATAAATATGTAGCTAACATATTAATTAAGATAAATAAGTTTGCATTGCATATTTAATTGGAAGTCTAGATTTGTTCTTTTAGATTCTTCGAAACTAAATCGAAATAAAATTTTAGTTAAATGTCATTTATTTTGGTGATAAAGAAGATAATGTAGATATGGTTGGCCTATAAAGTAGCTTTATCACATCCTTAATTATTAATGTTCCCACACATAGCGTGTGAGATATTCATGCTGTATGGTCGCATGCCCTACGGTTAACGCCTTAGCGTAGTTTGCTATATTTTATGGAAAAGTGAATAATTTGGGATTCTCCTGATTTGAAATGGAGTACATACCACTCTTCAAAGCAATATTTTAATAACCACATCTACCACAATATCCGAAAGTTTAGTGCTTATGAAATTTGATGGATTTATCGTGATTTTGTACCGCTTTTCAATTCCGAAGCTGAAATAATAAAAGAAAAAATATATATGAAAATTAATAGAAAATATTCTACGACTTCAGCTATTAATCCAAACCCGATAATACCGGTAGTATAACAGAATTAAAAATCAGTTAAAAGTCCGAAATCAGCTAAACTTCGTATATACTATAACTATATGCGTAAGTAAATTATATTTCATATAAGAATTCATATCTTCAAAAATGTTTATAACCTATAATTAGGCTGTGAGATGATATAATTCTATTTCTTACCGATATTTTATTTTTTAGTTGAAAAAAGAATGTTTTTTTTAAAAATAAAAAACTTATTTATGTAAGTATAGCGATGTTAGTGTAGATAATATGGTATAATTATTTTTATTATTATGTAACCGAAAAAATTTAATCACAATATGGATGCTAACATATTACTTAAGATAAGTTTGCATTGCATATTTAATTTGATGTCTTTCTAGATTTGTTCTTTTAGATTTGTCAACTAAATCGAAATAAAATTTTACGAAGTTCATTTATTTTGGTGATAAAGTACATAATGATATGGATGTGCAAGTCGATAAGTATGGACGCACCGTAATTATTAATGTTCCCACACATAGCGTGTGAGATATTCATGCGTTGACTGCATGCCCTTTTACGGTTAACGCCTTAGCGTAGTTTGCAATATTTATGAAAATTTAATTAATTTGGGATTCTCCACATTTGAAATGGAGTACATACCTCTTCAAACCAATATTTTAATAACCACTTCGACCACAATATCTCGAAAGTTTAGTGCTATGAAATTTGATGGTTCAACCGTGATTTTGTACCGTTTCAACTATTTGTAATAATAAAGAAAAAATATATATGAAAATTAATAGCAAAATAACGTACGGCTCGATTATTAATCAAACCTTCGGATAGATATCCGGTCGTATATAGAATTAAAAGTAGTTAAAAGTCCTAAAATCTGGACTTCATATATTGAAAAATTTATATACATAAGTAAAACTATATTTCATATAAGAATTCATATCTTCAAAAATGTTTATAACCTATAATTGTCATGAGATGATACAATTCTATTTTTACCATATTTTATTTTTTAGTTAAAAAAAGAATGTTTTTGTTAAAAATAAAAAATTGATTAAAAGTAATAATTGATGTTAGGTGATACTATGGTATAATCATTTTATATAATTATGTATCTCAAAATTTAATCACAATATGGACGCTAACATACTAATCTTGTGATAAGTTCGTATTGCATATTTAATTCGATGTCTAGATTTGTTCTTTTAGATTCTACAACTAAATCGAAATAAAATTCTATGAAGTTCATTTATTTGGTGTGATAAAGTACATAATGATATGGTTGACCGATAAGAAGTATGGACGCACCGTAATTATTAATGTTCCCACATAGGTGAGATATTCACGCGTACAACAGCATGCCCTTTACGGTTAACGCCTTAGCGTTGCTATATTTATGAAAAAGTAAATAATTTTGGATTCTCCACATTTGAAATGGAGTACATACCTCTTCAAACCAATATTTTACAACCACATCGACTCACAATATATAAAGTTTAGTTATGAAATTTGATGGTTCAACCGTGATTTTGTACCGTTTCAACTCAAGTCAAAAAAAGTAATAAAGAAAAAAAGTCTGCAGGAAATTAACAGAAAATAATCAATGCTCATGAGTTAACTCAAACTGAATGTAACACTGTCATATATAGAATTCAAAAGTAGTTAAAAGTCCTAAAAATCTGACTTCATATATCTATATAACTATATGCGTAAGTAAACCTATTTCATAAAGTATAAGAATTCATATCTTCAAAAATGAAGACAACTCTATACCGCCGTGAGATGATATAATTCTATTTCTTACTGATATTTTATTTTTTTAGTTGAAAAAAAGAATGTTTTTGTTAAAAATAAAAACAATAAAAAAAGTAAAATTAAGGCAGTTATTGTAGGATAATATGGTTTAATTAATTTTCTAATTATGTAACCGAAAACTTTAATCACAATATGGACGCTAATATATTAATTAAGGATAAGTTTGCATTGCATATTTAATTTGAAGTCTAGATTTGTTCTTTGGGCATTCGTCAACTTGGTAAACACCATGTTCTTGTTCATTTATTTTGGTGATAAAGTACATAATGATATGGTTGACCGATACAAAAATTAATTTAGTCAGGTGATTTATTATTGTTCCCACACATAACGTGTGAGATATTCATGCGTACAACCGCATGCCCTTCTACGGTTAACGCCTTAGTGTAGTTTGCTATATTTATGTAAAAGTGAATAATTTGGGATTCTGAAGCATTTGAAATGGAGTATATACCCTCAAAGCAATATTTTAATAACCACATCGACTCACAATATCTGAAAGTTTAAAGGCTATGAAATTTGATGGTTCAACCGTGATTTTGTACCGTTTCTAACTCTTGGCTGTAATTTTAATAAAGAAAAAATATATATGAAAATTAATAGCAAAATAACGTACTACCAGCTCATTAATCAAACCGGATAACATCGGTCGTATATAGAATTAAAAAGTAGTTAAAAGTCCTCAAAATCTGTACTCTGCATATCTATATAACTATATGCGTAAGTAAAACTATATTTCATTTTTTATAAGAATTCATATCTTCAAAAATGTTTATAACTCTATAATTAAGTCATGAGATGATACAATTCTATTTTCATCGATATTTTATTTTTTAGTTGAAAAAAGAATGCTTTTGTTAAAAATAAAAAACTTATTTGGTGTAAGTAGACTCGATGTTAGTGTAGATAATATGGTTTAATTAATTTTATAATTATGTAACCGAAAACTTTAATCACAATATGGACGCCAACATATTAATTAAGGATAAGTTTGCATT
>JAUJYP020001181.1:0-58118 GCA_030674075.2 Linum usitatissimum
GTCCTTGTATACTTCTAAGAGATTCGCTACAAAATGCTTGAGTTGGATCCTTGATTACAAAAATTGATGGTCTTCTCGTTGAGTGCCTTCGAGGGGTCTCGGTGTCTACGACTTTGAAACCTTGTTTAGAACCGCGGACATAACCTCGTCAACTTCCACCATGAACCATATGCTTTCTTACGATGAACATCCACAATGAACCACATATGGTGCACATTAGTACATTACATTTACACTATGCATTGTGTAGCTTCCTATGGTGCACTTCCACCATGCACCATGCGCCATGCACTTGGAATGGTGCACTTTTACTTTTCCAGTGCCCTTGGTATGGTGCAATTCTACTAACAACTAAGCAAGAAGGATCTAAAATAAGGCGACTTGGTCTCCAAGTTTGAATAAAATACTAGATGAAATCGGATAGCATAAGCCTAGGTTTCGTCCTTGATGGTTGGGGCCAATTTGTAGGCTCGTAGGCTGGCCTAAGTGAGGCTTTTGAGTTGCCGATTGGTAGTCTGGCTTGAACCAGGCCTTAGCGACGTCTCATAGGAGTTATTGAACGTGTGCTCTTCATATGGCGAGAAAATACGAACCTGCTCAAAAAGGTGTGAGAGGCCTGGTGCCCGTTGGCACCGACATCACCGTAACAAGTCCACCCGTGGGATTCGTTCCCAAATTCCTTTCTCCCTCGTCTCCATCGACCTTGCTGGTCTTCAAATAGCCCATTACGCATCTCGGCCCAGTTGATGCCGCGGGCAAAGTCTTTCGTTTTAACCGGAGTGCGATATGGTGCAATCCTTCGAAATCGGTGAACACGATTTTGGGGAACTTCCCACCTTCGAATCCAATTACGCTCCGAATGATTCCAAACTCTAGACGGTCTCTTGTCATCATTCAACACCTCTACTCCAAAGACGTGCGAGAAAAGGTTGCCCGAACTCTCGTTCTTGCAAATCTTGATTCTTGGGTGCGACCGTGACGTTGATGATGATGAAGATGCCGGCGTCGATGCCGTGGTTCAAAATCCGTGCCACTCGTTGGATCGCCAATTCTTCGAGGATGAATTTGTCTTCTTTGATCCATGGTAGGGACGTCCTTGTATATTCTAAGAGATCTTCGCTACAAAATGCTTGAGTTGGATCCTTGATTACAAAAAATTGATGGTCTTCTCGTTGAGTGCCTTCGAGGGGTCTCGGGTGTCTACGACTTTGAAACCTTGTTTAGGAACTGCGGACATAACCTCGTCAACTTCCACCATGAACCCTATGCTTACTTACGATGAACATCCATTAATGAACCACATATTGTATGATTACTAGTACATTACATTTACACTATTCATTGTGTATTTTCCTATGGTGCACTTCCACAATGGGCCATGCGCCATGCGCCTTGAATGGTGCGCTTTTACTTTTCCTGCCCTTTGGTATGGTGCAATTCTACTAACAACTTACCAAGAAGGACCTAAAATAAGGCGTCTTGGTCTCAATGTTTGAATAAAATACTAGATGAAATCGGATAGCATAAGCCCAGTTTCTGTCCTTTTCGATGGTTGGGGCCACTTCGTAGGCTCGTAGGCTGGGTTTGCGGAGGCTTTGAGTTGCCGATTGGGGTCTGCTGAATGACTTAGCGACGTCTCATAGGAGTTACCGAACGTGTGCTCTTCATAATGGGCGCGAGAAAATATGAACCGTGCTCGAGAAGGTGTGTGAGGCCTCGTTCGTTAGGGCAACTCCACCTGTGGGATTCGTTCCCAAATTCCTTTCTCCTCGCTTCCATCGACCTTGCTGGTCTTCAAATAGCCCATTACACACCCGGCCCGCTGATTCGCGGGCAAAAAAAAGTCTTTCGTTTTAACCGAGTGCGATATGGTGCCATCCTTCAAATTGGTGAACACGATTTTGGGGAACTTCCCACCTTCGAATCCAATTACGCTCCGAATGATTCCACCCTAGAACAGGTCTCTTGTCATCATTGAACACCTCTAGTCGAAAGACAAAGGCGAGAAAAGGTTGCCCGAATTCTCGTTCTTGCAAATCATAATTGGGGGGTGCGACCGTGACGTCGATGATGATGAAGATGCCGGCGTCGATGCTCGCCGTGGTTCGAAATCAAAGCCACTCGTTCGATCGCCAATTCTTCGAGGATGCATTTGACTTCTTTGATCCATGGTAGGGACGTCCTTAGTATACGGGGGGGTGATATTCGCTACAATTTTCTCGAGTTGGATCCTCGATTAGTAAAAATTGCCGGTCTTCTCGTTGAGTGCCTTCGAGGGGTCTCGGGTGTCTACGACTTTAAAACCTTTGTTTAGGAACTGGTGGACATAACCGCGTCAACTTCCACCATGAACCCTATGCTTACTATACTTATGAACATCCACAATGAACCACATATTGCACACATTAGTACATTACACCTACACCATGCATCGTGTGGCTCTTCCCTATGGTGCACTTCTTTTTTTCACCATGCGCCATGCAACTTCGAATGGTGCGCTTTTACTTTTCCCAGTGCCCCTTGGTATGGTGCAATTCTACTAACAACTTACCAAGAAGGACCTAAAATAAGGCGTCTTGGTCTCAATGTTTGAATAAAATACTAGATGAAATCGGATAGCATAAGCCTAGGTTTCGTCCTTGATGGTTGGGGCCACTTCGTAGGCTCGTGGGCTGGCCTAAGTGAGGCTTTGAGTTGTCACATGGTAGTCTGGCTTGAAACATCTGTGGCCAATGCTCCGATAGGACTCACTGAACGTGTGTGTCTTTCATATGGCGCGAGAAAATATGAACCAGGCTCGAAAAGGTGTGAGAGGCCTTCGTTCGTTGGCGGAAAAAAAAAGGGAACTTTTCCACCTGTGGGATTCGTTCCCAAATTCCTTTCTCCCTGCTTCCACTGATCTTTATGGAATTGGAATAGCCCATTACACACCTGGCCAGTTGATTCTGCGGGCAAAGTCTTTCGTTTTAACCGGAGTGCGCCATGGTGCCATCCTTCGAAATTGGTGAACACGATTTTGGGGAACCTCCCACCTTCGAATCCAATTATTGCTGCTCCGAATGATTCCAATCTCTAGAACAGGTCTCTTTGTCATCATTGAACACCTCTTAGTCGAAAGACGCTGCGAGAAAAGGTTGCCCGAACTCTCGTTCGTGCAAATCTTGACCCTTCGGTGCGACCGCGGACGTCGATGATGACGTTGTCGCTGCGTCGATGCCGTGGTTCAAAATCCGTGCCACTCGTTGGATCGCCAATTCTTCGAGGATGCATTTGACTTCTTTGATCCATGGTAGGGACGTCCTTGTATACTTCTAAGAGATATTCGCTACTAACCGCTTGAGTCGGATCCTTGATTATAAAAAATTGCCGGTCTTCTCGTCGCGCGCCTTCGATGGGTCTCGGGTGTCTACGACTTTAAAACCTTTCTTTAGGAACTCATGGACATAACCTCGACAACTTCCACCATGAACCCTATGCTTACTTACGATGAACATCCACAATGAACCACATACAAGGCACATTAGTACATTACATTTACACTATGTATCAGGTAAAACTTTCCTATGGTGCACTTTCCAATTACGCACCATGCAGCTTGAATGGTGCGCTACTTTTCTCCTGCCCCTTGGTATGGTGCAATTCTACTAAACACTTACCAAGAAGGAACGAAAATAAGGCGTCTTGGTCTCAAAGTTTGAATAAAATACTAGATGAAATCTGATGAAGATAAGCTCAGGTTTCGTCTGATGGTCGGGGCCACTCTGCAGGTCGTGGCTGGCCTAAGGGATTCTTTTGAGTTGCGGATTGGTAGTCTGGCTTGAACCAGGACTTGGCGACGTCTCATAGGAGTTACTGAACGTGTGCTCTTCATATGGCGCGAGAAAATATGAACCAGGCTCGAAAAGGTGTGAGAGGCCTCGTTCGTTGGCACTCGCATCACCGTAACAAGTCCACCTGTGGGATTCGTTCCCAAATTCCTTTCTCCCTGCATCCATCGACCTTGCTGGTCTTCAAATAGCCCATTACACACCTGGGCCCAAAGGATTCTGCGGGCAAAGTCTTTCGTTTTAACCGGAGTGCGATATGGTGCGATCTTTCAGAAATTGGTGAACACGATTTTGGGAACTTCCCACCTTCGAACTAATTACGCTCCGAATGCATTCCAATCTCTAGAACAGGTCTCTTGTCATCATTGAACACTTACTCGGAAAGACAAAGTATGAGAAAAGGTGTTGCCCGAACTCTCGTTCTTGCAAATCTTAATTCTTATGCGACCGTGACGTCGATGATGATGAAGATGCCGGCGTCGATGCCTTGGTTCAAAATCCGTGCCACCATGGATCGCCAATTCTTCGGAGGATGCATTTGACTTCTTTTTATCCATAGGTTTTAAGTCCTTGTATACTTCTAAGATATTCGCTACAAATGCTTGAGTTGATCCTTGATTATAAAAATTGCCGGTCTTCGTTGAGTGTCGAGGGGTCTCGGTGTCTACGACTTTAAAACCTTGTTTAGGAACTGCGGACATAACCTCGACAACTTCCACCATGAACCCTATGCTTACTTACGATGAACATCCACAATGAACCACATACGGTGCACATTAGTACATTACATTTACACTATGCATTGTGCCCATGGTGCATCTCCACCACGCACTACGCAGCCTTGGAATGTGCAGCTTTTACTTTTCCCGCCCCTTGGTATGGTGCAATTTACTAAACACTTACCAAGAAGGACCCAAAATAAGGCGTCTTGGTCTCAAAGTTTGAATAAAATACTAGATGAAATCGGATAGCATAAGCCTAGGTTTCGTCTCGATGGTCAGCCACTTCGTAGGGTCGTAGGCCGTCTAAGGAATCTTGAGTTGCCGATTGGTAGTCTGGCTTGAACCAGACTTAGCGACGTCTCATAGGAGTTACTGAATGTAAGTATGGCGCGAGAAAATATGAACCAGCTCCGAAAAGGTGTGAGAGGCCCTGCTTCGTCGGCACTCGCATCACCGTAATAAGTCCACCTCGTGGGATTCGTTCCCAAATTCCTTTCTCCCCGCTTCCATCGACCTTGCTGGTCTTCAAATAGCCCATTACACACCTGGCCCAGTGATTCTGCGGGCAAAGTCTTTCGTTTTAACCGGAGTGCGACATGGTGCCATCCTTCGAAATTCTGTGAACACGATTTTGGGGAACTTCCCACCTTCGAACTAACACTACGCTCCGAATGATTCCAATCTCTGAGAACATGTCTCTTGTCACCATTGAACACCTCACTGAAAGACTGTGCGAGAGAAGGTTGCCCGATCACTCGTTCTTGCAAATCTTCACTCCGGGGTGCGACCGTGACGTCGATGATGATGAAGATGCCGGCTTCGACGCCGTTCTGAAATCCGTGCCACTCGTTGATCGCCAATTCTTCGAGGATGCATTTGACTTCTTTTATCCATGGTAGGGACGTCCTTGTATACTTCTAAGAGATATTCGCTACAAATGCTCGAGTTGGATCCTTGATTATAAAGTACTGTCGGTCTTCTCGTCGAGTGCCTTCGAGGGGTCTCGTGTGTCTACGACTTTAAAACCTTGTTTAGAACCGGCTGACATAACCTCGTCAACTTCCACCATGAACCCTATGCTTACTTCTACGATGAACATCCACAATGAACCACTTACGGTGCACATTAGTACATTACATTTACACCATGCATTAAGTAAGCATTCTCCTATGGCAGACTTCCACCATGCGCTACGTAGTCTCGAATGGTGCGCTTTATTTTCCCAGGCGTCTCCTTGGTGCAATTCTACTAACAACTTACCAAGAAGGACCTAAAATAAGGCGTCTTGGTCTCAATGTTTGAATAAAATACTAGATGAAATCGGATAGCATAAGCCTAGGTTTCGTCCTCGATGGTCAGCCCACTTGTAGGCTCGTAGGCTGGGCCTAAGTGAGGCTTTTGAGTTGCCGATTGGTAGTCCTGGCTTGAAACAGGACTTAGCGACGTCTCATAGGAGTTACCGAACGTGTGCTCTTCATATGGCGCGAGAAAATATGAACTGTGCTCGAAAAGGTGTGAGAGGCCTCGTTCGTTGGCAACTCCACCTGTGGGATTCGTTCCTAAATTCCTTTCTCCCTGCTTCCATCGACCTTGCTGGTCTTCAAATAGCCCATTACACACCTGGCCCAGTGATTCTACGGGCAAAGTCTTTCGTTTTAACCGGAGTGCGATATGGTGCCATCCTTCGAAATCGGTGAACACGATTTTGGGGAACTTCCCACCTTCGAATCCAATTACGCTCCGAATGATTCCAATCTCGAATGTGTCTCTTGTCATCGAACACCTCTACTCGAAAGACAAGGCGAGAAAAGGTTGCCCGAACTCTCGTTCTTGCAAATCTTAATTCTTTGGTGCGACCGTGACGTCGATGATGACGAAGATGCCGGCGTCGATGCCGTGGTTCAAAATCCGTGCCACTCGTTGGATCGCCAATTCTTCGAGGATGCATTTGACTTTTCGATCCATGGTAGGGACGTCCTTGTATACTTCTAAGAGATATTCGCTACAAATGCTTGAGTTGGATCCTTGATTATAAAAAATTGCCGGTCTTCTCGAGTGCCTTCGAGGGGTCTCGGGTGTCTACGACTTTAAAACCTTGTTTAGGAACCGCGGACATAACCTCGTCAACTTCCACCATGAACCCTATGCTTACTTACGATGAACATCCACAATGAACCACATATGGTGCACATTAGTACATTACATTTACACTATGCATTGTGCCTTCCTTACGGTGCACTTCCACCACGCGCCATGCGCACATTGGAATGGTGTAGCTCTTTTCCTTCTCCTGCCCTTGGTATGGTGCAATTCTACTAACAACTTACCAAGCCAGACCTAAAATAAGTGCGTCTTGGTCTCAATGTTTGAATAAAATACTAGATGCTGGATAAAGATAAGCCCAGTTTCGTCCTCGATGGTGGGCCACTTCGTAGGCTCGCAGGCTGGCCTAAGTGAGGCTTTTGAGTTGCCGATCTGGTAGTCCGGCCTGAAACAGACTTAGCCGACGTCTCATGAGTTACCGAACGTGTGCTCTTCATATGGCGCGAGAAAATATGAACCAGGCTCGAAAAGGTGTGAGAGGCCTCGTTCGTTGGCAACTCCACCCGTGATTCGTTCCCAAATTCCTTTCCCCCTCGCTTCCATCGACCTTGCCGGTCTTCAAATGCCCCATTACACACCCGGGCCCGACTCCCATGGGCAAAGTCTTTCGTTTTAACCGGAGTGCGATATGGTGCCATCCTTCGAAATCGGTGAACACGATTTTGGGGAACTTCCCACCTTCGAATCCAATTACGCTCCGAATGATTCCAATCTCTGTAACAGTCTCTTGTCATCATCGAACACCTCTACTCGAGAAAGCGCGAGAAAAGGTTGGCCGAACTCTCGTTCTTGCAAATCTTAATTCTCAGTGCGACCGTGACGTCGATGATGATTGAAGATGCCGCGTCGATGCCGTGGTTCAAAATCCGTGCCACTCGTCGGATCGCCAATTCTTCGAGGATGCATTTGACTTCTTTGATCCATGGTAGTGGACGTCCTTGTATACTTCTAAGAGATATTCGCTACAAATGCTTGAGCTGGATCCTCGATTATAAAAAATTGCCGGTCTTCTCGTTGAGTGCCTTCGAGGGGTCTCGGTGTCCACGACTTTAAAACCTTGCTTAGGAACCGGCGGACATAACCTCGTCAACTTCCACCATGAACCCTATGCTTACTTACGATGAACATCCACAATGAACCACATATGGTGCACATTAGTACATTACATTTACACTACGCATCATGTGCTTACTATGGTGCACTTCCACCACGCACCATGCATTGAATGGTGCGCTTTTACTTTTTCCCAAAGGCCCCTTGTACGGTGCAATTCTACTAACAACTTACCAAGAAGGACCTAAAAATAAGGCGTCTCGGTCTCAATGTTTGAATAAAATACTAGATGAAATCGGATAGCATAAGCCTAGTTTCGTCCTCGATGGTCGGGGCCACTTCGTAGGCTCGCTGCTGGCCTAAGTTAGCTTTGAAGCGATTGGTAGTCTGGCTGTCAACAGGACTTAGCGACGTCTCATAGGAGTTACTGAACGTGTGCTCTTCATATGGCGCGAGAAAATATGAACCAGGCTCGAAAAGGTGTGAGAGGCCTCGTTCGTTGGCAACTCCACCTGTGGGATTCGTTCCCAAATTCCTTTCTCCCTGCTTCCATCGACCTCACTGTCCTCAAATAGCCCATTACACACCTGGCCTGATTCTCAAGTGGGCAAAGTCTTTCGTTTTAACCGGAGTGCGATACGGTGCCATCCTTCGAAATTGGTGAACACGATTTTGGGGAACTCTCCCACCTTCGAATCCAATTAGGCTCCGAATGATTCCTGACCCTGCAATGCAGTCTCTTGTCATTACCGAATACCTCTACTCGAAAGACAGTCATGAGAAAAGGTTGCCCGAACTCTCGTTCTTGCAAATCTTAATTCTTGGGTGCGACCGTGACGTTGACGATGATGCAGATGCCGCGTCGATGCCGTGGTTCAAAATCCGTGCCACTCGTTGGATCGCCAATTCTTCGAGGATGCATTTGACTTCTTTGATCCATGGTAGTGGACGTCCTTGTATACTTCTAAGAGATATTCGCTACAAATGCTCGAGTTGGATCCTTGATTATAAAAAATTCGTCCGGTCTTCTCGTCGAGTGCCTTTCGAGGGGTCTCGGTGTCTACGACTTTAAAACCTTGTTTAGAACCGCGGACATAACCTCGTCAACTTCCCACCATGAACCCTATGCTTACTTACGATGAACATCCACAATGAACCACATATGGTGCACATTAGTACATTACATTTACACCACGCATCAGTGCAGCATTTCTATGGTGCACTTCCACCACGCGCCACGTGCATTGAATGGTGCACTTTTACTTTTCCTGCGTTGCCCCTCGAGTAAGGTGTCTTCACTTCTGAACAACTTACCAAGAAGCGACTTAAAATAAGGCGTCTTGTCTTAATGTTTCGAATAAAATACTAGATGAAATCTGGAAGCAAGATAAGCTCTAGTTTCGTCTCGATGGCTCAGCCACTTAGTAGGCTCGTAGGCTGGCCTAAGTGAGGCTTTTGAGCCGTCGACAGGTAGTCCTGCTTGAAACAGACTCTGCGATGTCTCATATGAGTTACCGAACGTGCTCTTCATATGGCGCGAGAAAATATGAACCAGCTCGAAAAGGTGTGAGAGCCCTCGTTCGTTGGCAACTTCCACCCGTAGGATTCGTTCCCAAATTCCTTTCTCCTCGCTTCCATCGACCCGCTCGGGTCTTCAACATAGTTCATTACACACCCGGCCCATGGATTCGCGGGGTAAAAGTCTTCAAGTTTTAACTGGAGTGCGATATAGTGCCATCCTTCGAAATTGGTGAACACGATTTTGGGGGAACTTCCCATCTTCGAATCCAATTACGCTCCGAATGATTCCAATTCCTGGAACAGGTCTCTCTTGTCATCATTCGAACACCTCCTACTCGAAAGACAAGTACGAGAAAAGGTTGCCCGAACTCTCGTTCTTGCAAATCTTAATTCTTGGGTGCAGACTGTGACGTTGATGATGATGAAGATGCCGGCGCCGATGCCGTGGTTCGAAATCCGATGCCACTGCTTGATCGCCAACTCTTCGAGGATACTCTTGACTTCTTCGATCCATGGTGTGGATGCCCTTGTATACTTCTAAGAGATATTCGCTACAAATGCTTGAGTTGGATCCTTGATTATAAAAAATTGCTGGTCTTCTCGTTGAGTGCCTTCGAGGGGTCTCGGTGTCTACGACTTTAAAACCTTGTTTAGGAACCGCCGACATAACCTCGTCAACTTCAATTATGAACCCCATGCTTACTTACGATGAACATCCACAATGAACCACATATGGTGCACATTAGTACATTACATTTACACTATGCATTGTGCAAGCTCTCTATGGTGCACTTCCACCATGCGCCATGCGACTTGGAATGGTGCAGCTTTTTACTTTTCCTGCCCCCTTGGTATGGTGCAATTCTACTAACAACTTACCAAGAATGACCTAAAATAAGGCGTTCGGTCTCAATGTTTGAATAAAATACTAGATGAAATCGGATAGCATAAGCCTAGGTTTCGTCCTTGATGGTCAGGGCCACTTCGTAGGCTCGTAGGCCGGCCTAAGTGAGGGCTTTGGAGCTGCCGATTGGTAGGCCTCACTGAAACGCAGACTTAGCGACGTCTCATATAGGAGTTACCGAACGTGTGCTCTTCATATGGCGCGAGAAAATATGAACCAGCTCGAAAAAGGTGTGAGAGGCTCCGTTCGTTGGCACCCATACCGTAACTCCACCGTGGGATTCGTTCCCAAAATTCCTTTCTCCCCGCTTTCCATCGACCTTGCTGGTCTTCAAATAGCCCATTACACACTCCGGCCTGGTGATTCCGAGGGGCAAAGTCTTTCGTTTTAACCGGAGTGCGATATGGTGCCATCCTTCGAAATCGGTGAACACGATTTTGGGAACTTCCCACCTTCGAATCCAATTACGCTCCGAATGATTCCAACCTCTAACAGGTCTCTTGTCATCATCGAACACCTCTACCGAAAGACAAAGGCGAGAAAAGGCTACCCGAACTCTCGTTCTTGCAAATCTTAATTCTGGGTGCGACCGTGACGCTGATGATGATGAAGATGCCGGCGTCGATGCCGTGGTTCAAAATCCGTGCCACTCGTTGATCGCCAATTCTTCGAGGATGCATTTTGTCTGATCCATGACTGGGTCGTCCTTGTATACTTCTAAGAGATATTAGCTTACAAATGCTCGAGTCGTGATCCTTGATTATAAAAAATTGCCGGTCTTCTCGTCGAGTGCCTTCGAGGGGTCTCGGTGTCTACGACTTTAAAACCTTGTTTAGAACCGCGGACATAACCTCGTCAACTTCCACCATGAACCCTATGCTTACTTACGATGAACATCCACAATGAACCACATATGGTGCACATTAGTACATTACATTTACACTATGCATTGCGTGTACTTTCATGGTGCACTTCCACCATGCGCCTATGACATTTGGAATGGTGCGCTTACTTACTTTTCCTGCCCCTTGGTATGGTGCAATTCTACTAACAACTTACCAAGAAGTGACCTAAAATAAGGCGTCTCTGTCTCAATGTTTGAATAAAATACTAGATGAAATCGGATAAAGCATAAGCCTAGGTTTCGTCCTTGATGGTCAGCCACTTCGCAGGCTCGTAGGCCGGCCTAAGCTAGGCTTTTGAGCTGCCGATTGGTAGTCGGGCTTGAAAGTGACTTAGCGACGTCTCATAGGAGTTACCGAACGTGTGCTCTTCATACGGCGCGAGAAAATATGAACCAGGCTCGAAAAGGTGTGGAGAGTGCCTTCGTTCGTTGGCAACTCCAGCCCCGTGGGATTTGTTCCCAAATTCCTTTCTCCTCGCTTCCATCGACCTTGCTGGTCTTTAAATAGCCCATTACACACTGCCCAGTCTGATTCCTGCGGCAAAGTCTTTCGTTTCCAACCGAGTGCGATATGGTGCCATCCTTCGAAATCTGTGAACACGATTTTGGGGAACTTTCCACCTTCGAATCCAATTACGTTCCGAATGATTCCAATCTCGAATATGTCTCTTGTCATCATTGAACACCTCTACTCGAAAGACAATTGCGAGAAAAGGTCGCCCGAACTCTCGTTCTTGCAAATCTTTTCGGGTGCGACCGTGACGTTGATGATGATGAAGATGCCGGCGTCCGATGCCGTGGTTCAAAATCCGTGCCACTCGTTGGATCGCCAATTCTTCGAGGATGCATTTGACTTCTTTGATCCATGGTAGGGACGTCCTTGTATACTTCTAAGAGATATTCGCTACAAATGCTCGAGTTGGATCCTCGATTATAAAAAATTGCACGGGTCTTCTCGTTGAGTGCCTTCGAGGGGTATCGTGTGTTCACGACTTTAAAACCTTGTTTAGAACCGCTATGGACATAACCTCGTCAACTTCCATCATGAACCCTATGCTTACTTACGATGAACATCCACAACGGAACCACATACGGTGCACACAGGACATTACATTTACACTATGCATCAGGTGCCACCTTCCTATGGTGCACTTCCACCATGCGCCAGTTTTGGAATGCTTTACTTTTCCCAAGGCTGCCCCTTTGGCATGGCAAGTTCTTCTACTAACAACTTACCAAGAAGGACCTAAATAAGGCGTCTTGGTCTCAATGTTTGAATAAAATACTAGATAAGTGGTGTCAGTTTCGTCCGATGGTCACTGGGCCACTTCGTAGGCTCGTAGCTGGCCTAAGTGAGGCTTTTGAGTTGCCGATTGGTAGTCCGGCTTTTCTGAAACAGACTTATGATGCTCATAGGAGTTACTGAACGTGTGCTCTTCATATGGCGCTAGAAAATATGAACTAAAGCCCAAAGCAGAGGCCCTGGCTGGCAACTCCATCGTGGGATTCGTTCCCCAAATTCCTTTCTCCCGCGACGTGGTCTTCAAATAGCCCATTACGGGACGGGGGGCAAAGTCTTTCGTTTTAACCGATAAGGAGAGAAAGCCATTTCAAATTGGTGAACACGATTTTGGGGAACTTCCCACCTTCGATCTAGCATCCGAATGATCAATCCTTAACAGGTCTCTGTCATCATTGAACACCTCACTGAAAGAAGTGAGAGGTTACCTGGCCACTCGTTCTTGCAAATCTTAATTCTGGGTGCGACCGTGACGTTGATGATGATGAAGATGCCGGCGTCGATGCCGTGGTCATAACGTGGTGGGTGGAGGCTTTTGAGTTGCCGATTGGTAGTCCTGTATACTTCGAAATCCAGTCTTAGCGACGTCTCATAGGAGTTACCGAACGTGTGCTCTTCATATGGCAAGCGGAAAATATGAACCAGGCTCGAAAAGGTGTGAGAGGCTCGCTTCGCTGGCACCGGCATCACCGTAACCAGCCCTCGTGGGGATTCATTCCCAAATTCCTTTCTCCCCGCTTCCATCGACCTTGCTGGTCTTCCAACAGCCCATTACACACCTGCCCAAATGATTCACGGGCAAAGTCTTTCGTTTTAATCGGAGTGCATACGGTGCCATCCTTCGCAATCTGTGAACACGATTTTGGGGAACTTCCCACCTTCGAATCCAATTACGCTCCGAATGATTCCAAACTCTAGAGCAGGTCTCTTGTCATCATTCAACACCTCTACTCGAAAGACAAAGGCAGAAAAGGCTGCCCGAACTCGTTCTTGCAAATCCTGATTCTGGGTGCGACCGTGACGTTGATGACGATGAAGATGCCGGCGTCGATGCCGCGGTTCAAAATCCGTGCCACTGTTGGATCGCCAATTCTTCGAGGATGAATTTGTCTTCTTTGATCCATGGTAGGGATGTCCTTGTATACTTCTAAGAGATCTTCGCTACAAAATGCTTGAGTTGGATCCTTGATTACAAAAAATTGATGGTCTTCTCGTTGAGTGCCTTCGAGGGGTCTCGGGTGTCTATGACTTTGAAACCTTGTTTAGGAACTGCAGACATAACCTCGTCAACTTCCACCATGCACCATATACTTTCTTACGATGAACATCCACAATGATCCACATATGGTTCACATTAGTACATTACATTTACACTATGCATTGTGCAGCTTCCTATGGTGCACTTCCACCATGCACCATGCGCCATGCAGCTTGGAATGGTGCACTTTTACTTTTCCCAAGGTCTCCCTTGTATGGTGCAATTCTACTAACAACTAAGCAAGAAGGATCTAAAAATAAGGTGTCTTGGCCTCCAAGTTTGAATTTAACACTAGATGAAATCGGATAGCATGTTTAGGTTTCGTGTGGGGGCATTTGTAGCGTAGCTGGAGTGATCGCAGGTCTGCTTGAACCAGGCCTTAGCGACGTCCGATAGGAGTTATTGAACGTGTGCTCTTAATATGGCGCGATAAAATATGAACCAGCCCGGAAAGGTGTGAGAGGCCTTCTTCGTTGGCACCGTCCTCACCGTAACAAGTCCACCCGTGGGAATCGGTTCCCAAATTCCTTTCTCCCTCACTTCCATCGACCGTGCCGGTCTTCAAATATCTCCATTACGCACCTGGCCCTGTGATGCTGCGGGCAAAGTCTCTTCATTTTAATCGGAGTACGATATGGTGCAATCCTTCGAAATTGGTGAACAAGAGCCTCCATGTTGGGAACTTCCCACCTCGAATCCAATTACGCTCCGAATGATTCCAAACTCTATACTGAGGGTCTCTTGTCATCATTCAACACCCCTACTCGAAAGACACAGCGAGAAAAGGCTGTCCGAACTCTCGTTCTTGCAAATCTTGATTCTTGGGTGCGACCGTGACGTTGATGACGATGAAGATGCCGGCGTCGATGCCGTGGTTCAAAATGCGTGCCACTCGTTGGATCGCCACCTCTTCGAGGATGAATTTGTCTTGCTTGATCCATGGTGCGGACGTCCTCGTACGATTCTAAGAGATCTTCGCTACAAAATGCTTGAGTGGGATCCTTGATTACAAAAAATTGATGGTCTTCTCGTTTAGTGCCTTCGAGGGGTCTCGGGTGTCTATGACTTTGAAACCTTGTTTAGGAACTACGATCATAACCTCGTCAACTTCCACCATGAACCATATGCTTTCTTACGATGAACATCCACAATGAACCACATATGGTGCACATTAGTACATTACATTTACACTATGCATTGTGTAGCTTCCTATGGTGCACTTCCACCATGCACCATGCGCCTATGGAGCTTGAATGGTGCACTTTTACTTTTCCCCTGCTGGCCCTCGGTATGGTGCAATTCTACTAAAAACTAAGCAAGAAGGATCTAAAATAAGGCGTCTGTCTCCAAGTTTGAATAAAATACTAGATGAAATCGGATAAAGATAAGCCTAAGTTTCGTCCTTGCTGGTGGGGCCACCTTGTAGGCTCGTAGGCTGGCCTAAGTGAGGCTTTTGAACTGCAGACAGGTAGCCCGGCTTGAACCGTGCCTTAGCGACGTCTGATAGGAGTTACCGAACGTGTGCTCTTAATATGGCGCGATAAAATATGAACCAGCTCGAAAAGGTGTGAGAGGCCTTGTTGGCTGGCACCGGCATCACCGTAACAAGTACACTTCGTGGGATTCGTTCCCAAATTCCTTCTCTCCCTAGTTCCATCGACCTTGCTGGTCTTCAAATAGCCCATTACGCACCCGGCCCCGCTGATGCCGTGGGCAAAGTCTTTCATTTTAATCGAGTACGATATGGTGCAATCCTTCGAAATTGGTGAACACGATGTCGGGGAACTTCCCACCTTCGAATCCAATTACGCTCCGAATGATTCCAAACTCTATAGCAGGTCTCTTGTCATCATTCAACACCTCTACTCGAAAGACAAGGCGAGAAAGGTTGCCCGAACTCTCGTTCTTGCAAATCTTGATTCTTGGGTGCGACCGTGACGTTGATGACGATGAAGATGCCGGCGTCGATGCCGTGGTTCAAAATCCGTGCCACTCGTTGGATCGCCACTTCTTCGAGGATGAATTTGTCTTGTTTGATCCATGGTAGGGACGTCCTTGTATGATTCTAAGAGATCTTCGCTACAAAATGCTTGAGTTGGATCCTCGATTACAAAAAATTGATGGTCTTCTCATTTAGTGCCTTCGAGGGGTCTCGGGTGTCTATGACTTTGAAACCTTGTTTAGGAACTACGAACATAACCTCGTCAACTTCCACCATGAACCATATGCTTTCTTACGATGAACATCCACAATGAACCACATATGGTGCACATTAGTACATTACATTTACACTATGCATTGTGTAGCTTCCTATGGTGCACTTCCACCATGCACCATGCGCCATGCAGTTTGGAATGGTGCACTTTTACTTTTCCCTGGCCCTTGGTATGGTGCAATTCTACTAAAAACTAAGCAAGAAGGATCTAAAATAAGGCGTCTTGGTCTCCAAGTTTGAATAAAATACTAGATGAAATCGGATAAGCATAAGCCTAAGTTTCGTCCTGGTGGTTTGGGCCAATTTGTAGGCTCGTAGGCTGGCCTAAGTGAGGCTTTTGAGTTGCCGATTGGTAGTCCGGCTTGAACCAGGCCTTAGCGACGTCTCATAGGAGTTACCGAACGTGTGCTCTTCATATGGCGCGAGAAAATATGAACCAGGCTCGAAAAGGTGTGAGAGGCCTTGTTCGTTGGCACCGGCATCACCGTAACAAGTCCACCTCGTGGGATTCGTTCCCAAATTCCTTTCTCCTCGCTTCCATCGACCTTGCCGGTCTTCAAATAGCCCATTACGCACCCGGCCCCTGATGCCGGGGGCAAAGTCTTTCGTTTTAATCGGAGTACGATATGGTGCAATCCTTCGAAATTGGTGAACACGATTTTGGGGAACTTCCCACCTTCGAATCCAATTACGCTCCGAATGATTCCAAACTCTATAAGCAGGTCTCTTGTCATCATTCAACACCTCTACTCGAAAGACAAAGGCGAGAAAAGGTTGCCCGAACTCTCGTTCTTGCAAATCTTGATTCTTGGGTGCGACCGTGACGTTGATGACGATGAAGATGCCACCGTCGATGCCGTGGTTCAAAATCCGTGCCACTCGTTGGATCGCCAATTCTTCGAGGATGAATTTGTCTTCTTTGATCCATGGTAGGGACGTCCTTGTATGATTCTAAGAGATCTTCGCTACAAAATGCTTGAGTTGGATCCTTGATTACAAAAAAATTGATGGTCTTCTCGTTTAGTGCCTTCGAGGGGTCTCGGGTGTCTATGACTTTGAAACCTTGTTTAGGAACTACGAACATAACCTCGTCAACTTCCACCATGAACCATATGCTTTCTTACGATGAACATCCACAATGAACCACATATGGTGCACATTAGTACATTACATTTACACTATGCATTGTGTAGCTTCCTATGGTGCACTTCCACCATGCACCATGCGCCATGCACTTGGAATGGTGCACTTTTACTTTTCCCAAAGGGCCCTTGGTATGGTGCAATTCTACTAAAAACTAAGCAAGAAGGATCTAAAATAAGGCGTCTTGGTCTCCAAGTTTGAATAAAATACTAGATGAAATCGGATAGCATAAGCCTAGGTTTCGTCCTTGGTGGTTGGGGCCAATTTGTAGGCTCGTAGGCCGGCCTAAGTGAGGCTTTTGAGTTGCCGATTGGTAGTCCGGCTTGAACCAGCCTTAGCGACGTCTCATAGGAGTTACCGAACGTGTGCTCTTCATATGGCGCGATAAAATATGAACCAGGCTCGAAAAGGTGTGAGAGGCCTTGTTCGTTGGCACCGGCATCACCGTAACAAGTCCACCTCGTGGGAATCGTTCCCAAATTCCTTTCTCCCTCGCTTCCATCGACCTTGCCGGTCTTCAAATAGCCCATTACGCACCCGGCCCCTGATGCCGGCGGCAAAGTCTTTCGTTTTAATCGGAGTACGATATGGTGCAATCCTTCGAAATTGGTGAACACGATTTTGGGGAACTTCCCACCTTCGAATCCAATTACGCTCCGAATGATTCCAAACTCTATAACAGGTCTCTTGTCATCATTCAACACCTCTACTCGAAAGACAAGTGCGAGAAAAGGTTGCCCGAACTCTCGTTCTTGCAAATCTTGATTCTTGGGTGCGACCGTGACGTCGATGACGATGAAGATGCCGGCGTCGATGCCGTGGTTCATAATCCGTGCCACTCGTTGGATCGCCAATTATTCGAGGATGAATTTGTCTTGTTTGATCCATGGTAGGGACGTCCTTGTATGATTCTAAGAGATCTTCGCTACAAAATGCTTCGAGTTGGATCCTTGATTACAAAAAATTGATGGTCTTCTCGTTTAGTGCCTTCGAGGGGTCTCGGGTGTCTATGACTTTGAAACCTTGTTTAGGAACTACGAACATAACCTCGTCAACTTGCACCATGAACCATATGCTTTCTTACGATGAACATCCACAATGAACCACATATGGTGCACATTAGTACATTACATTTACACTATGCATTGTGTAGCTTCCTATGGTGCACTTCCACCATGCACCATGCGCCATGCAGTTTTGAATGGTGCACTTTTACTTTTCCCTGGCCCTTGGTATGGTGCAATTCTACTAAAAACTAAGCAAGAAGGATCTAAAATAAGGCGTCTTGGTCTCCAAGTTTGAATAAAATACTAGATGAAATCGAATAGCATAAGCCTAGGTTTCGTCCTTGGTGGTTGGGGCCAATTTGTAGGCTCGTAGGCCGGCCTAAGTGAGGCTTTTGAGTTGCCGATTGGTAGTCCGGCTTGAACCAGCCTTAGCGACGTCTCATAGGAGTTACTGAACGTGTGCTCTTCATATGGCGCGATAAAATATGAACTAGGCTCGAAAAGGTGTGAGAGGCCTTGTTCGTTGGCACTGGCATCACCGTAACAAGTTCACCTGTGGGATTCGTTCCCAAATTCCTTTCTCCCTGCTTCCATCGACCTTGCCGGTCTTCAAATAGCCCATTACGCACCCGGCGCCGTGATGCCGGCGGCAAAGTCTTTCGTTTTAATCGGAGTACGATATGGTGCAATCGTTCGAAATCGGTGAACACGATTTTGGGGAACTTCCCACCTTCGAATCAAATTACGCTCCGAATGATTCTAAACTCTATACAGTGTCCCTTGTCATCATTCAACACCTCTACTCGAAAGACAAGGCGAGAAAAGGTTGCCCGAACTCTCGTTCTTGCAAATCTTGATTCTTGGGTGCGACCGTGACGTTGATGACGATGAAGATGCCGGCGTCGATGCCGTGGTTCAAAATCCGTGCCACTCGTTGGATCGCCAATTATTCGAGGATGAATTTGTCTTGTTTGATCCATGGTAGGGACGTCCTTGTATGATTCTAAGAGATCTTCGCTACAAAATGCTTGAGTTGGATCCTTGATTACAAAAAATTGATGGTCTTCTCGTTTAGTGCCTTCGAGGGGTCTCGGTGTCTATGACTTTGAAACCTTGTTTAGGAACTACGAACATAACCTCGTCAACTTCCACCATGAACCATATGCTTTCTTACGATGAACATCCACAATGAACCACATATGGTGCACATTAGTACATTACATTTACACTATGCATTGTGTAGCTTCCTATGGTGCACTTCCACCATGCACCATGCGCCATGTGCCTTGGAATGGTGCACTTTTACTTTTCCCTGGCCCTTGGTATGGTGCAATTCTACTAAAAACTAAGCAAGAAGGATCTAAAATAAGGCGTCTTGGTCTCCAAGTTTGAATAAAATACTAGATGAAATCGGATAGCATAAGCCTAGGTTTCGTCCTTGGTGGTTGGGGCCAATTTGTAGGCTCGTAGGCTGGCCTAAGTGAGGCTTTTGAGTTGCCGATTGGTAGTCTGGCTTGAACCAGGCCTTAGCGACGTCTCATAGGAGTTACTGAACGTGTGCTCTTCATATGGCGCGATAAAATATGAACCAGGCTCGAAAAGGTGTGAGAGGCCTTGTTCGTTGGCACTGGCATCACCGTAACAAGTCCACCTGTGGGATTCGTTCCCAAATTCCTTTCTCCTCGCTTCCATCGACTCTTGCCGGTCTTCAAATAGCCCATTACGCACCCGGCGCCGTGATGCCGGCGGGCAAAGTCTTTCGTTTTAATCGGAGTACGATATGGTGCAATCGTTCGAAATTGGTGAACACGATTTTGGGGAACTTCCCACCTTCGAATCCAATTACGCTCCGAATGATTCCAAACTCTATAGCAGGTCTCTTGTCATCATTCAACACCTCTACTCGAAAGACAAGTTGCGAGAAAAGGTTGCCCGAACTCTCGTTCTTGCAAATCTTGATTCTTGGGTGCGACCGTGACGTTGATGACGATGAAGATGCCACCGTCGATGTCGTGGTTCAAAATCCGTGCCACTCGTTGGATCGCCAATTCTTCGAGGATGAATTTGTCTTGTTTGATCCATGGTAGGGACGTCCTTGTATGATTCTAAGAGATCTTCGCTACAAAATGCTTGAGTTGGATCCTTGATTACAAAAAATTGATGGTCTTCTCGTTTAGTGCCTTCGAGGGGTCTCGGTGTCTATGACTTTGAAACCTTGTTTAGGAACTACGAACATAACCTCGTCAACTTCCACCATGAACCATATGCTTTCTTACGATGAACATCCACAATGAACCACATATGGTGCACATTAGTACATTACATTTACACTATGCATTGTGTAGCTTCCTATGGTGCACTTCCACCATGCACCATGCGCCATGCAGCTTGGAATGGTGCACTTTTACTTTTCCCACTGGCCCTTGGTATGGTGCAATTCTACTAAAAACTAAGCAAGAAGGATCTAAAGTAAGGCGTCTTGGTCTCCAAGTTTGAATAAAATACTAGATGAAATCGGATAGCATAAGCCTAAGTTTCGTCCTTGGTGGTCAGCCAATTTGTAGGCTCGTAGGCCGGCCTAAGTGAGGCTTTTGAGTTGCCGATTGGTAGTCCGGCTTGAACCAGGCCTTAGCGACGTCTCATAGGAGTTACTGAACGTGTGCTCTTCATATGGCGCGATAAAATATGAACCAGGCTCGAAAAGGTGTGAGAGGCCTTGTTCGTTGGCACTGGCATCACCGTAACAAGTCCACCTGTGGGAATCGTTCCCAAATTCCTTTCTCCTCGCTTCCATCGACCTTGCTGGTCTTCAAATAGCCCATTACGCACCTGCCCCAGTGATGCTGCGGGCAAAGTCTTTCATTTTAATCGTAGTACGATATGGTGCAATCCTTCGAAATTGGTGAACACGATTTTGGGGAACTTCCCACCTTCGAATCCAATTACGCTCCGAATGATTCCAAACTCTATAGCAGGTCTCTTGTCATCATTCAACACCTCTACTCGAAAGACAAAGGCGAGAAAAGGTTGCCCGAACTCTCGTTCTTGCAAATCTTGATTCTTGGGTGCGACCGTGACGTTGATGACGATGAAGATGCCACCGTCGATGTCGTGGTTCAAAATCCGTGCCACTCGTTGGATCGCCAATTCTTCGAGGATGAATTTGTCTTGTTTGATCCATGGTAGGGACGTCCTTGTATGATTCTAAGAGATCTTCGCTACAAAATGCTTGAGTTGGATCCTTGATTACAAAAAATTGATGGTCTTCTCGTTTAGTGCCTTCGAGGGGTCTCGGTGTCTATGACTTTGAAACCTTGTTTAGGAACTACGAACATAACCTCGTCAACTTCCACCATGAACCATATGCTTTCTTACGATGAACATCCACAATGAACCACATATGGTGCACATTAGTACATTACATTTACACTATGCATTGTGTAGCTTCCTATGGTGCACTTCCACCATGCACCATGCGCCATGCACTTGGAATGGTGCACTTTTACTTTTCCCCTGGCCCTTGGTATGGTGCAATTCTACTAAAAACTAAGCAAGAAGGATCTAAAATAAGGCGTCTTGGTCTCCAAGTTTGAATAAAATACTAGATGAAATCGGATAGCATAAGCCTAGGTTTCGTCCTTGGTGGTTGGGGCCAATTTGTAGGCTCGTAGGCCGGCCTAAGTGAGGCTTTTGAGTTGCCGATTGGTAGTCCGGCTTGAACCAGGCCTTAGCGACGTCTCATAGGAGTTACCGAACGTGTGCTCTTCATATGGCGCGAGAAAATATGAACCAGGCTCGAAAAGGTGTGAGAGGCCTTGTTCGTTGGCACCGGCATCACCGTAACAAGTCCACCCGTGGGATTCGTTCCCAAATTCCTTTCTCCTCGCTTCCATCGACCTTGCCGGTCTTCAAATAGCCCATTACGCACCCGGCCCAAAGGATGCCGCGGCAAAGTCTTTCGTTTTAATCGGAGTACGATATGGTGCAATCCTTCGAAATTGGTGAACACGATTTTGGGGAACTTCCCACCTTCGAATCCAATTACGCTCCGAATGATTCCAAACTCTATAGCAGGTCTCTTGTCATCATTCAACACCTCTACTCGAAAGACAAGGCGAGAAAAGGTTGCCCGAACTCTCGTTCTTGCAAATCTTGATTCTTGGGTGCGACCGTGACGTCGATGACGATGAAGATGCCGCCGTCGATGCCGTGGTTCAAAATCCGTGCCACTCGTTGGATCGCCAATTCTTCGAGGATGAATTTGTCTTCTTTGATCCATGGTAGGGACGTCCTTGTATGATTCTAAGAGATCTTCGCTACAAAATGCTTGAGTTGGATCCTTGATTACAAAAAATTGATGGTCTTCTCGTTTAGTGCCTTCGAGGGGTCTCGGTGTCTATGACTTTGAAACCTTGTTTAGGAACTACGAACATAACCTCGTCAACTTCCACCATGAACCATATGCTTTCTTACGATGAACATCCACAATGAACCACATATGGTGCACATTAGTACATTACATTTACACTATGCATTGTGTAGCTTCCTATGGTGCACTTCCACCATGCACCATGCGCCATGCAGCCTTTTGGAATGGTGCACTTTTACTTTTCCCAAATGGCCCTTGGTATGGTGCAATTCTACTAAAAACTAAGCAAGAAGGATCTAAAATAAGGCGTCTTGGTCTCCAAGTTTGAATAAAATACTAGATGAAATCGGATAGCATAAGCCTAGGTTTCGTCCTTGGTGGTCGGGGCCAATTTGTAGGCTCGTAGGCTGGCCTAAGTGAGGCTTTTGAGTTGCCGATTGGTAGTCCGGCTTGAACCAGCCTTAGCGACGTCTCATAGGAGTTACCGAACGTGTGCTCTTCATATGGCGCGAGAAAATATGAACCAGGCTCGAAAAGGTGTGAGAGGCCTTGTTCGTTGGCACCGGCATCACCGTAACAAGTCCACCCGTGGGATTCGTTCCCAAATTCCTTTCTCCTCGCTTCCATCGACCTTGCCGGTCTTCAAATAGCCCATTACGCACCTGGCCCAGTGATGCTGCGGGCAAAGTCTTTCGTTTTAATCGGAGTACGATATGGTGCAATCGTTCGAAATTGGTGAACACGATTTTGGGGAACTTCCCACCTTCGAATCCAATTACGCTCCGAATGATTCCAAACTCTATAGCAGGTCTCTTGTCATCATTCAACACCTCTACTCGAAAGACAAGGCGAGAAAAGGTTGCCCGAACTCTCGTTCTTGCAAATCTTGATTCTTGGGTGCGACCGTGACGTTGATGACGATGAAGATGCCACCGTCGATGCCGTGGTTCAAAATCCGTGCCACTCGTTGGATCGCCAATTCTTCGAGGATGAATTTGTCTTCTTTGATCCATGGTAGGGACGTCCTTGTATGATTCTAAGAGATCTTCGCTACAAAATGCTTGAGTTGGATCCTTGATTACAAAAAATTGATGGTCTTCTCGTTTAGTGCCTTCGAGGGGTCTCGGGTGTCTATGACTTTGAAACCTTGTTTAGGAACTACGAACATAACCTCGTCAACTTCCACCATGAACCATATGCTTTCTTACGATGAACATCCACAATGAACCACATATGGTGCACATTAGTACATTACATTTACACTATGCATTGTGTAGCTTCCTATGGTGCACTTCCACCATGCACCATGCGCCATGCAGCCTTGGAATGGTGCACTTTTACTTTTCCCATGGCCCTTGGTATGGTGCAATTCTACTAAAAACTAAGCAAGAAGGATCTAAAATAAGGCGTCTTGGTCTCCAAGTTTGAATAAAATACTAGATGAAATCGGATAGCATAAGCCTAAGTTTCGTCCTTGGTGGTTGGGGCCAATTTGTAGGCTCGTAGCCTGGCCTAAGTGAGGCTTTTGAGTTGCCGATTGGTAGTCTGGCTTGAACCAGGCCTTAGCGACGTCTCATAGGAGTTACCGAACGTGTGCTCTTCATATGGCGCGAGAAAATATGAACCAGGCTCGAAAAGGTGTGAGAGGCCTTGTTCGTTGGCACCGGCATCACCGTAACAAGTCCACCCGTGGGAATCGTTCCCAAATTCCTTTCTCCTCGCTTCCATCGACCTTGCCGGTCTTCAAATAGCCCATTACGCACCCGGCCAGTTGATGCTGCGGGCAAAGTCTTTCATTTTAATCGTAGTACGATATGGTGCAATCCTTCGAAATTGGTGAACACGATTTTGGGGAACTTCCCACCTTCGAATCCAATTACGCTCCGAATGATTCCAAACTCTATAACAGGTCTCTTGTCATCATTCAACACCTCTACTCGAAAGACAAGGCGAGAAAAGGTTGCCCGAACTCTCGTTCTTGCAAATCTTGATTCTTGGGTGCGACCGTGACGTTGATGACGATGAAGATGCCACCGTCGATGCCGTGGTTCAAAATCCGTGCCACTCGTTGGATCGCCAATTCTTCGAGGATGAATTTGTCTTGTTTGATCCATGGTAGGGACGTCCTTGTATGATTCTAAGAGATCTTCGCTACAAAATGCTTGAGTTGGATCCTTGATTACAAAAAATTGATGGTCTTCTCGTTTAGTGCCTTCGAGGGGTCTCGGGTGTCTATGACTTTGAAACCTTGTTTAGGAACTACGAACATAACCTCGTCAACTTCCACCATGAACCATATGCTTTCTTACGATGAACATCCACAATGAACCACATATGGTGCACATTAGTACATTACATTTACACTATGCATTGTGTAGCTTCCTATGGTGCACTTCCACCATGCACCATGCGCCATGCACTTTGGAATGGTGCACTTTTACTTTTCCCTGGCCCTTGGTATGGTGCAATTCTACTAAAAACTAAGCAAGAAGGATCTAAAATAAGGCGTCTTGGTCTCCAAGTTTGAATAAAATACTAGATGAAATCGGATAGCATAAGCCTAGGTTTCGTCCTTGGTGGTTGGGGCCAATTTGTAGGCTCGTAGGCTGGCCTAAGTGAGGCTTTTGAGTTGCCGATTGGTAGTCTGGCTTGAACCAGCCTTAGCGACGTCTCATAGGAGTTACCGAACGTGTGCTCTTCATATGGCGCGATAAAATATGAACCAGGCTCGAAAAGGTGTGAGAGGCCTTGTTCGTTGGCACCGGCATCACCGTAACAAGTCCACCCGTGGGATTCGTTCCCAAATTCCTTTCTCCCTCGCTTCCATCGACCTTGCCGGTCTTCAAATAGCCCATTACGCACCCGGCGCCGTGATGCCGCGGGCAAAGTCTTTCGTTTTAATCGGAGTACGATATGGTGCAATCGTTCGAAATTGGTGAACACGATTTTGGGGAACTTCCCACCTTCGAATCCAATTACGCTCCGAATGATTCCAAACTCTATAACAGGTCTCTTGTCATCATTCAACACCTCTACTCGAAAGACAAGGCGAGAAAAGGTTGCCCGAACTCTCGTTCTTGCAAATCTTGATTCTTGGGTGCGACCGTGACGTTGATGACGATGAAGATGCCACCGTCGATGCCGTGGTTCAAAATCCGTGCCACTCGTTGGATCGCCAATTCTTCGAGGATGAATTTGTCTTCTTTGATCCATGGTAGGGACGTCCTTGTATGATTCTAAGAGATCTTCGCTACAAAATGCTTGAGTTGGATCCTTGATTACAAAAAATTGATGGTCTTCTCGTTTAGTGCCTTCGAGGGGTCTCGGGTGTCTATGACTTTGAAACCTTGTTTAGGAACTACGAACATAACCTCGTCAACTTCCACCATGAACCATATGCTTTCTTACGATGAACATCCACAATGAACCACATATGGTGCACATTAGTACATTACATTTACACTATGCATTGTGTAGCTTCCTATGGTGCACTTCCACCATGCACCATGCGCCATGCAACTTGGAATGGTGCACTTTTACTTTTCCCAAAGGCCCTTGGTATGGTGCAATTCTACTAAAAACTAAGCAAGAAGGATCTAAAATAAGGCGTCTTGGTCTCCAAGTTTGAATAAAATACTAGATGAAATCGGATAGCATAAGCCTAAGTTTCGTCCTTGGTGGTTGGGCCAATTTGTAGGCTCGTAGGCTGGCCTAAGTGAGGCTTTTGAGTTGCCGATTGGTAGTCCGGCTTGAACCAGCCTTAGCGACGTCTCATAGGAGTTACCGAACGTGTGCTCTTCATATGGCGCGATAAAATATGAACTAGGCTCGAAAAGGTGTGAGAGGCCTTGTTCGTTGGCACCGGCATCACCGTAACAAGTCCACCCGTGGGATTCGTTCCCAAATTCCTTTCTCCTCGCTTCCATCGACCTTGCCGGTCTTCAAATAGCCCATTACGCACCCGGCGCCGCTGATGCCGCGGGCAAAGTCTTTCGTTTTAATCGGAGTACGATATGGTGCAATCCTTCGAAATTGGTGAACACGATTTTGGGGAACTTCCCACCTTCGAATCCAATTACGCTCCGAATGATTCCAAACTCTATAACAGGTCTCTTGTCATCATTCAACACCTCTACTCGAAAGACAAGTTGCGAGAAAAGGTTGCCCGAACTCTCGTTCTTGCAAATCTTGATTCTTGGGTGCGACCGTGACGTTGATGACGATGAAGATGCCGCCGTCGATGCCGTGGTTCAAAATCCGTGCCACTCGTTGGATCGCCAATTCTTCGAGGATGAATTTGTCTTCTTTGATCCATGGTAGGGACGTCCTTGTATGATTCTAAGAGATCTTCGCTACAAAATGCTTGAGTTGGATCCTTGATTACAAAAAATTGATGGTCTTCTCGTTTAGTGCCTTCGAGGGGTCTCGGGTGTCTATGACTTTGAAACCTTGTTTAGGAACTACGAACATAACCTCGTCAACTTCCACCATGAACCATATGCTTTCTTACGATGAACATCCACAATGAACCACATATGGTGCACATTAGTACATTACATTTACACTATGCATTGTGTAGCTTCCTATGGTGCACTTCCACCATGCACCATGCGCCATGCAGCTTTGGAATGGTGCACTTTTACTTTTCCCTGGCCCTTGGTATGGTGCAATTCTACTAAAAACTAAGCAAGAAGGATCTAAAATAAGGCGTCTTGGTCTCCAAGTTTGAATAAAATACTAGATGAAATCGGATAGCATAAGCCTAGGTTTCGTCCTTGGTGGTTGGGGCCAATTTGTAGGCTCGTAGGCTGGCCTAAGTGAGGCTTTTGAGTTGCCGATTGGTAGTCTGGCTTGAACCAGGCCTTAGCGACGTCTCATAGGAGTTACTGAACGTGTGCTCTTCATATGGCGCGATAAAATATGAACCAGGCTCGAAAAGGTGTGAGAGGCCTTGTTCGTTGGCACTGGCATCACCGTAACAAGTCCACCTGTGGGAATCGTTCCCAAATTCCTTTCTCCCTGCTTCCATCGACCTTGCCGGTCTTCAAATAGCCCATTACGCACCCGGCGCAAAGCTGATGCCGCGCGGCAAAGTCTTTCGTTTTAATCGTAGTACGATATGGTGCAATCCTTCGAAATTGGTGAACACGATTTTGGGGAACTTCCCACCTTCGAATCCAATTACGCTCCGAATGATTCCAAACTCTATACAGGTCTCTTGTCATCATTCAACACCTCTACTCGAAAGACAAGGCGAGAAAAGGTTGCCCGAACTCTCGTTCTTGCAAATCTTGATTCTTGGGTGCGACCGTGACGTTGATGACGATGAAGATGCCACCGTCGATGTCGTGGTTCAAAATCCGTGCCACTCGTTGGATCGCCAATTCTTCGAGGATGAATTTGTCTTGTTTGATCCATGGTAGGGACGTCCTTGTATGATTCTAAGAGATCTTCGCTACAAAATGCTTGAGTTGGATCCTTGATTACAAAAAATTGATGGTCTTCTCGTTTAGTGCCTTCGAGGGGTCTCGGTGTCTATGACTTTGAAACCTTGTTTAGGAACTACGAACATAACCTCGTCAACTTCCACCATGAACCATATGCTTTCTTACGATGAACATCCACAATGAACCACATATGGTGCACATTAGTACATTACATTTACACTATGCATTGTGTAGCTTCCTATGGTGCACTTCCACCATGCACCATGCGCCATGCAGCTTTGGAATGGTGCACTTTTACTTTTCCCATGGCCCTTGGTATGGTGCAATTCTACTAAAAACTAAGCAAGAAGGATCTAAAATAAGGCGTCTTGGTCTCCAAGTTTGAATAAAATACTAGATGAAATCGGATAGCATAAGCCTAGGTTTCGTCCTTGGTGGTTGGGGCCAATTTGTAGGCTCGTAGGCTGGCCTAAGTGAGGCTTTTGAGTTGCCGATTGGTAGTCTGGCTTGAACCAGGCCTTAGCGACGTCTCATAGGAGTTACTGAACGTGTGCTCTTCATATGGCGCGATAAAATATGAACCAGGCTCGAAAAGGTGTGAGAGGCCTTGTTCGTTGGCACTGGCATCACCGTAACAAGTCCACCTGTGGGAATCGTTCCCAAATTCCTTTCTCCTCGCTTCCATCGACCTTGCCGGTCTTCAAATAGCCCATTACGCACCCGGCGCCGCTGATGCCGCGGGCAAAGTCTTTCGTTTTAATCGGAGTACGATATGGTGCAATCGTTCGAAATTGGTGAACACGATTTTGGGGAACTTCCCACCTTCGAATCCAATTACGCTCCGAATGATTCCAAACTCTATAGCAGGTCTCTTGTCATCATTCAACACCTCTACTCGAAAGACAAAGGCGAGAAAAGGTTGCCCGAACTCTCGTTCTTGCAAATCTTGATTCTTGGGTGCGACCGTGACGTTGATGACGATGAAGATGCCAGCGTCGATGCCGTGGTTCAAAATCCGTGCCACTCGTTGGATCGCCAATTCTTCGAGGATGAATTTGTCTTCTTTGATCCATGGTAGGGACGTCCTTGTATGATTCTAAGAGATCTTCGCTACAAAATGCTTGAGTTGGATCCTTGATTACAAAAAATTGATGGTCTTCTCGTTTAGTGCCTTCGAGGGGTCTCGGTGTCTATGACTTTGAAACCTTGTTTAGGAACTACGAACATAACCTCGTCAACTTCCACCATGAACCATATGCTTTCTTACGATGAACATCCACAATGAACCACATATGGTGCACATTAGTACATTACATTTACACTATGCATTGTGTAGCTTCCTATGGTGCACTTCCACCATGCACCATGCGCCATGCAACTTTTGGAATGGTGCACTTTTACTTTTCCCAAAGGGCCCTTGGTATGGTGCAATTCTACTAAAAACTAAGCAAGAAGGATCTAAAATAAGGCGTCTTGGTCTCCAAGTTTGAATAAAATACTAGATGAAATCGGATAGCATAAGCCTAGGTTTCGTCCTTGGTGGTTGGGGCCAATTTGTAGGCTCGTAGGCTGGCCTAAGTGAGGCTTTTGAGTTGCCGATTGGTAGTCTGGCTTGAACCAGGCCTTAGCGACGTCTCATAGGAGTTACCGAACGTGTGCTCTTCATATGGCGCGAGAAAATATGAACCAGGCTCGAAAAGGTGTGAGAGGCCTTGTTCGTTGGCACCGGCATCACCGTAACAAGTCCACCCGTGGGATTCGTTCCCAAATTCCTTTCTCCTCGCTTCCATCGACCTTGCTGGTCTTCAAATAGCCCATTACGCACCCGGCGCCGTGATGCCGGGGGCAAAGTCTTTCGTTTTAATCGGAGTACGATATGGTGCAATCGTTCGAAATTGGTGAACACGATTTTGGGGAACTTCCCACCTTCGAATCCAATTACGCTCCGAATGATTCCAAACTCTATAGCAGGTCTCTTGTCATCATTCAACACCTCTACTCGAAAGACAAGGCGAGAAAAGGTTGCCCGAACTCTCGTTCTTGCAAATCTTGATTCTTGGGTGCGACCGTGACGTTGATGACGATGAAGATGCCACCGTCGATGCCGTGGTTCAAAATCCGTGCCACTCGTTGGATCGCCAATTCTTCGAGGATGAATTTGTCTTCTTTGATCCATGGTAGGGACGTCCTTGTATGATTCTAAGAGATCTTCGCTACAAAATGCTTGAGTTGGATCCTTGATTACAAAAAATTGATGGTCTTCTCGTTTAGTGCCTTCGAGGGGTCTCGGTGTCTATGACTTTGAAACCTTGTTTAGGAACTACGAACATAACCTCGTCAACTTCCACCATGAACCATATGCTTTCTTACGATGAACATCCACAATGAACCACATATGGTGCACATTAGTACATTACATTTACACTATGCATTGTGTAGCTTCCTATGGTGCACTTCCACCATGCACCATGCGCCATGCCTTGGAATGGTGCACTTTTACTTTTCCCTGGCCCTTGGTATGGTGCAATTCTACTAAAAACTAAGCAAGAAGGATCTAAAATAAGGCGTCTTGGTCTCCAAGTTTGAATAAAATACTAGATGAAATCGGATAGCATAAGCCTAGGTTTCGTCCTTGGTGGTTGGGGCCAATTTGTAGGCTCGTAGGCTTGCCTAAGTGAGGCTTTTGAGTTGCCGATTGGTAGTCCGGCTTGAACCAGCCTTAGCGATGTCTCATAGGAGTTACCGAACGTGTGCTCTTCATATGGCGCGAGAAAATATGAACCAGGCTCGAAAAGGTGTGAGAGGCCTTGTTCGTTGGCACCGGCATCACCGTAACAAGTCCACCCGTGGGATTCGTTCCCAAATTCCTTTCTCCTCGCTTCCATCGACCTTGCTGGTCTTCAAATAGCCCATTACGCACCCGGCGCAAAGTTGATGCCGCGGGCAAAGTCTTTCGTTTTAATCGGAGTACGATATGGTGCAATCGTTCGAAATTGGTGAACACGATTTTGGGGAACTTCCCACCTTCGAATCCAATTACGCTCCGAATGATTCCAAACTCTATAACAGGTCTCTTGTCATCATTCAACACCTCTACTCGAAAGACAAGGCGAGAAAAGGTTGCCCGAACTCTCGTTCTTGCAAATCTTGATTCTTGGGTGCGACCGTGACGTTGATGACGATGAAGATGCCGCCGTCGATGCCGTGGTTCAAAATCCGTGCCACTCGTTGGATCGCCAATTCTTCAAGGATGAATTTGTCTTCTTTGATCCATGGTAGGGACGTCCTTGTATGATTCTAAGAGATTTTCGCTACAAAATGCTTGAGTTGGATCCTTGATTACAAAAAATTGATGGTCTTCTCGTTTAGTGCCTTCGAGGGGTCTCGGTGTCTATGACTTTGAAACCTTGTTTAGGAACTACGAACATAACCTCGTCAACTTCCACCATGAACCATATGCTTTCTTACGATGAACATCCACAATGAACCACATATGGTGCACATTAGTACATTACATTTACACTATGCATTGTGTAGCTTCCTATGGTGCACTTCCACCATGCATCATGCGCCATGCAGCTTGGAATGGTGCACTTTTACTTTTCCCTGGCCCTTGGTATGGTGCAATTCTACTAAAAACTAAGCAAGAAGGATCTAAAATAAGGCGTCTTGGTCTCCAAGTTTGAATAAAATACTAGATGAAATCGGATAGCATAAGCCTAGGTTTCGTCCTTGGTGGTTGGGGCCAATTTGTAGGCTCGTAGGCTTGCCTAAGTGAGGCTTTTGAGTTGCCGATTGGTAGTCTGGCTTGAACCAGGCCTTAGCGATGTCTCATAGGAGTTACTGACCGTGTGCTCTTCATATGGCGCGAGAAAATATGAACCAGGCTCGAAAAGGTGTGAGAGGCCTTGTTCGTTGGCACTGGCATCACCGTAACAAGTCCACCTGTGGGATTCGTTCCGAAATTCCTTTCTCCCTGCTTCCATCGACCTTGCCGGTCTTCAAATAGCCCATTACGCACCCGGCGCCGCTGATGCCGCGGGCAAAGTCTTTCGTTTTAATCGGAGTACGATATGGTGCAATCGTTCGAAATTGGTGAACACGATTTTGGGGAACTTCCCACCTTCGAATCCAATTACGCTCCGAATGATTCCAAACTCTATAACAGGTCTCTTGTCATCATTCAACACCTCTACTCCAAAGACAAGTTGCGAGAAAAGGTTGCCCGAACTCTCGTTCTTGCAAATCTTGATTCTTGGGTGCGACCGTGACGTTGATGACGATGAAGATGCCGCCGTCGATGCCGTGGTTCAAAATCCGTGCCACTCGTTGGATCGCTAATTCTTCAAGGATGAATTTGTCTTCTTTGATCCATGGTAGGGACGTCCTTGTATGATTCTAAGAGATCTTCGCTACAAAATGCTTGAGTTGGATCCTTGATTACAAAAAATTGATGGTCTTCTCGTTTAGTGCCTTCGAGGGGTCTCGGTGTCTATGACTTTGAAACCTTGTTTAGGAACTATGAACATAACCTCGTCAACTTCCACCATGAACCATATGCTTTCTTATGATGAACATCCACAATGAACCACATATGGTGCACATTAGTACATTACATTTACACTATGCATTGTGTAGCTTCCTATGGTGCACTTCCACCATGCATCATGCGCCATGCAATTTTTGGAATGGTGCACTTTTACTTT
The DNA here is from genome assembly GCA_030674075.2 of Linum usitatissimum. NCBI lineage: Eukaryota > Viridiplantae > Streptophyta > Magnoliopsida > Malpighiales > Linaceae > Linum > Linum usitatissimum. The sequence goes on from JAUJYP020001181.1 coordinate 32,480, forward strand.
TCCCATGGCCCTTGGTATGGTGCAATTCTACTAAAAACTAAGCAAGAAGGATCTAAAATAAGGCGTCTTGGTCTCCAAGTTTGAATAAAATACTAGATGAAATCGGATAGCATAAGCCTAGGTTTCGTCCTTGGTGGTTGGGGCCAATTTGTAGGCTCGTAGGCTTGCCTAAGTGAGGCTTTTGAGTTGCCGATTGGTAGTCCGGCTTGAACCAGCCTTAGCGATGTCTCATAGGAGTTACCGACCGTGTGCTCTTCATATGGCGCGAGAAAATATGAACCAGGCTCGAAAAGGTGTGAGAGGCCTTGTTCGTTGGCACCGGCATCACCGTAACAAGTCCACCCCGTGGGATTCGTTCCGAAATTCCTTTCTCCCTCGCTTCCATCGACCTTGCCGGTCTTCAAATAGCCCATTACGCACCCGGCGCCAGTTGATGCCGCGGCAAAGTCTTTCGTTTTAATCGGAGTACGATATGGTGCAATCGTTCGAAATTGGTGAACACGATTTTGGGGAACTTCCCACCTTCGAATCCAATTACGCTCCGAATGATTCCAAACTCTATAACAGGTCTCTTGTCATCATTCAACACCTCTACTCCAAAGACAAGGCGAGAAAAGGTTGCCCGAACTCTCGTTCTTGCAAATCTTGATTCTTGGGTGCGACCGTGACGTTGATGACGATGAAGATGCCGCCGTCGATGCCGTGGTTCAAAATCCGTGCCACTCGTTGGATCGCTAATTCTTCAAGGATGAATTTGTCTTCTTTGATCCATGGTAGGGACGTCCTTGTATGATTCTAAGAGATCTTCGCTACAAAATGCTTGAGTTGGATCCTTGATTACAAAAAATTGATGGTCTTCTCGTTTAGTGCCTTCGAGGGGTCTCGGTGTCTATGACTTTGAAACCTTGTTTAGGAACTATGAACATAACCTCGTCAACTTCCACCATGAACCATATGCTTTCTTATGATGAACATCCACAATGAACCACATATGGTGCACATTAGTACATTACATTTACACTATGCATTGTGTAGCTTCCTATGGTGCACTTCCACCATGCATCATGCGCCATGCAGCCTTGGAATGGTGCACTTTTACTTTTCCCATGGCCCTTGGTATGGTGCAATTCTACTAAAAACTAAGCAAGAAGGATCTAAAATAAGGCGTCTTGGTCTCCAAGTTTGAATAAAATACTAGATGAAATCGGATAGCATAAGCCTAGGTTTCGTCCTTGGTGGTTGGGGCCAATTTGTAGGCTCGTAGGCTTGCCTAAGTGAGGCTTTTGAGTTGCCGATTGGTAGTCTGGCTTGAACCAGGCCTTAGCGATGTCTCATAGGAGTTACTGACCGTGTGCTCTTCATATGGCGCGAGAAAATATGAACCAGGCTCGAAAAGGTGTGAGAGGCCTTGTTCGTTGGCACTGGCATCACCGTAACAAGTCCACCCGTGGGATTCGTTCCGAAATTCCTTTCTCCTCGCTTCCATCGACCTTGCTGGTCTTCAAATAGCCCATTACGCACCCGGCGCAGCTGATGCCGCGGGCAAAGTCTTTCGTTTTAATCGGAGTACGATATGGTGCAATCGTTCGAAATTGGTGAACACGATTTTGGGGAACTTCCCACCTTCGAATCCAATTACGCTCCGAATGATTCCAAACTCTATAACAGGTCTCTTGTCATCATTCAACACCTCTACTCCAAAGACAAGGCGAGAAAAGGTTGCCCGAACTCTCGTTCTTGCAAATCTTGATTCTTGGGTGCGACCGTGACGTTGATGACGATGAAGATGCCGCCGTCGATGCCGTGGTTCAAAATCCGTGCCACTCGTTGGATCGCTAATTCTTCAAGGATGAATTTGTCTTCTTTGATCCATGGTAGGGACGTCCTTGTATGATTCTAAGAGATCTTCGCTACAAAATGCTTGAGTTGGATCCTTGATTACAAAAAATTGATGGTCTTCTCGTTTAGTGCCTTCGAGGGGTCTCTGGTGTCTATGACTTTGAAACCTTGTTTAGGAACTATGAACATAACCTCGTCAACTTCCACCATGAACCATATGCTTTCTTATGATGAACATCCACAATGAACCACATATGGTGCACATTAGTACATTACATTTACACTATGCATTGTGTAGCTTCCTATGGTGCACTTCCACCATGCATCATGCGCCATGCAGCTTGGAATGGTGCACTTTTACTTTTCCCAGTGGCCCTTGGTATGGTGCAATTCTACTAAAAACTAAGCAAGAAGGATCTAAAATAAGGCGTCTTGGTCTCCAAGTTTGAATAAAATACTAGATGAAATCGGATAGCATAAGCCTAGGTTTCGTCCTTGGTGGTTGGGGCCAATTTGTAGGCTCGTAGGCTTGCCTAAGTGAGGCTTTTGAGTTGCCGATTGGTAGTCTGGCTTGAACCAGGCCTTAGCGATGTCTCATAGGAGTTACTGACCGTGTGCTCTTCATATGGCGCGAGAAAATATGAACCAGGCTCGAAAAGGTGTGAGAGGCCTTGTTCGTTGGCACTGGCATCACCGTAACAAGTCCACCCGTGGGATTCGTTCCGAAATTCCTTTCTCCTCGCTTCCATCGACCTTGCCGGTCTTCAAATAGCCCATTACGCACCCCGGCGCAGCTGATGCCGCGGGCAAAGTCTTTCGTTTTAATCGGAGTACGATATGGTGCAATCGTTCGAAATTGGTGAACACGATTTTGGGGAACTTCCCACCTTCGAATCCAATTACGCTCCGAATGATTCCAAACTCTATAACAGGTCTCTTGTCATCATTCAACACCTCTACTCCAAAGACAAGGCGAGAAAAGGTTGCCCGAACTCTCGTTCTTGCAAATCTTGATTCTTGGGTGCGACCGTGACGTTGATGACGATGAAGATGCCGCCGTCGATGCCGTGGTTCAAAATCCGTGCCACTCGTTGGATCGCTAATTCTTCAAGGATGAATTTGTCTTCTTTGATCCATGGTAGGGACGTCCTTGTATGATTCTAAGAGATCTTCGCTACAAAATGCTTGAGTTGGATCCTTGATTACAAAAAATTGATGGTCTTCTCGTTTAGTGCCTTCGAGGGGTCTCGGGTGTCTATGACTTTGAAACCTTGTTTAGGAACTATGAACATAACCTCGTCAACTTCCACCATGAACCATATGCTTTCTTATGATGAACATCCACAATGAACCACATATGGTGCACATTAGTACATTACATTTACACTATGCATTGTGTAGCTTCCTATGGTGCACTTCCACCATGCATCATGCGCCATGCAGCCTTGGAATGGTGCACTTTTACTTTTCCCTGGCCCTTGGTATGGTGCAATTCTACTAAAAACTAAGCAAGAAGGATCTAAAATAAGGCGTCTTGGTCTCCAAGTTTGAATAAAATACTAGATGAAATCGGATAGCATAAGCCTAGGTTTCGTCCTTGGTGGTTGGGGCCAATTTGTAGGCTCGTAGGCTTGCCTAAGTGAGGCTTTTGAGTTGCCGATTGGTAGTCTGGCTTGAACCAGGCCTTAGCGATGTCTCATAGGAGTTACTGACCGTGTGCTCTTCATATGGCGCGAGAAAATATGAACCAGGCTCGAAAAGGTGTGAGAGGCCTTGTTCGTTGGCACTGGCATCACCGTAACAAGTCCACCCGTGGGATTCGTTCCGAAATTCCTTTCTCCTCGCTTCCATCGACCTTGCTGGTCTTCAAATAGCCCATTACGCACCTGGCGCAAAGTGATGCCGCGGGCAAAGTCTTTCGTTTTAATCGGAGTACGATATGGTGCAATCGTTCGAAATTGGTGAACACGATTTTGGGGAACTTCCCACCTTCGAATCCAATTACGCTCCGAATGATTCCAAACTCTATAACAGGTCTCTTGTCATCATTCAACACCTCTACTCCAAAGACAAGTTGCGAGAAAAGGTTGCCCGAACTCTCGTTCTTGCAAATCTTGATTCTTGGGTGCGACCGTGACGTTGATGACGATGAAGATGCCGCCGTCGATGCCGTGGTTCAAAATCCGTGCCACTCGTTGGATCGCTAATTCTTCAAGGATGAATTTGTCTTCTTTGATCCATGGTAGGGACGTCCTTGTATGATTCTAAGAGATCTTCGCTACAAAATGCTTGAGTTGGATCCTTGATTACAAAAAATTGATGGTCTTCTCGTTTAGTGCCTTCGAGGGGTCTCGGTGTCTATGACTTTGAAACCTTGTTTAGGAACTATGAACATAACCTCGTCAACTTCCACCATGAACCATATGCTTTCTTATGATGAACATCCACAATGAACCACATATGGTGCACATTAGTACATTACATTTACACTATGCATTGTGTAGCTTCCTATGGTGCACTTCCACCATGCATCATGCGCCATGCACCTTGGAATGGTGCACTTTTACTTTTCCCACTGGCCCTTGGTATGGTGCAATTCTACTAAAAACTAAGCAAGAAGGATCTAAAATAAGGCGTCTTGGTCTCCAAGTTTGAATAAAATACTAGATGAAATCGGATAGCATAAGCCTAGGTTTCGTCCTTGGTGGTTGGGGCCAATTTGTAGGCTCGTAGGCTTGCCTAAGTGAGGCTTTTGAGTTGCCGATTGGTAGTCCGGCTTGAACCAGCCTTAGCGATGTCTCATAGGAGTTACTGACCGTGTGCTCTTCATATGGCGCGAGAAAATATGAACCAGGCTCGAAAAGGTGTGAGAGGCCTTGTTCGTTGGCACTGGCATCACCGTAACAAGTCCACCTGTGGGATTCGTTCCGAAATTCCTTTCTCCCTGCTTCCATCGACCTTGCCGGTCTTCAAATAGCCCATTACGCACCCGGCGCAAAGTTGATGCCGCGGGCAAAGTCTTTCGTTTTAATCGGAGTACGATATGGTGCAATCGTTCGAAATTGGTGAACACGATTTTGGGGAACTTCCCACCTTCGAATCCAATTACGCTCCGAATGATTCCAAACTCTATAACAGGTCTCTTGTCATCATTCAACACCTCTACTCCAAAGACAAGGCGAGAAAAGGTTGCCCGAACTCTCGTTCTTGCAAATCTTGATTCTTGGGTGCGACCGTGACGTTGATGACGATGAAGATGCCGCCGTCGATGCCGTGGTTCAAAATCCGTGCCACTCGTTGGATCGCTAATTCTTCAAGGATGAATTTGTCTTCTTTGATCCATGGTAGGGACGTCCTTGTATGATTCTAAGAGATCTTCGCTACAAAATGCTTGAGTTGGATCCTTGATTACAAAAAATTGATGGTCTTCTCGTTTAGTGCCTTCGAGGGGTCTCGGTGTCTATGACTTTGAAACCTTGTTTAGGAACTATGAACATAACCTCGTCAACTTCCACCATGAACCATATGCTTTCTTATGATGAACATCCACAATGAACCACATATGGTGCACATTAGTACATTACATTTACACTATGCATTGTGTAGCTTCCTATGGTGCACTTCCACCATGCATCATGCGCCATGCATCTTGGAATGGTGCACTTTTACTTTTCCCAGTGGCCCTTGGTATGGTGCAATTCTACTAAAAACTAAGCAAGAAGGATCTAAAATAAGGCGTCTTGGTCTCCAAGTTTGAATAAAATACTAGATGAAATCGGATAGCATAAGCCTAGGTTTCGTCCTTGGTGGTTGGGGCCAATTTGTAGGCTCGTAGGCTTGCCTAAGTGAGGCTTTTGAGTTGCCGATTGGTAGTCTGGCTTGAACCAGGCCTTAGCGATGTCTCATAGGAGTTACTGACCGTGTGCTCTTCATATGGCGCGAGAAAATATGAACCAGGCTCGAAAAGGTGTGAGAGGCCTTGTTCGTTGGCACTGGCATCACCGTAACAAGTCCACCTGTGGGATTCGTTCCGAAATTCCTTTCTCCCTGCTTCCATCGACCTTGCTGGTCTTCAAATAGCCCATTACGCACCCGGCGCAAGTTGATGCCGCGGGCAAAGTCTTTCGTTTTAATCGGAGTACGATATGGTGCAATCGTTCGAAATTGGTGAACACGATTTTGGGGAACTTCCCACCTTCGAATCCAATTACGCTCCGAATGATTCCAAACTCTATAACAGGTCTCTTGTCATCATTCAACACCTCTACTCCAAAGACAAGGCGAGAAAAGGTTGCCCGAACTCTCGTTCTTGCAAATCTTGATTCTTGGGTGCGACCGTGACGTTGATGACGATGAAGATGCCGCCGTCGATGCCGTGGTTCAAAATCCGTGCCACTCGTTGGATCGCTAATTCTTCAAGGATGAATTTGTCTTCTTTGATCCATGGTAGGGACGTCCTTGTATGATTCTAAGAGATCTTCGCTACAAAATGCTTGAGTTGGATCCTTGATTACAAAAAATTGATGGTCTTCTCGTTTAGTGCCTTCGAGGGGTCTCGGGTGTCTATGACTTTGAAACCTTGTTTAGGAACTATGAACATAACCTCGTCAACTTCCACCATGAACCATATGCTTTCTTATGATGAACATCCACAATGAACCACATATGGTGCACATTAGTACATTACATTTACACTATGCATTGTGTAGCTTCCTATGGTGCACTTCCACCATGCATCATGCGCCATGCAGCTTGGAATGGTGCACTTTTACTTTTCCCAAAGGCCCTTGGTATGGTGCAATTCTACTAAAAACTAAGCAAGAAGGATCTAAAATAAGGCGTCTTGGTCTCCAAGTTTGAATAAAATACTAGATGAAATCGGATAGCATAAGCCTAGGTTTCGTCCTTGGTGGTTGGGGCCAATTTGTAGGCTCGTAGGCTTGCCTAAGTGAGGCTTTTGAGTTGCCGATTGGTAGTCTGGCTTGAACCAGGCCTTAGCGATGTCTCATAGGAGTTACTGACCGTGTGCTCTTCATATGGCGCGAGAAAATATGAACCAGGCTCGAAAAGGTGTGAGAGGCCTTGTTCGTTGGCACTGGCATCACCGTAACAAGTCCACCTGTGGGATTCGTTCCCAAATTCCTTTCTCCTCGCTTCCATCGACCTTGCTGGTCTTCAAATAGCCCATTACGCACCGGCGCGAGCTGATGCCGCGGGCAAAGTCTTTCGTTTTAATCGGAGTACGATATGGTGCAATCGTTCGAAATTGGTGAACACGATTTTGGGGAACTTCCCACCTTCGAATCCAATTACGCTCCGAATGATTCCAAACTCTATAACAGGTCTCTTGTCATCATTCAACACCTCTACTCCAAAGACAAGGCGAGAAAAGGTTGCCCGAACTCTCGTTCTTGCAAATCTTGATTCTTGGGTGCGACCGTGACGTTGATGACGATGAAGATGCCGCCGTCGATGCCGTGGTTCAAAATCCGTGCCACTCGTTGGATCGCTAATTCTTCAAGGATGAATTTGTCTTCTTTGATCCATGGTAGGGACGTCCTTGTATGATTCTAAGAGATCTTCGCTACAAAATGCTTGAGTTGGATCCTTGATTACAAAAAATTGATGGTCTTCTCGTTTAGTGCCTTCGAGGGGTCTCGGTGTCTATGACTTTGAAACCTTGTTTAGGAACTATGAACATAACCTCGTCAACTTCCACCATGAACCATATGCTTTCTTATGATGAACATCCACAATGAACCACATATGGTGCACATTAGTACATTACATTTACACTATGCATTGTGTAGCTTCCTATGGTGCACTTCCACCATGCATCATGCGCCATGCAGCTTGGAATGGTGCACTTTTACTTTTCCCATGGCCCTTGGTATGGTGCAATTCTACTAAAAACTAAGCAAGAAGGATCTAAAATAAGGCGTCTTGGTCTCCAAGTTTGAATAAAATACTAGATGAAATCGGATAGCATAAGCCTAGGTTTCGTCCTTGGTGGTTGGGGCCAATTTGTAGGCTCGTAGGCTTGCCTAAGTGAGGCTTTTGAGTTGCCGATTGGTAGTCCGGCTTGAACCAGGCCTTAGCGATGTCTCATAGGAGTTACCGAACGTGTGCTCTTCATATGGCGCGAGAAAATATGAACCAGGCTCGAAAAGGTGTGAGAGGCCTTGTTCGTTGGCACCGGCATCACCGTAACAAGTCCACCCGTGGGATTCGTTCCGAAATTCCTTTCTCCTCGCTTCCATCGACCTTGCTGGTCTTCAAATAGCCCATTACGCACCCGGCGGCGCGTTGATGCCGGCGGGCAAAGTCTTTCGTTTTAATCGGAGTACGATATGGTGCAATCGTTCGAAATTGGTGAACACGATTTTGGGGAACTTCCCACCTTCGAATCCAATTACGCTCCGAATGATTCCAAACTCTATAACAGGTCTCTTGTCATCATTCAACACCTCTACTCCAAAGACAAGGCGAGAAAAGGTTGCCCGAACTCTCGTTCTTGCAAATCTTGATTCTTGGGTGCGACCGTGACGTTGATGACGATGAAGATGCCGCCGTCGATGCCGTGGTTCAAAATCCGTGCCACTCGTTGGATCGCTAATTCTTCAAGGATGAATTTGTCTTCTTTGATCCATGGTAGGGACGTCCTTGTATGATTCTAAGAGATCTTCGCTACAAAATGCTTGAGTTGGATCCTTGATTACAAAAAATTGATGGTCTTCTCGTTTAGTGCCTTCGAGGGGTCTCGGGTGTCTATGACTTTGAAACCTTGTTTAGGAACTATGAACATAACCTCGTCAACTTCCACCATGAACCATATGCTTTCTTATGATGAACATCCACAATGAACCACATATGGTGCACATTAGTACATTACATTTACACTATGCATTGTGTAGCTTCCTATGGTGCACTTCCACCATGCATCATGCGCCATGCAGCTTGGAATGGTGCACTTTTACTTTTCCCCTGGCCCTTGGTATGGTGCAATTCTACTAAAAACTAAGCAAGAAGGATCTAAAATAAGGCGTCTTGGTCTCCAAGTTTGAATAAAATACTAGATGAAATCGGATAGCATAAGCCTAGGTTTCGTCCTTGGTGGTTGGGGCCAATTTGTAGGCTCGTAGGCTTGCCTAAGTGAGGCTTTTGAGTTGCCGATTGGTAGTCTGGCTTGAACCAGGCCTTAGCGATGTCTCATAGGAGTTACTGACCGTGTGCTCTTCATATGGCGCGAGAAAATATGAACCAGGCTCGAAAAGGTGTGAGAGGCCTTGTTCGTTGGCACTGGCATCACCGTAACAAGTCCACCTGTGGGATTCGTTCCCAAATTCCTTTCTCCCTGCTTCCATCGACCTTGCCGGTCTTCAAATAGCCCATTACGCACCCGGCGCAAAGCTGATGCCGCGGGCAAAGTCTTTCGTTTTAATCGGAGTACGATATGGTGCAATCGTTCGAAATTGGTGAACACGATTTTGGGGAACTTCCCACCTTCGAATCCAATTACGCTCCGAATGATTCCAAACTCTATAACAGGTCTCTTGTCATCATTCAACACCTCTACTCCAAAGACAAGGCGAGAAAAGGTTGCCCGAACTCTCGTTCTTGCAAATCTTGATTCTTGGGTGCGACCGTGACGTTGATGACGATGAAGATGCCGCCGTCGATGCCGTGGTTCAAAATCCGTGCCACTCGTTGGATCGCTAATTCTTCAAGGATGAATTTGTCTTCTTTGATCCATGGTAGGGACGTCCTTGTATGATTCTAAGAGATCTTCGCTACAAAATGCTTGAGTTGGATCCTTGATTACAAAAAATTGATGGTCTTCTCGTTTAGTGCCTTCGAGGGGTCTCGGGTGTCTATGACTTTGAAACCTTGTTTAGGAACTATGAACATAACCTCGTCAACTTCCACCATGAACCATATGCTTTCTTATGATGAACATCCACAATGAACCACATATGGTGCACATTAGTACATTACATTTACACTATGCATTGTGTAGCTTCCTATGGTGCACTTCCACCATGCACCATGCGCCATGCAGCTTGGAATGGTGCACTTTTACTTTTCCCAAAGGGCCCTTGGTATGGTGCAATTCTACTAAAAACTAAGCAAGAAGGATCTAAAATAAGGCGTCTTGGTCTCCAAGTTTGAATAAAATACTAGATGAAATCGGATAGCATAAGCCTAGGTTTCGTCCTTGGTGGTTGGGGCCAATTTGTAGGCTCGTAGGCTTGCCTAAGTGAGGCTTTTGAGTTGCCGATTGGTAGTCTGGCTTGAACCAGGCCTTAGCGACGTCTCATAGGAGTTACTGAACGTGTGCTCTTCATATGGCGCGAGAAAATATGAACCAGGCTCGAAAAGGTGTGAGAGGCCTTGTTCGTTGGCACCGGCATCACCGTAACAAGTCCACCCGTGGGATTCGTTCCCAAATTCCTTTCTCCTCGCTTCCATCGACCTTGCTGGTCTTCAAATAGCCCATTACGCACCCGGCGCAAGCTGATGCCGCGGGCAAAGTCTTTCGTTTTAATCGGAGTACGATATGGTGCAATCGTTCGAAATTGGTGAACACGATTTTGGGGAACTTCCCACCTTCGAATCCAATTACGCTCCGAATGATTCCAAACTCTATAACAGGTCTCTTGTCATCATTCAACACCTCTACTCCAAAGACAAAGGCGAGAAAAGGTTGCCCGAACTCTCGTTCTTGCAAATCTTGATTCTTGGGTGCGACCGTGACGTTGATGACGATGAAGATGCCGCCGTCGATGCCGTGGTTCAAAATCCGTGCCACTCGTTGGATCGCCAATTCTTCGAGGATGAATTTGTCTTCTTTGATCCATGGTAGGGACGTCCTTGTATGATTCTAAGAGATCTTCGCTACAAAATGCTTGAGTTGGATCCTTGATTACAAAAAATTGATGGTCTTCTCGTTTAGTGCCTTCGAGGGGTCTCGGGTGTCTATGACTTTGAAACCTTGTTTAGGAACTACGAACATAACCTCGTCAACTTCCACCATGAACCATATGCTTTCTTATGATGAACATCCACAATGAACCACATATGGTGCACATTAGTACATTACATTTACACTATGCATTGTGTAGCTTCCTATGGTGCACTTCCACCATGCACCATGCGCCATGCAGCTTTGGAATGGTGCACTTTTACTTTTCCCAATGGCCCTTGGTATGGTGCAATTCTACTAAAAACTAAGCAAGAAGGATCTAAAATAAGGCGTCTTGGTCTCCAAGTTTGAATAAAATACTAGATGAAATCGGATAGCATAAGCCTAGGTTTCGTCCTTGGTGGTTTGGGCCAATTTGTAGGCTCGTAGGCTTGCCTAAGTGAGGCTTTTGAGTTGCCGATTGGTAGTCCGGCTTGAACCAGGCCTTAGCGATGTCTCATAGGAGTTACCGAACGTGTGCTCTTCATATGGCGCGAGAAAATATGAACCAGGCTCGAAAAGGTGTGAGAGGCCTTGTTCGTTGGCACCGGCATCACCGTAACAAGTCCACCCGTGGGATTCGTTCCCAAATTCCTTTCTCCCTCGCTTCCATCGACCTTGCTGGTCTTCAAATAGCCCATTACGCACCCGGCGCAGCTGATGCCGCGGGCAAAGTCTTTCGTTTTAATCGGAGTACGATATGGTGCAATCGTTCGAAATTGGTGAACACGATTTTGGGGAACTTCCCACCTTCGAATCCAATTACGCTCCGAATGATTCCAAACTCTATAACAGGTCTCTTGTCATCATTCAACACCTCTACTCCAAAGACAGTGCGAGAAAAGGTTGCCCGAACTCTCGTTCTTGCAAATCTTGATTCTTGGGTGCGACCGTGACGTTGATGACGATGAAGATGCCGCCGTCGATGCCGTGGTTCAAAATCCGTGCCACTCGTTGGATCGCCAATTCTTCGAGGATGAATTTGTCTTCTTTGATCCATGGTAGGGACGTCCTTGTATGATTCTAAGAGATCTTCGCTACAAAATGCTTGAGTTGGATCCTTGATTACAAAAAATTGATGGTCTTCTCGTTTAGTGCCTTCGAGGGGTCTCGGGTGTCTATGACTTTGAAACCTTGTTTAGGAACTACGAACATAACCTCGTCAACTTCCACCATGAACCATATGCTTTCTTATGATGAACATCCACAATGAACCACATATGGTGCACATTAGTACATTACATTTACACTATGCATTGTGTAGCTTCCTATGGTGCACTTCCACCATGCACCATGCGCCATGCAGCTTGGAATGGTGCACTTTTACTTTTCCCACTGGCCCTTGGTATGGTGCAATTCTACTAAAAACTAAGCAAGAAGGATCTAAAATAAGGCGTCTTGGTCTCCAAGTTTGAATAAAATACTAGATGAAATCGGATAGCATAAGCCTAGGTTTCGTCCTTGGTGGTTGGGGCCAATTTGTAGGCTCGTAGGCTTGCCTAAGTGAGGCTTTTGAGTTGCCGATTGGTAGTCCGGCTTGAACCAGGCCTTAGCGATGTCTCATAGGAGTTACTGAACGTGCGCTCTTCATATGGCGCGAGAAAATATGAACCAGGCTCGAAAAGGTGTGAGAGGCCTTGTTCGTTGGCACCGGCATCACCGTAACAAGTCCACCCGTGGGATTCGTTCCCAAATTCCTTTCTCCTCGCTTCCATCGACCTTGCCGGTCTTCAAATAGCCCATTACGCACCCGGCGCAAAGTTGATGCCGCGGGCAAAGTCTTTCGTTTTAATCGGAGTACGATATGGTGCAATCGTTCGAAATTGGTGAACACGATTTTGGGGAACTTCCCACCTTCGAATCCAATTACGCTCCGAATGATTCCAAACTCTATAACAGGTCTCTTGTCATCATTCAACACCTCTACTCCAAAGACAAGGCGAGAAAAGGTTGCCCGAACTCTCGTTCTTGCAAATCTTGATTCTTGGGTGCGACCGTGACGTTGATGACGATGAAGATGCCACCGTCGATGCCGTGGTTCAAAATCCGTGCCACTCGTTGGATCGCCAATTCTTCGAGGATGAATTTGTCTTCTTTGATCCATGGTAGGGACGTCCTTGTATGATTCTAAGAGATCTTCGCTACAAAATGCTTGAGTTGGATCCTTGATTACAAAAAATTGATGGTCTTCTCGTTTAGTGCCTTCGAGGGGTCTCGGGTGTCTATGACTTTGAAACCTTGTTTAGGAACTACGAACATAACCTCGTCAACTTCCACCATGAACCATATGCTTTCTTATGATGAACATCCACAATGAACCACATATGGTGCACATTAGTACATTACATTTACACTATGCATTGTGTAGCTTCCTATGGTGCACTTCCACCATGCACCATGCGCCATGCAGCCTTGGAATGGTGCACTTTTACTTTTCCCTGGCCCTTGGTATGGTGCAATTCTACTAAAAACTAAGCAAGAAGGATCTAAAATAAGGCGTCTTGGTCTCCAAGTTTGAATAAAATACTAGATGAAATCGGATAGCATAAGCCTAGGTTTCGTCCTTGGTGGTGGGGCCAATTTGTAGGCTCGTAGGCTTGCCTAAGTGAGGCTTTTGAGTTGCCGATTGGTAGTCCGGCTTGAACCAGGCCTTAGCGATGTCTCATAGGAGTTACCGAACGTGTGCTCTTCATATGGCGCGAGAAAATATGAACCAGGCTCGAAAAGGTGTGAGAGGCCTTGTTCGTTGGCACCGGCATCACCGTAACAAGTCCACCCGTGGGATTCGTTCCCAAATTCCTTTCTCCCCGCTTCCATCGACCTTGCCGGTCTTCAAATAGCCCATTACGCACCCGGCGCAAAGTTGATGCCGCGGGCAAAGTCTTTCGTTTTAATCGGAGTACGATATGGTGCAATCGTTCGAAATTGGTGAACACGATTTTGGGGAACTTCCCACCTTCGAATCCAATTACGCTCCGAATGATTCCAAACTCTATAACAGGTCTCTTGTCATCATTCAACACCTCTACTCCAAAGACAAGGCGAGAAAAGGTTGCCCGAACTCTCGTTCTTGCAAATCTTGATTCTTGGGTGCGACCGTGACGTTGATGACGATGAAGATGCGGCCGTCGATGCCGTGGTTCAAAATCCGTGCCACTCGTTGGATCGCCAATTCTTCGAGGATGAATTTGTCTTCTTTGATCCATGGTAGGGACGTCCTTGTATGATTCTAAGAGATCTTCGCTACAAAATGCTTGAGTTGGATCCTTGATTACAAAAAATTGATGGTCTTCTCGTTTAGTGCCTTCGAGGGGTCTCGGTGTCTATGACTTTGAAACCTTGTTTAGGAACTACGAACATAACCTCGTCAACTTCCACCATGAACCATATGCTTTCTTATGATGAACATCCACAATGAACCACATATGGTGCACATTAGTACATTACATTTACACTATGCATTGTGTAGCTTCCTATGGTGCACTTCCACCATGCACCATGCGCCATGCAGCCTTGGAATGGTGCACTTTTACTTTTCCCTGGCCCTTGGTATGGTGCAATTCTACTAAAAACTAAGCAAGAAGGATCTAAAATAAGGCGTCTTGGTCTCCAAGTTTGAATAAAATACTAGATGAAATCGGATAGCATAAGCCTAGGTTTCGTCCTTGGTGGTTGGGGCCAATTTGTAGGCTCGTAGGCTTGCCTAAGTGAGGCTTTTGAGTTGCCGATTGGTAGTCCGGCTTGAACCAGCCTTAGCGACGTCTCATAGGAGTTACCGAACGTGTGCTCTTCATATGGCGCGAGAAAATATGAACCAGGCTCGAAAAGGTGTGAGAGGCCTTGTTCGTTGGCACCGGCATCACCGTAACAAGTCCACCCGTGGGATTCGTTCCCAAATTCCTTTCTCCCCTCGCTTCCATCGACCTTGCTGGTCTTCAAATAGCCCATTACGCACCCGGCGCAGCTGATGCCGCGGGCAAAGTCTTTCGTTTTAATCGGAGTACGATATGGTGCAATCGTTCGAAATTGGTGAACACGATTTTGGGGAACTTCCCACCTTCGAATCCAATTACGCTCCGAATGATTCCAAACTCTATAACAGGTCTCTTGTCATCATTCAACACCTCTACTCCAAAGACAAGGCGAGAAAAGGTTGCCCGAACTCTCGTTCTTGCAAATCTTGATTCTTGGGTGCGACCGTGACGTTGATGACGATGAAGATGCCACCGTCGATGCCGTGGTTCAAAATCCGTGCCACTCGTTGGATCGCCAATTCTTCGAGGATGAATTTGTCTTCTTTGATCCATGGTAGGGACGTCCTTGTATGATTCTAAGAGATCTTCGCTACAAAATGCTTGAGTTGGATCCTTGATTACAAAAAATTGATGGTCTTCTCGTTTAGTGCCTTCGAGGGGTCTCGGTGTCTATGACTTTGAAACCTTGTTTAGGAACTACGAACATAACCTCGTCAACTTCCACCATGAACCATATGCTTTCTTATGATGAACATCCACAATGAACCACATATGGTGCACATTAGTACATTACATTTACACTATGCATTGTGTAGCTTCCTATGGTGCACTTCCACCATGCACCATGCGCCATGCAAACTTTGGAATGGTGCACTTTTACTTTTCCCAGTGGCCCTTGGTATGGTGCAATTCTACTAAAAACTAAGCAAGAAGGATCTAAAATAAGGCGTCTTGGTCTCCAAGTTTGAATAAAATACTAGATGAAATCGGATAGCATAAGCCTAGGTTTCGTCCTTGGTGGTTGGGGCCAATTTGTAGGCTCGTAGGCTTGCCTAAGTGAGGCTTTTGAGTTGCCGATTGGTAGTCCGGCTTGAACCAGCCTTAGCGACGTCTCATAGGAGTTACCGAACGTGTGCTCTTCATATGGCGCGAGAAAATATGAACCAGCTCGAAAAGGTGTGAGAGGCCTTGTTCGTTGGCACCGGCATCACCGTAACAAGTCCACCCGTGGGATTCGTTCCCAAATTCCTTTCTCCCTCGCTTCCATCGACCTTGCCGGTCTTCAAATAGCCCATTACGCACCCGGCGCAAAGCTGATGCCGCGGGCAAAGTCTTTCGTTTTAATCGGAGTACGATATGGTGCAATCGTTCGAAATTGGTGAACACGATTTTGGGGAACTTCCCACCTTCGAATCCAATTACGCTCCGAATGATTCCAAACTCTATAACAGGTCTCTTGTCATCATTCAACACCTCTACTCCAAAGACAGTGCGAGAAAAGGTTGCCCGAACTCTCGTTCTTGCAAATCTTGATTCTTGGGTGCGACCGTGACGTTGATGACGATGAAGATGCGGCCGTCGATGCCGTGGTTCAAAATCCGTGCCACTCGTTGGATCGCCAATTCTTCGAGGATGAATTTGTCTTCTTTGATCCATGGTAGGGACGTCCTTGTATGATTCTAAGAGATCTTCGCTACAAAATGCTTGAGTTGGATCCTTGATTACAAAAAATTGATGGTCTTCTCATTTAGTGCCTTCGAGGGGTCTCGGTGTCTATGACTTTGAAACCTTGTTTAGGAACTACGAACATAACCTCGTCAACTTCCACCATGAACCATATGCTTTCTTACGATGAACATCCACAATGAACCACATATGGTGCACATTAGTACATTACATTTACACTATGCATTGTGTAGCTTCCTATGGTGCACTTCCACCATGCACCATGCGCCATGCAACTTGGAATGGTGCACTTTTACTTTTCCCAGTGGCCCTGGGTATGGTGCAATTCTACTAAAAACTAAGCAAGAAGGATCTAAAATAAGGCGTCTTGGTCTCCAAGTTTGAATAAAATACTAGATGAAATCGGATAGCATAAGCCTAGGTTTCGTCCTTGGTGGTTCGGGCCAATTTGTAGGCTCGTAGGCTTGCCTAAGTGAGGCTTTTGAGTTGCCGATTGGTAGTCCGGCTTGAACCAGGCCTTAGCGACGTCTCATAGGAGTTACCGAACGTGTGCTCTTCATATGGCGCGAGAAAATATGAACCAGGCTCGAAAAGGTGTGAGAGGCCTTGTTCGTTGGCACCGGCATCACCGTAACAAGTCCACTCCGTGGGATTCGTTCCCAAATTCCTTTCTCCCTCGCTTCCATCGACCTTGCCGGTCTTCAAATAGCCCATTACGCACCCGGCGCAGCGTTGATGCCGGGGGCAAAGTCTTTCGTTTTAATCGGAGTACGATATGGTGCAATCGTTCGAAATTGGTGAACACGATTTTGGGGAACTTCCCACATTCGAATCCAATTACGCTCCGAATGATTCCAAACTCTATAACAGGTCTCTTGTCATCATTCAACACCTCTACTCCAAAGACAGTGCGAGAAAAGGTTGCCCGAACTCTCGTTCTTGCAAATCTTGATTCTTGGGTGCGACCGTGACGTTGATGACGATGAAGATGCGACCGTTGATACCGTGGTTCAAAATCCGTGCCACTCGTTGGATCGCCAATTCTTCGAGGATGAATTTGTCTTCTTTGATCCATGGTAGGGACGTCCTTGTATGATTCTAAGAGATCTTCGCTACAAAATGCTTGAGTTGGATCCTTGATTACAAAAAATTGATGGTCTTCTCGTTTAGTGCCTTCGAGGGGTCTCGGTGTCTATGACTTTGAAACCTTGTTTAGGAACTACGAACATAACCTCGTCAACTTCCACCATGAACCATATGCTTTCTTACGATGAACATCCACAATGAACCACATATGGTGCACATTAGTACATTACATTTACACTATGCATTGTGTAGCTTCCTATGGTGCACTTCCACCATGCACCATGCGCCATGCAGCCTTGGAATGGTGCACTTTTACTTTTCCCACAGGGGCCCTTGGTATGGTGCAATTCTACTAAAAACTAAGCAAGAAGGATCTAAAATAAGGCGTCTTGGTCTCCAAGTTTGAATAAAATACTAGATGAAATCGGATAGCATAAGCCTAGGTTTCGTCCTTGGTGGTTGGGGCCAATTTGTAGGCTCGTAGGCTTGCCTAAGTGAGGCTTTTGAGTTGCCGATTGGTAGTCCGGCTTGAACCAGCCTTAGCGACGTCTCATAGGAGTTACCGAACGTGTGCTCTTCATATGGCGCGAGAAAATATGAACCAGGCTCGAAAAGGTGTGAGAGGCCTTGTTCGTTGGCACCGGCATCACCGTAACAAGTCCACCCGTGGGATTCGTTCCCAAATTCCTTTCTCCTCGCTTCCATCGACCTTGCCGGTCTTCAAATAGCCCATTACGCACCCGGCGCAGCTGATGCCGCGGCAAAGTCTTTCGTTTTAATCGAGTACGATATGGTGCAATCGTTCGAAATTGGTGAACACGATTTTGGGGAACTTCCCACATTCGAATCCAATTACGCTCCGAATGATTCCAAACTCTATAACAGGTCTCTTGTCATCATTCAACACCTCTACTCCAAAGACAAGGCGAGAAAAGGTTGCCCGAACTCTCGTTCTTGCAAATCTTGATTCTTGGGTGCGACCGTGACGTTGATGACGATGAAGATGCCACCGTCGATGCCGTGGTTCAAAATCCGTGCCACTCGTTGGATCGCCAATTCTTCGAGGATGAATTTGTCTTCTTTGATCCATGGTAGGGACGTCCTTGTATGATTCTAAGAGATCTTCGCTACAAAATGCTTCGAGTTGGATCCTTGATTACAAAAAATTGATGGTCTTCTCGTTTAGTGCCTTCGAGGGGTCTCGGTGTCTATGACTTTGAAACCTTGTTTAGGAACTACGAACATAACCTCGTCAACTTCCACCATGAACCATATGCTTTCTTACGATGAACATCCACAATGAACCACATATGGTGCACATTAGTACATTACATTTACACTATGCATTGTGTAGCTTCCTATGGTGCACTTCCACCATGCACCATGCGCCATGCAGCTTGGAATGGTGCACTTTTACTTTTCCTGGCCCTTGGTATGGTGCAATTCTACTAAAAACTAAGCAAGAAGGATCTAAAATAAGGCGTCTTGGTCTCCAAGTTTGAATAAAATACTAGATGAAATCGGATAGCATAAGCCTAGGTTTCGTCCTTGGTGGTCGGGGCCAATTTGTAGGCTCGTAGGCTTGCCTAAGTGAGGCTTTTGAGTTGCCGATTGGTAGTCCGGCTTGAACCAGCCTTAGCGACGTCTCATAGGAGTTACCGAACGTGTGCTCTTCATATGGCGCGAGAAAATATGAACCAGGCTCGAAAAGGTGTGAGAGGCCTTGTTCGTTGGCACCGGCATCACCGTAACAAGTCCACCCGTGGGATTCGTTCCCAAATTCCTTTCTCCCCGCTTCCATCGACCTTGCTGGTCTTCAAATAGCCCATTACGCACCCGGCGCAGCTGATGCCGGCGGCAAAGTCTTTCGTTTTAATCGAGTACGATATGGTGCAATCGTTCGAAATTGGTGAACACGATTTTGGGGAACTTCCCACCTTCGAATCCAATTACGCTCCGAATGATTCCAAACTCTATAACAGGTCTCTTGTCATCATTCAACACCTCTACTCCAAAGACAAGTGCGAGAAAAGGTTGCCCGAACCTCGTTCTTGCAAATCTTGATTCTTGGGTGCGACCGTGACGTCGATGACGATGAAGATGCCACCGTCGATGCCGTGGTTCAAAATCCGTGCCACTCGTTGGATCGCCAATTCTTCGAGGATGAATTTGTCTTCTTTGATCCATGGTAGGGACGTCCTTGTATGATTCTAAGAGATCTTCGCTACAAAATGCTTGAGTTGGATCCTTGATTACAAAAAATTGATGGTCTTCTCGTTTAGTGCCTTCGAGGGGTCTCGGTGTCTATGACTTTGAAACCTTGTTTAGGAACTACGAACATAACCTCGTCAACTTCCACCATGAACCATATGCTTTCTTACGATGAACATCCACAATGAACCACATATGGTGCACATTAGTACATTACATTTACACTATGCATTGTGTAGCTTCCTATGGTGCACTTCCACCATGCACCATGCGCCATGCAGCTTGGAATGGTGCACTTTTACTTTTCCCTGGCCCTTGGTATGGTGCAATTCTACTAAAAACTAAGCAAGAAGGATCTAAAATAAGGCGTCTTGGTCTCCAAGTTTGAATAAAATACTAGATGAAATCGGATAAAGATAAGCCTAGGTTTCGTCCTTGGTGGTGGGGCCAATTTGTAGGCTCGTAGGCTTGCCTAAGTGAGGCTTTTGAGTTGCCGATTGGTAGTCCGGCTTGAACCAGGCCTTAGCGACGTCTCATAGGAGTTACCGAACGTGTGCTCTTCATATGGCGCGAGAAAATATGAACCAGGCTCGAAAAGGTGTGAGAGGCCTTGTTCGTTGGCACCGGCATCACCGTAACAAGTCCACCCGTGGGATTCGTTCCCAAATTCCTTTCTCCCCGCTTCCATCGACCTTGCCGGTCTTCAAATAGCCCATTACGCACCTCGGCCCAGTTGATGCCGCGGGCAAAGTCTTTCGTTTTAATCGAGTACGATATGGTGCAATCGTTCGAAATTGGTGAACACGATTTTGGGGAACTTCCCACATTCGAATCCAATTACGCTCCGAATGATTCCAAACTCTATAACAGGTCTCTTGTCATCATTCAACACCTCTACTCCAAAGACAAGGCGAGAAAAGGTTGCCCGAACTCGTTCTTGCAAATCTTGATTCTCGGGTGCGACCGTGACGTTGATGACGATGAAGATGCGACCGTTGATACCGTGGTTCAAAATCCGTGCCACTCGTTGGATCGCCAATTCTTCGAGGATGAATTTGTCTTCTTTGATCCATGGTAGGGACGTCCTTGTATGATTCTAAGAGATCTTCGCTACAAAATGCTTCGAGTTGGATCCTTGATTACAAAAAATTGATGGTCTTCTCGTTTAGTGCCTTCGAGGGGTCTCGGTGTCTATGACTTTGAAACCTTGTTTAGGAACTCCGAACATAACCTAGTTAACTTCCACCATGAACCATATGCTTTCTTACGATGAACATCCACAATGAACCACATATGGTGCACATTAGTACATTACATTTACACTATGCATTGTGTAGCTTCCTATGGTGCACTTCCACCATGCACCATGCGCCATGCAGCTTGGAATGGTGCACTTTTACTTTTCCCAGTGGCCCTCGGTATGGTGCAATTCTACTAAAAACTAAGCAAGAAGGATCTAAAATAAGGCGTCTTGGTCTCCAAGTTTGAATAAAATACTAGATGAAATCGGATAGCATAAGCCTAGGTTTCGTCCTTGGTGGTTGGGGCCAATTTGTAGGCTCGTAGGCTTGCCTAAGTGAGGCTTTTGAGTTGCCGATTGGTAGTCTGGCTTGAACCAGGCCTTAGCGACGTCTCATAGGAGTTACTGAACGTGTGCTCTTCATATGGCGCGAGAAAATATGAACCAGGCTCGAAAAGGTGTGAGAGGCCTTGTTCGTTGGCACCGGCATCACCGTAACAAGTCCACCGTGGGATTCGTTCCCAAATTCCTTTCTCCTCGCTTCCATCGACCTTGCCGGTCTTCAAATAGCCCATTACGCACCCGGCGAGCTGATGCCGGCGGCAAAGTCTTTCGTTTTAATCGAGTACGATATGGTGCAATCGTTCGAAATTGGTGAACACGATTTTGGGGAACTTCCCACCTTCGAATCCAATTACGCTCCGAATGATTCCAAACTCTATAACAGGTCTCTTGTCATCATTCAACACCTCTACTCCAAAGACAGTGCGAGAAAAGGTTGCCCGAACTCTCGTTCTTGCAAATCTTGATTCTTGGGTGCGACCGTGACGTTGATGACGATGAAGATGCCGCCGTCGATGCCGTGGTTCAAAATCCGTGCCACTCGTTGGATCGCTAATTCTTCAAGGATGAATTTGTCTTCTTTGATCCATGGTAGGGACGTCCTTGTATGATTCTAAGAGATCTTCGCTACAAAATGCTTCGAGTTGGATCCTTGATTACAAAAATTGATGGTCTTCTCGTTTAGTGCCTTCGAGGGGTCTCGGTGTCTATGACTTTGAAACCTTGTTTAAAGAACTATGAACATAACCTCGTCAACTTCCACCATGAACCATATGCTTTCTTATGATGAACATCCACAATGAACCACATATGGTGCACATTAGTACATTACATTTACACTATGCATTGTGTAGCTTCCTATGGTGCACTTCCACCATGCATCATGCGCCATGCAAACTTTTGGAATGGTGCACTTTTACTTTTCCCTGGCCCTTGGTATGGTGCAATTCTACTAAAAACTAAGCAAGAAGGATCTAAAATAAGGCGTCTTGGTCTCCAAGTTTGAATAAAATACTAGATGAAATCGGATAGCATAAGCCTAGGTTTCGTCCTTGGTGGTGGGGGCCAATTTGTGTGCTCGTAGGCTTGCCTAAGTGAGGCTTTTGAGTTGCCGATTGGTAGTCCGGCTTGAACCGTGCCTTAGCGACGTCTCATAGGAGTTACCGAACGTGTGCTCTTCATATGGCGCGAGAAAATATGAACCAGCTCGAAAAGGTGTGAGAGGCCTTGTTCGTTGGCACTCGGCATCACCGTAACAAGTCCACCCCGTGGGATTCGTTCCCAAATTCCTTTCTCCCTGCCTCCATCGACCTTGGCCGGTCTTCAAATAGCCCATTACGCACCCCGGCGCAGTTGATGCCGCGGCAAAGTCTTTCGTTTTAATCTGAGTACGATATGGTGCAATCGTTCGAAATTGGTGAACACGATTTTGGGGAACTTCCCACTTTCGAATCCAATTACGCTCCGAATGATTCCAAACTCTATAACATGTCTCTTGTCATCATTCAACACCTTACTCCAAAGACAAGCAGCGAGAAAAGGTTGCCCGAACTCTCGTCCTCGCAATCCTTGATTCTGGTGCGACCGCGACGTTGATGACGATGAAGATGCGACCTCGTTCTTGCAAATCTTGATTCTCGGGTGCGACCGTGACGTTGATGACGACGAAGATGCCGCCGTCGATACCGTGGTTCAAAATCCGTGCCACTCGTTGGATCGCCAATTCTTCGAGGATTGAATTTGTCTTCTTTGAGATCCATGAGTAGGGACGTCCTTGTATGATTCTAAGAGATCTTCGCTACAAAATGCTTGAGCTAGATCCTTGATTACAAAAAATCGATGGTCTTCTCGTTTAGTGCCTTCGAGGGGTCTCGGGTGTCTATGACTTTGAAACCTTGCTTGTGAACCTCGAACATAACCTAAGTTAACTTCCACCATGAACCATATGCTTTCTTACGATGAACATCCACAATGAACCACATATGGTGCACATTAGTACATTACATTTACACTATGCATTGTGTAGCTTCCTATGGTGCACTTCCACCATGCATCATGCGCCATGCGAACTTGGAATGTGTGCACTTTTACTTTTCCCAGTGGCCCTTCGTATGGTGCAATTCTACTAAAAACTAAGCAAGAAGGATCTAAAATAAGTGGGGTCTTGGTCTCCAAGTTTGAATAAAATACTAGATGAAATCGGATAAGATAAGCCTGTGTTTCGTCCTTGGTGGTCAGCGGTCAATTTGTAGGCTCGCAGGCTTGTCGAAGTGAGGCTTTTCGAGTTGCCGATTGGTGTCCGGCTTGAACCGTGGCCTCAGCGATGTCTCATAGGAGTCATCGACCGTGTGCTCTTCAGTATGGCGCGAGAAAATATGAACCGTGACCGAAAAGGTCGTGAGAGGCCTTGTTCGTTGGCACCGCATCACCGTAACAAGTCCACCCGTAGATTCGTTCCGAAATTCCTGTCTTCCTCGCTTCCATCGACCTTGCTGGTCTTCAAATAGCCCATTACGCACCTGGCGCCAAGGATGCCGCGGCAAAGTCTTTCGTTTTAATCGGAGTACGATACGGTGCAATCGTTCGAAATTGCGGAACATGATTTTGGGGAACTTTGCACATTCGAATCCAATTGCTCCTCCGAATGATTCCTAACTCTACGAGTGTCTCTTGTCATCATTCAACACCTCTACTCCAAAGATACAGTTGCGAGATTTTGTTGCTGCTCCAACTCTCGTTCTTGCAAATCTTGATTCTTGGGTGCGACCGTGACGTTGATGATGATGAAGATGCCTGTGTCGATGCCGTGGTTCAAAATCCACAGCCACTCGCTGGATCGCCACCTTCGAGGATGAATTTATACTTATTCGATCCATGGTAGGGACGCCCCAGCGGATTCTAAGAGATTTTCGCTACAAAATGCTTGAGTTGGATCCTTGATTACTAAAAATTGATGGTCTTCTCATTTAGTGCCTTCGATGGGTCTCGGTGTCTATGACTTTGAAACTTTGTTTAGGAACTCCCGAACATAACCTCGTGAACTTCCCACCATGAACCATATGCTTTCTTACGATGAACATCCACAATGAACTACATATGGTGCACATTAGTACATTACATTTATACCATGCATTGTGTAGCTTCCTATGGTGCACTTCCACCATGCACCATGCGCCATGTAGCCTTGGAATGGTGCAATTTTTATTTTCCTGCAAGGTTCTTGGCATGGTGCAATCTCTACTAAAAACTAAGTGATAAGGATCAAAAACAAGGCGTCTTCGTCTCCAAGTTTGAATAGCACAGCTGCATTGCACCTGATAGTATAAGCCTAGGTTTCCGTCCTTGGTGGTCTGGGCCACTCAGAAGGCCTGCAGGCTGGCCTAAGTGAGGCTTTTGAGTTGCCGATTGTGTCCGCGCCCCTGAACTGTATGCCTTGGCCACGTCTTTCATAGGAGTTACCGAACGTGATTTCTTCTATATGGCGCGAGAAAATATGAACCAGCTCGGAAAGGTGTGGAGAGGCCTTGTTCGTTGGCACCGGCATCACCGTAACAAGTCCGCCTCGTAAGATTCTCGTTCCTGTGTACCTTTCAAATTCGTTTCCATCGACCTTTGCCGTTCCTTGCTAACAGCCCATTACGCACCAAGCCCAGCTCGATGCCGCGGGCAAAGTCTTTCGTTTTAACCGGAGTGCGATATGGTGCAATCCTTCGAAATTGGTGAACACGATTTTGGGGAACTTCCCACCTTCGAATCCAATTACGCTCCGAATGATTCCAAACTCTAGGTGTCTCTTGTCATCATTCAACACCTCTACTCCAAAGACGGTGCGAGAAAAGGTTGCCCGAACTCTCGTTCTTGCAAATCTTGATTCTGGGTGCGACCGTGACGTTGATGATGATGAAGATGCCGGCGTCGATGCCGTGGTTCAAAATCCGTGCCACTCGTTGGATCGCCAATTCTTCGAGGATGAATTTGTCTTCTTTGATCCATGGTAGGGACGTCCTTGTATATTCTAAGAGATCTTCGCTACAAAATGCTTGAGTTGGATCCTTGATTACAAAAATTGATGGTCTTCTCGTTGAGTGCCTTCGAGGGGTCTCGGTGTCTACGACTTTGAAACCTTGTTTAGGAACTACGGACATAACCTCGTCAACTTCCACCATGAACCATATGCTTTCTTACGATGAACATCCACAATGAACCACATATGGTGCACATTAGTACATTACATTTACACTATGCATTGTGTAGCTTCCTATGGTGCACTTCCACCATGCACCATGCGCCATGCAGCTTGGAATGGTGCACTTTTACTTTTCCCGTGCCCCTTGGTGGTGCAATTCTACTAACAACTAAGCAAGAAGGATCTAAAATAAGGCGCTTGGTCTCCAAGTTTGAATAAAATACTAGATGAAATCGGATAGCATGCTTAGTTTTTCAGTCCTTGAGGTTGGGGCCACTCCGTAGGCCCGTAGGCTTGCCTAAGTGAGGCTTTTGAGTTGCCGATTGGTAGTC
>JAUJYP020001182.1:0-20000 GCA_030674075.2 Linum usitatissimum
TTATGTTTAATTTCATTTTAGTTAGCACATTGTAGTGATCAGCTTGAATAGGATCTTGTTATGTGTGTCATTGTCTTGAAGAGCTTGCATATCTAGAATGCCATAATTAATCAACTAGGTTAGTACATTGTGTGAGCAATTCTCGTTTATTTTATCTAACGGATTTCGGTTCCTCGTCTCGAAAGAACGGCACGAGATACTAGATAGATAGTAGGTTAGGACGACCCAAAACGCGGGGTGATCTAATTATTGAAGAATTGCGATAGTAGAATTGATTTTATTCTATTTTACATAAATTGGAAAAGTTAAGTGTCGTTTGTTTATTTGGATAGCCTAGGGGAAGTTGAAATCTAAGCGATTCACCCAAATTGTTTGAAATACTTAATCATCCGGTCTTTGACCTTTGTTTTAGTTATTATTTTTTTATTTTTGATGGATAGTCGCTTAATTGACGGAACCTAAACCAACAAACTTGTTAAACCGGTTGGCACATTTCACAACTTTGAGTAAACACAACTTAGAAACCCCGGAAATCTACCCTAGTTACTTTGTTAATTAGGTTATTTTTGAACGTATACTACGGTACTAGTGTTGATGCGAGGATGGAAAGGTGGATCACACCTTATTTCTTTCTCCATATCCTGGCAGGCTTAGTCGAAATCTCTCTTCCCTTCAACCGGATCTTGACCACCCCAACAAAGCAGCGCTTTAAACCCGAAGGGGATTCCGCCATTTAGGTTTCGACTAGATCGGACACCCCATACCGCTTGAAGGATGACAACGGGGGGATACTATTACCATAACATGAAACTTAGTCCGACGGGAACAAAGTCTTATTTGAAAGGTACGTAGTCGCTCTTTCGAAGTGGCCTATCTCTCTAAACCCTATTGGTCGAATTTAAACCTACGAAGTAGCTCGAACAATCCATAACCGAGTTTAGAAGGCTGATGCGAGAAGGCTTCTATTCTAGGAGATTCAATTAAGATGCGCTTAAACAGAAACAGAATAATCCGATCTTTCATCCGCAGAATCATAGAAATCTTAAAAAGCAGCCACTAACACATCTGTAGAAGCAGACAAGGAAGATGCCGTTGAAAAGAGTAAGTTCAAGCTTTAGTGCCCCTTTTTAGGATGGGTTTTAGTGTAGTAAAAAAAAGAATTTTTAAGTTTCGTGGAATGATGAAGGAAGACCATGCCATTAGAGGAAGGGTGGTTTGCTGCTCTTCAAGTTAGAGAAGGACTTACACCATCCGGGGACCAAGGCTGCGTAGCCTATGCGAAGCAAGCCTACCTAGCTCCGCTTTACCCGCCCCTTCTGCCATTGATGGAGAAAATCCCAACTAGTACTCAAGATCCGGGACTGAAATCCTACTATTGCTTTCTTCCGAAAGGGAAGAGGTAACTCACCAACAGGTGGAGGATATGAAATATAGCACCAACAACCGTTCCACTCGAGCGGAACTTCTAACTGAAGCTGCTCACCTTTTTCAGCGGGGTAGTCTGTAATTTACTTAGTCCCCGGAGCTCCGGAGTTAAGAGAGCAACTAAAATATAGTTATTCAAAGAAAGGGTCAGGCCCTGAAAAAGAGAAGCGGTCTATCAGCAATTGAAAGAGTCCCCCAAGCCAAGAGGAATCTATTTAGCAGTCCATACCAGGTAGAGTTATTCATTTAGGAGTGACCGGCGGGAAAAAAGGGAAGGGAACACTTTCAGTAAACGGCCGACAATGAGTACTATCCCTTACGGGAATCGAACCCGTGTCTTCGACATGAAAAGACGATGTCCTAACCACTGGACGAAAGGGACCAAAAAGCCATTCTTCATATACCTCAGCTCCGAGAATAGAAGTGGTTCGTTTTCTTATTTATTATACGAAATTAAAGATTTCGTTTGTTTAGCTTCATCATAGTTTGCAACAAAGCCTCATTTCATAACAACAAGATGGCTTCCGTTCGTTGGCTCTCCTTGCTTATCACGTAGGCTGGCTGGTAAAAGAACCGGGAAGTAGAATGCCTGACGTGACTTCAAGTTCTGCCGTCACTGACCTTTCTTTCTGGCCGTGTGAAAGTCTGTCTTCCGTACGTTATGCAAGGCTCTAATCCCATTTTACCTAGCTTGACTCTTTTAGCTTTGCGGAGTCCTTGGTTTTGGCGTCTCGAGGCTGCTAGATTTCGGATTCCATAGGGATAAGGCCATATTCTTTTTAGAACAGAAAGATAGCCCACTAGACGATTAAAAAGTCCTTGCTGCAGGATTCCTCAAGGAATGCTAGCTTCTTAGCTCATTACGCTCGTTAGTTCGGTATTAAATAATAAGAATTGAATGCAACCCGCTTTAATATCCCCCAACCCCTTTTCAAGCTTTATTTCAAATAATAATAAATATATTTCCTTTGCTTTATGCAACTATCTGAGCTTAGCTTAGTTTTTTCGCCAATTTGTTCAATAATGCTTCCTCTTCTAGCTCGTCAAGCCCGGAAATAAAAGAGGATACTGGCTTTAACCCTTAGGAAAATGGCGATTCTCTTAACAGTGGGCTTGCCCCTACCCTAATGTAACTCCCGTCGCTTCGTCCAGAGTGCTCCTGTTCAACAGTCAAATTGGAAAGGTCAAAGCAATGGCCAGCGTAGGCGTCGACAATTTCTTTCTTTTGCTGACCGGGTTATCTTTGACAAGTAAAGTGCATTAAACATGATGGGCTTGACTTAGACGGCTTAATCTGCATAATCTACTGAATCCACTTAAACTCAGTTCACTAAGTAAACTGCCTATACCCTTTTCCTTTCCCAGCCGGGTATGGATCTTTAACCTTATTTAAATTAAATGGCATAAAATCTGATCTGTACGGTGAGTAACCCGGAAAAATAGAATAACGAAAGAGATCTGTAAATGCTAAAGTATACTGTTGGATCTTGGTATGGGTCTACTAGTCATAGGTTGATATGCTGTTAGCTCTACGGGAGATAGGTATGGAAGCCACTATGAGTATATATCCAGATATGCTTCTAGATAAGGAGCTGAAGTGAAGAAAGGGAGTCCTTTTATCCCGAAGGTGAACACTTTCCGAATTCTCGGATTGGGTTAGTTGTCCTATGACTCGGCGTTCTCTCACAGGTTTTTCTGCCTTTATCTTTTGAGACCAAGGTTTATCTTTTGATAACAAGCTCAAAACACTAATCCACTCCTTTCCTAGCAGGCTAATGCCATACACCTTATTAGGGGTCCTAAACGTGCCTTTTTATTAAAAAAATCTTGGTCTGAATAAAAGCATATCTATCTTACTTCGGTGAGGCCATTGGGAAGCGGGTCGCTATTCGTTTCGATTGGAGCGAGGTTGTCCTTAGCAAGAATGGTTGGAACCTAGCCCCCTGGGCACCTATATTAGACTATTCGAATGAGGGCTTTAAGGTAAGGGGGTGTCTGAAGCGATTCCTTTTATACTCTTTTTTTTTACGAATTGACTCTGGTGATGGATCGGGGCAATTCATACGTAGGAAATTCTCCAACCAAAGGGTTGTTTTTCAAGCTGAGGGAAGGTTTGTTTGGGCTTACCGGCTCTTACCTCAGGTTTTTCTTTCTTGCCCGCTACGACTAGCTTGCTTGAATGGAATGACTGCCGAAGCCACTGACGGCGATTGGCTTGCCAGCTGAGCTCAAAATCGCAGTCGACTATGGCAGGGCAGTACGCTTCCTAGTTACCTAATTCCTTCAAACATACTATTCTCCGATCGGCTCTTCATTGACCGATCACCGACCAAGAAAGGCGCTTTACCTTTACCTTTCGCCTGCCGCTCTCCTACTTCTCTTCCTCCCACTGCGGTAATAGGGTTAGGTCTTTAGACTTTTCCTACTGCCAAGTCAAAGCTAAGACCGGTTATGCCTTCAACGGCAAGAACTGCGGATATTTGAACAAGAGCTTCAGCTGAACCCAAGAGTGAAGAGTCGACAAGAGGAATCACAGCTGAAATCGGACAAGTTCACGTTTTCTCGGTCTTTTTGGATGCAACCCGAATTCCGGAGAGTTAAATTAAAAAAGTGGAGGAAACGGCCTAACAATAACTCATGAACTGAGGAAAAATTCTAAATCGGAAAATAAGAAGGCCTATCGCAGAGATGTTTAAACGAGTGTTTTTACCTAGCAGCTATCGCACCTTTCAGGCTGGTTGTTTAGTTTAACTGAAAAGAGGCCTGAGGTTAGGTTCTGCAGGAACAGCCGTACGTACCCAACCAGAGAAAGCTACATTGGGTCCCCAGGTTACTCTCGAGATAGGTTTAGGCTTTTCAAGGCAATGTCAATTGAAGATAAATAAGTTACGAGTGCAATTACATAAGGGTATTTAGACACCGGAGGACAGAGGTGCCTTTCAGTGTGAAAAGGGAGGAAAGCCGGTCATCATCTATACCAGTGACCAGAGGAGGATATGAAATAGAGAATGGAGTAAGCCCTTTTAGAGATAAGGGCTAGGATATTCAAAAGGTCCAAATTTTAAATAAAAAAAGGCCAACAACTTGAGTTTCTCGACTCAAATGACAGACAAAACAAGGGGCTCACCTCACTTCCACAAATACAATAAAGACAAATAATATATCTATTCTTCATCTGGCTAAGAAATAAAAAGAAAGATCTCACAGTAAGAACAAGAGAACAAGGGAAAGCCATACCTTGATGCGTAATACAACCGGTCATCCAATCGTCTTTTGGACGGGATGCTTGTAATAAGAGTTGCCCAATTTTTCCTTGTTGGTAACAAGTTGGCATAAAAACTTCTGGCCAACCTAAGCAAAGAAAGGTGATCCCCGAAGGGCAGAACGAGACTAGCAAGTTCCTATATCAGTGACGATTTAGATGAAAAGGAAAGTCGGGTTTCACCACATATGTGTGGTATCCGTCCCCGCGCAAACGTAGACTAACTCTTAAAGAGCGGTTTCTGTACTTATTCATCACTGCCATAGTTCCTCTCCCTTTGGTCGAGCTAGCATCCCTTACCATTTTTTGTGAAATAGGGGAAAGATCAAGTGAACCATGGAAAAAGCGTTTTGAAAATTCCATGGTCCCGTAGCCTGAGGGAAAGTGCCCAAAAGATCCATTCCCCATTGAGAAAAGGGCCAAGGAGGCGTAAGATAGTGTAGTTCTACCACTAGGAGATGAGTTACGGCGGCCAACCTACAGTAGACGAATGTTCAGAAAGAAAGATGGGCGATGAGACTGACCAGCGATACGAATACAAAGAAAAGCACTTAGAGGAGCGTGCATATTCGATCCGATCTGAAAGTGCTCACTAATAAGTGGCGGGACTCTGCAGCAGCGGCGAAAGCCCTCTTATTGCGCGGCGTGGCAAGCGGTCTTGTCGTATCCGCTCTTAGCCCTAATTAAATAAGAAGGAATAAGCTGTTAATGGACATATCTCACAGGTAGTCGCTAGACTGACTAATTGGCCTATGGGTCTTAGAGACTCTTCTTAGTGTAACAGTAGCGTTGATAAGCTAGTTCCATGCTAGCATTATCAATTGTCGGCGTAACATTAGGGGTTGGAGCTCGGTAGCTAAGGAAGTGGGTCAAAGCAGGCTGGAGAACGCGAACGGAAGAAGCCAGTAGCTTTTTTTTTCTAGAATAGCGAACGGAAGTAGCTAGTTGATGACTAAAAGCAGGTGTTGAACACACACCCTATCGTCCGCATAAGGGCTTATGTGGTGGTTTCACAACTCGATCAGGGGCATAACAGATCTTTCTATCCAGACACTAATCAGGCACTAAAAAAAGGTGAATGCGATAGCTGTTCATGTATTCTGTTTGTTTTCATAGCTAGAGAGACTAGGCCTGTGTAGGCAGCGAAAAGCGCCGTAAGAGTTTATTTTTTTTTGAACTCGAAAGTCCGAAAGGGTCTTTGATCTAAAAGACGAGAGTTCCGGTAGTCTCGGCCCAAAAACAAAAATTTTCATCCAACACAACCCCTTCTTGTTTAAGAAAAGCGTCCGATCTCCCTAGCTGCTAAAGGCTGTGCTGTCCTCGAGTTGAATGTCGGAAATCTTCTTCAGTCTATAATAAGGAAGGGGTATCGGTTTCCTTTTGAAAAGGCTACGTACCCTCGGGCCTCCCTTCAATCGCTCATCATCACCTGCTTAAGTAGAAGTTTTTTGAAAAACCTCGATGAACTCACTGATGGGTACCGAAAAGATTGAGCGAGTATCGAGAGGAGACGGGGAAGTAGCTTCTAAGTTAGTCGTCTGCCTAAGGTCCGGAATAGGGAATGCAATACCAGATCCTGATCGAACTGATAAGCTGATTGAGCCGGAGAGCGGGAGATTCTTTATTAGCAAGGACTTCCCAAGGCTATAGAGTAAGATCAGATAAGCACTTAACGGATAGGAAGCCAGAAGCGAAGGAAGGAGAGAGCCAGGATAGCGAGTGAGACTTCTGCCAGGTGAAATATTCAATTTCCCTTTCTTTTAATATAAGGAACTCATTACTGAATGTTCCAATAGCTGCTAGGTCAGCAAGGGTTAAAGTCATTGGGCCAAACGGGAACAAGAAAGAGTTGACAATAACTCACTTCTTGGTCTTCGACCTCCTTATCTTCTTTATTCCATCCCTTTCCCTTTATTTTTATGTATTTCTTTTGTTCGTCTTATGAATCCTAGTTAGCGCGTAGTGGGTCCGATTCTATACAAGCAGCCAGCTTAGATAAGAAAGACGCTTACTAAGAAGCAACCGACAGTGGCTCGGTCTAGTACCGGGGCGGAATATAGTGCACTCGCCATTGCCGCAGCAGAAGTTTTATGGCTTCAACAGTTGTTACGTGACCCCCATGTTTATTTGAAGTCGCCAACCACGGCTCACTGTGACAACATTGGGGCATTGTACTTAGCTCACAACCCTCTCATGCACTCCAGAACCAAGCATATATCCATTGATTACCATTTCGTGCGAGAGAAGGTCATGCTTGGTGATCCAACACCTCTTTTCTTAGGATTGGCTGTGAGAGAGCGGATGGCCTTTTTCTTTCCTTGGGCATTTATCAATGTAAGTTGTTCATATACATGCCCCAATCCGGATTCTTCTCCGGATGTCACAACCTCCCGAAGTCACATTCTAAAAAAAATAGAAAAAAAAAGAACCAAGTCAAGATGATACGGATCCCAGGAATGGCATTGCACAACGCAAAGAAGGGACGGATGAATGCTCAATAGCAGGCTTCTCGGGGAAAGCTTTGGGGCGGATCAAATCGGCGACTGGGCTTGAAAAAGCTTAATTTCCTACACAGATATTACAACTTAAGCGAATCTAATTCTCTGGGTTCGAGGCTATTGGTCAGGAATGCTTTGGAGTTAGAAATTGAAGGTTTGTCGGTATGAAATCCTCTTACTTTTTAGAGAGATGGGGCCGTGTCTCTCTTCATGCTTTTCTTATTGCCTGACTAAGCTAAGCGTCGAAGTCAAATTCCTTGTCTTCCTCTTGGCAGCTATCTCATATCTGTGTCAAAGAGCTGAGATTCTAAAGCTCTATGCCTCTTCGATACTATGCATGCCTGCTTCTCATCTGCCAATTGCTTATCCTCAGACCAGACTGAAGTGGGGCATTTTTACAAAAGATCACTGCTGTAGCTTCGATGAATTGTAGGGAACTCCGTGTGGGTAGCATCCACACCCAAAGGTGCGTAGAGTATGGTAGTTGGGTGCTTGTCTATGACGCTTATAAAAGGGAGATGTGAATCGAAGGCATAGAGGAAATAAGTAAGGGAGGGCAACCTGTTGATCAAATAGACTGCAGTAGAGAAAGCCTAAAGCCAGGGAATAAGATAAGAGACCTACCAAGGAACTACGTTCTGTAGGCAGCGCGAACAGACCAAATGCAAGGGCTCAATTCAGGTGGGATAGGGAGACTACGTCTCTACTTCTAACCTCTAAGAAGCACTTTCTCGCTCACTTGGCTTGGTTAGCTTGCTTGTATGGGCTGACTGGCTTAGTGAATGGTACTACTTCCTTTCTTTCTGGTTTGGAATAGATCAAAGGTCTTCGGTTTAACGAGAACTGGTTTCTATCCTTGACCTATAGGTATGAGAAGAAATCTCCTCTCCGCTGACTTGACAAGTTTCCAGAAAGAGCGTCTTTTGAGTCAGAAAGTTCAGCTGGCGTAGAACAAAGAAGGCCATTGACTACTTCACTAAAAATGAGTAGAATCCGCTTCATATGCTAATCCCAGAAGTGTCGTTCCTGCTCACAACATCTGTCTTCCTATGTTTTTTGTAAATTCTCTATCTTTTTTACTTTGGCTCCCGAAAACGGTGCTTATTACGACAACAGAGTCAATGGCACAAACTGCTGAAATAGCAGGGGTAATGCCGAAAACTTCAACGGGAGTGAACAGCTTCTTCGTCTTAAACGGATCCATGGCATTGAACAAAAGCATTTATCGACCGTGCAAAGACAGTACCGTAGTTGGGCTAGGCATACTCTTTTCTTACTCCTCTTTTGAATACCAGGATTGCTAACTACTGTCCTTAACTCTTATTGCCAACGAAGCCAGAACTCTTAGCGGCGGGAAGCGAAGTGCCTTCGGGGGCAATAGGGACACCAGGTATTTTCTACTAACGAATTTCCCTTTCGCTACCATCTCATCCCACTAATGACACACTCGCGTCAGGCTTGTATTTTAATACATGCTGGAAGTGAATCTTGACTTCCATAAGGTCGGGAAGGGATACCCTAGGAAAGTGCAGCTTACGTAATTCGGCAGCTGCCTTCCCCGGAGTTCCATCTGGAGCTGGTGGGAAGACAGGGGGAGCAGTGATACTGGGAGAACACCATTCAAAGCCCTAGGGTACCCGCACTCAGAAATGGAATAAGAGTTGAGGATTCGGAAAAAAAAGTTAGAGAGCTTACTCTTTTTTTGATGGCCTAAGACCAACCACTTTTGAACCATACAAAAAGTGAGTCATGTAATGGCCTACTGGCTGGGCTCTTATTCAGGGCAAACTGTATCGAATACAATTGATTTTCTTGACACTCTCACGTGGGCAGGAGCGAAAGTAACTCGAACGAATGTATCTCTCTGAACCCTATTGGTCGAGCTCTTTCTGAACCCTATTGGTCGAGTATATTCTAAACCTCTCCTTTCGGTCGAATTTAAACCTGCGACTTGAAATTTATCTGTAAAGATAGTCTATTATTTATATAAATAAAAGGCTAAAAAGCAACGTTAATTTGCCCTTCCATGGTACCCCTACCTAATAAGGTGTAGTCACCCGAGGGGAGAAAGAAAGTAAAGGGGCACAATCGGTTGTGTCGTGAGATCCGCTGTATTCCTCTCTGTTAGGGAACGATGCCGACCTTTCACTGGAATTATCATAAAAGAAAAGATCAGCATTTTGCTTTCGCGGATTCTCGGCTCAGCAGCCAGCACACAAGAGCAGACTACAAGTTTCCATCGATCGGAAGCTCATTGCCATTAGTAAGATGCTTTTTCATAGTCCGATGTGGGACTTGGCTTGGCTATAAGCCAGAACTCGGGGAATTGATATAAAGCAACCATAGGATGGAAGAAGATAGCTACGGCAATAACTCTATTTTCCACGGGGTAAGAAAAAAAAATGAGAACAGAGACGTTCCTGGAATCCAACCTACGACGTAAGCCGAAGCTACTAATCTAAAAATCTTTGGTTTAGTGGCATTCGCTTATCATATTCTTGAATGACTTCAGAGATTCCTCGCTTCTTCTTCTTTTGTTGCACTTCTCTATATTCATTTATCTATTTATATTTATCATATAGAAAGAAGACAGCCTTAAGCTAGGCGGTGATCCGCTGTTGAATAACTACAATAGTCGCGCTCAGCCCTAACCTAACCTCTATAAGAAGAGTAGTGCTACTAAGCGAAGAAAGGTTCCTGCATTGATTGACTAAAGCAAGAAGAGCAGCCCGCCCATCTTCCTGCACTAAGTAATCTAAAGGCCCGGGCATTCATTCAATGTTTAAATGTTTACTTTGAGGCATTGCATTAGCCTATTTTTTCGAGTAAGAAACCCTGATCCGTGCACTGATCCTTCTATAGTAAGAAGACAAGATCGCAAGGGAATCACAAGCTCCATGCCCTTCTACTTAGGAAACCCGAATCCGCGTATACCTGCTCTAGCAAGAGCAAACTACCAACAGATCCTTCCACTTCTGTAACAGATGTACGAACGAAGAAAGCTTGTTTTAGCAGGTTTTTGGGGAAGGTGCGCAACCCAGAATAGTGGTGATGAATGGTTGGATGCCCAGATCTATGAGGTTGCTGATTTCGGCCAATCGTGGGAATCCAGAGTCGTTTTTTTCGTGTCAAGTGGATCGATCGGAAGGATGAGAGGAGAAAAGATTAAAGAAAAGGCTTATTATATTGTATTGATGGCAATCGAATGACTACTCTCTACTCGTAGGAGAGTGATTTCAATCAAATTCCCTACTGTCCTTCTTTGTTTATCGTAGATAAGGAGGGATTGTAACCGGGTTGAAGCTATTCATGTAGAGGTGGCCATCGATCAACACATATCTTTAAGTTAAGGTAAGGATATAACTTTTTCTTTCTTTCCGCCCTATCTTTATTTTTTTTTGGGGGGTGTATAGCTCAGTTGGTAGAGCATTGGGCTTTTAACCTAATGGTCGCAGGTTCAAGTCCTGCTATACCCAAACCTACCTTAACTAGACTAGACTATTAGTAAGTTTTAAATAAAACCTTCAAAGATCACTCTTTGGCCCGGAAAGCCTTGGGCATCTTCTTTTATTTAAAGTCTCCGTGCTCTTCTTCTCATCATATTAAAGCCAAGCACCCATAAAACCCTTCCCAAGTAATTCATTCCATTCAACCAGTTCGGGGGCAAGGAAGAAGCTTATTTTACCCGTCTCGTTTGCTCCCGCCGGGACTCTTCTCTGAAGTCTTGGAAGGAGAAAGAGATTCCTACGACGAACTCGAGTAGATTACTTCGAAACCAGACAGAAAAAATTTACCGAAAAGTCGCTTTGGCAAGGGTGCCTAAGAAGAAAAGCTTGAAAAGGCGATAACAAGAAATTAAATATGATAATCGCATGCCAACGAAAACAAGAAAAAAGATTATTTCTTCGCCTAGACCTGAAATCAGGATTAGGAAGGTGTCAAGTCAAGTCTACTGCCCCTCTTTGAACGACAAATATTCTTCTCCATAGGTAGTTGCCTAAAAGCAGCTTCCCCTTTAGTAGCTTCTGCTTTTCTTTCCCAAACATTTAGGATCGAAAGACCCTATTATGGATCGGTCGAATTCATTCCTATCGGTCGAGCTACTTCTTTCCTCATGCTCGCTTCTTTTCCGAGGGGGGGAACCATTCAGCCATGGACCGTTCGTTCTGATTTAGTTCATGCCGTCGCATTTGAAGATTCATCCGGTCTTTCATGTGAGCCAACGTCAGTTAGTGGAATTTTCGTCTGCCCAACACTTGTCGTTAAAATACTAACTCAACACTGCGCCGGGTAATTTTTTACCTTTTTGGGGTGGAACGAAGACACTACGACTCCTCTTCATAGCAAGCAAAATGGGACCGGCGGGATACTCCCTTGTGCCATTCTTTCATTTTCCCCGTATTTTTGCTTGAAAAAGCAAACTGTCCCAACACACATAGATCTCCACAAACAGCTTCTTTAATGGTGATTCCCTCGGCTTAGCCCGTGTAAACCTCTTAGGCGAGAACGGTCTTCTTTCATGTTTTTTACATGCCACTTACTTCCTTACAGGGAAATACTATTTGCAACTTTTCCCAGAGGAAGGGGAACGATCGGCCGATCGCGCTTGATCGAAGTGAAGGAAGATGGAAGAAAGAGGAACAAAAGAAGAACGAAGCCCTACATCGGTGTTTGAACCGGGGTATTGAGAATGTGGTATTGCTTCACCTTCCTTTTTTGGGTGTATAGCTCGGTCTCAGTAGGTTGCTTTCTTCCTTGCTCCGATATGAGTTGAGAAGTCCCGGGGACCTATAAGGCTAGTCCCGTTCCGCTCTTTTCTCAGCTTGGGGGATCGGGTACAGCGAGATCACTTTTCAGCTTCTTAGTCTGCTATGCATGAAAGCAAGGAGGAGAGAAGCTCTCTTTCTTCCTCGGGAATCCGGTATGTGAGAAATGTCTTTGTATACAAGGTCTCACATGTAGAGATGCCCTACCCATGGAGGAAGGAGTTGGTAGCAGACAAGTCATTCATCAATGAAACTTCCATGGCGTAGATTGATCTTTCACGAATCTGTCTTGAAGAGTGAGTTAGATCCTTATTGCATAGATAAGGTGCCTATCTATACACGGTACTTCCGCAATGAGATCAGAAAAGCAAATAAGGGCTAGCGATGTCCCATATAAAGTGGTGACAAAGATTATTGTCAATCGATTCAAACCTTTTCTACCTGACTGGATATCTCCTTGTCAGAGCAGCTTCGTCCCAGGAAGACAGATATCTTATAATACTATTATGCAGGAAATGGTCCATTCCATACGGTAACAAACGGGGACAGTAGACGACAATTTGCTTAGGGTTCTGAGGCCCACAGGAATGCTGAAAGTGCTGAACGAGGCCCATGTGCCCGGAGATGTACCGGTTGAGAACTTTTCCAATCTGACAGGCCAGGTGGGACCAGTAATCCAGTTAGTAACTGCCTTGATTTGCACTTTCTTTTGGAGTAGATTACTCCCCTTTCCCTAAGATGAATCCTGAGTCATCTCTCTCTGTGACGCTCTCTCTCACTCTGACGCTTTGAAGCCCCAGGGAATCGAACCACTCCCATGAGAAAGAAGCCAATGACGCTGTTGTGTCGTCAACCACTTCGGTGAAGGAATGGTGGTTAGCTCAATTCCCGGGATTGGGTCAATATGTGCAAAACCTTAGTAACTGCCTTAGCCCTATAGCTTCGGGCGGGTACCTCAATACCCATACTCTGAGCACTTGACTAATCTATAACTTTGATATCATCAAAAAAATGAAAAAATACCTTTGGGATCATTAGCTCAAAGGCCTTTGACAGAGACGAATGGGTACTGCAGTGTCTTATTAAGCAGCTGCAACTACACTACTAGGTTAGACTCATGGCATCTCCACATTAAAACATTTCTCTTACTGCTGAATCAAGCTCAAGTTCCCGTCGAGTCCCGACCAACAGGTATTTGTCGACTCAGGGCTTTGAAGTGGTTTTATCTTTCTTCTCTACTCTTTTTTTCTTGCTCCGTAGAGTCGCGTTCTTGGATCTACCACGGGGGATTAGTCTTGAAGGTAACAAAATTAATCCTAAAACCAAACAAAGAAAAGACTCGGGTGAGGAGACCGAGCGTATAAAGACTTTCTTTCTATAGATAGGGGCCTAGGCCTAAAAAAAAGCAGACAGTATCGAAAAGAAAGGTTACCACTGCAAGGATCCCCCGTGGAATGAAAAGTTTACTTTACAGGGGGTAGAGTTGATCACACTTTATTTTTCAAACGAGAATGGCCGTTCCTAAGCCCAAACAAAGGTGGGAAAGTAAGGAGTTTGACTCAAGTGACGATGAACCTAACAGCCAAGGAGCTCATAGAGCCGGTACCCATGAAGATACGTCCCTTCTTTTTCATATCTGCTGTTGTATATAAGCTTTCTAAGAGAATCTCATATCTCACGCACATCCGCTTTTTTAATTGAGTAAGACGCTTACTATTAATAAAGGAAAGCATCGGCTTATTTGGTCCCCCGCGGATCAGAGAACTGGCTTGACACAGCAAAAGAAAAGAGGAGAGTTCGATCCCATTCTCCGGGAAGAAGAGATCTTAGTGAACCCCCTTGACCCAAGGCCAAAGGCTGCATAGTAGATAAATTCCAGATTCAAGTCTTGGAGGAAGGGCGGCTACTAGAAGAGAGGGGATGCTACACCACGATCCTTGTCAGTTTTTCTACTTTGCAGTCCTCTACTGTGACCATCTTTTCTTTTAGAGTCCCGCCTTTCTCTATCTGAGATCTCGTAGCCGTTTGATTCGATTGACTTAACTAAAAGGTAAGAGCGCTCTTTTGCTCGACCCCAATTAAAGCAAGGTTGTCGTCAGACAAGACTTCCTGGGGCCTTATTTAGATAAATCATAGTGGTTTCCTAGTCCTTACTTCTTTTACGTCTTCAAAAATGCTCTTCTTATTTGATCTAGATCTTCGACTCTATGGTGCTCTTACCGGGTTGTCGAAAGTATTGAGCCAATCGTCGCACCCTTCCATTTATAAGGTCGGCCGCTAGGCGAACCATAAGGGAGTCGAAGACTTCGAAGCAATGCCCTGGGTTGATTCTTGAGCGGGAAGCCGGTACATCGTGATTTTAGAGGTAGTTTCCCACGGGACTGATAAGCGGAAACTAACACAGCGCTCTAAATAAAAATGGATTCTCCGGGTGTCTTCAGGAAAGACAAGAGATTCTCGAGTTCACAACCGGACTCTCCTCCCATTTCTTTCGTGCGAATACAACACACTTTTATGCTCTTTCACCAAAAAAGTGAAGCGAGAAATATCGTTCGTTATTAATTAGTTGGTTTTTTCTTTCTTCATTCCAGTCATTTAGTTATTGATCGAAGAAGCTTCGCCCATGTGCTCTACGAGAGTTGGGAGTACGGCAGCCTACCTAAGATCCGTGATGCACTGTTGAATTAGGATCGGAAAGAGTTCCAACTGAGCCGACTAGCGGATCTTGGACCAACCTTTAGATTTCTTTAATTTAATAGAATTTTGATATTCAATTTTCTTTTACCATCGATTCTCCAGAGGATGAAGGGTCCTCTCGTCAGGCACTTACAGTGAGTTTACAGCCAGCCCAATCCGCGTCTGAGTAAGCAGTAAATTTAAAAGGAGAATCCCGGTATAGTTGAAAGCCATAATCCGCCATTCTATGAGTATGCGCTTTAAAGATTGAAGATGGTGATTACGGGGCTGATGGAGATATTGCGAGGAGAGATTAACGGCAAATTTAATGTCAGGTCCTTGGAAAGATCTTGTTTCTGCCAACGATACGCCTGTCTTTCGAAGGATCCGATAGAAATTCTGCTTCTTGAGAACTCCAATCTTGTTTGCTATGAAGAAGGGTGACAGCTGGTTTAGCCTCACTCATGTGATGACGCTCAATAAACTCGAGAATGTCTTTCTTTTGTGAGAGCCTCAAACCAGAACTATTGGGTCTTATTTCGATGCCAAGAAAGTAGCAGAGATAACCCAAATCTTTCATGGAGAATTCCGTTTGCATTGATGAGACTCTGAATGAGTTCGTTGCTGGACCCAAATATGGCTATGTCGTCGACATAGAGTAAGAGAACAAGAGTGTGACGTAAAGGAATTTTTTTTTCTTATTAATAGGTATAGGATATCTTTGAGATTCTGCCTTCGATGGGGAAAGCCTCTTTTGATGAGGTTTTCTTGCTTTTTTCTTCAATGGAGAAAAAGTGATAAGGTGAGCAACCAAGTTATATAAGTCTCTTTTATTGAAAGC
The DNA here is from genome assembly GCA_030674075.2 of Linum usitatissimum. NCBI lineage: Eukaryota > Viridiplantae > Streptophyta > Magnoliopsida > Malpighiales > Linaceae > Linum > Linum usitatissimum. The sequence continues at coordinate 15,469 of JAUJYP020001182.1, forward strand.
CAGCTACCTCTTTTTGGGATTGAGTCAAAGTGGAAGTTGGAGGGGTTTTAGGTTGAGATAAAGTTCTAGCCCCTACAGTTGGAGTCTTTCTGTCTTTGACTTCTTCCCCTTTATTTTAGCCTTCGCCTTCACCTCTTAGAATAGGGATGTTACCCTGTTAATAAGGTAAGTCTTTCTTGTTGCAGAAGCAGTTTCGGGGTCATATTCATATAATCAGTCTCCCACTATTGCCCTTCCTGCTAGTGCTATGCCCCCTTTTTACAGTGTATTATTACTTTCTAGGCCCAGTAGAAGGATAACTAGGGGGTTCCATATAGTAGTTATAGTTGTCCACCTTGTACCAGTGCTCGACCCCCCGAAAAATTCACTCGACTTTACACAAAAGCACGTGATAGGGAAAGCCTGTGTATTTGAAGGCAGTTCAATCAAGTTCTTTTGCGCATATTACTTATTTTCCATACTATTCTGAATTAGCATATTCCGAATAGGTTTGTAACCGTCTACTTCAAGTGAATCAAAGCAGACATTGAAAGAAAGGGCAAAAGAGGAAGAACATAGTTTTCGTATTGATTTTCTATACCCTCGTGCTAACAACGTGCTAACGATTCCTTCAGTTAAGGATTATCAGTAGAAAGACTAACTCTACCTTGTAGACCGTGGATAGTGGATACTAGTCCTAAGATGTCTATCGTGTTGAAGGCGTGGACATGTTGGAGTAGGGCTTTTCTAGAGGCTAAGGCAGATAAGAGGGCTTGGAACAGTACTTCCAATATAGAGTACTCTTACTTTGTCTAAGAGTTATAAAAGTTATTATTATCATACCAGTTCTCACGTTGTTAATAAGTCTCATAGCAGTCAAAAAAGAGGGCTTAATAGATAGAGTGTCTAAGTCTGGAGTAACGGTAAGACCCTCTAGGGCGGCTATTCTTGCTATAAGGTTCCATAGGAAGATACCATTGTATGTTTTCCCATCCTTGCCCTACTCTAACCTGATATCACTTTCTACCATGGGTAAGTTCGCATACTCATAACTTGGTGACATACTCCTTTCCTTTTGGCATGTGGGTAAGTCGTAAATAGCCCTTTATAATATGCTTTCTTTCTCAGGATCCTCTTTCTGCTAATGCTACTGGGGATGCCCTTGGTGGATTCGCACTTCTCTTGGTGGAAGGAAGAAGGGCTACTAGAAGCCGTCAAGGAAAAGAAATCCGGACTGGAGAACGAAGTGACTTACGGGAAAAAATAAAGCGAGGGAAGGAATAGCACAACTGGGTTTCAGGCTGTGAAGAAGCCCTTGGCCCCAATTGGTCTAAGACTCACCAACATCTTACGATGAGACATCGGGCGACCCGGCAACAGTCAATAAATTGGTGAACCTATGAGAGACGCTTCTAATTCTTTTCTTTCTCCTGACACTCACTATCCTACCCGATCCTGCTAACAGGAAATTGTTTGAAATAAGGGGGAACTTAGGCTGTTGTTGAATCAACTTAGAATGCAACCGGTACCCACGTCGCCACTAAAGCACTCGTAGCATACGTTCCATCCACATCCGGCCAGTTGAAGATCGATAAAATGTTCTTCAAAGCTTGCTAATAACCAAAAAAGAATTGGACTAGTGTAAGGGAGTTCCTTTTCAAGCTAGCATTTTAGACCAATGCAATCTATCAGGCAAAGAAAAATGATTATTGATCAAGGCGGGAAGTCTTATTTCCCAAGAAGTAAGTCAGGAAAAAGGGCGGAGTATGGCTTTCGAGGACTACTGTAATATGCGTTCTTTGCAGTATTACTATAATGGGCTTCTAGAGAACTACTCTAATCTGATTTTTCTCCGGCAGTAGTTATTGAGCAGTTTTCTTTCTCAAGGCAATGAGCAAGTGGATTGAATCCAGCAGTTTTCTATAAGGGGTGCTTGCCGATCCATAAGCAGGCCTAAGGAGTGCCATATTATCCAGTTCCATTGGTTCTGACTTCCGATCGCTTTGAGTTTGAGTTTTCTTAGATGGCGGTCCAGGCGCAATAGAAAGCTAGCCTCTTTTCCAGAAGTGCTAAAGTTGCTTTTTTCTTAGGAGAATTCTTCAGTGACTGCCCGAGTCTAATATATCCTACTCCCCTGCGGGTTCTGGAATAACTTATAGGATACCTTTTTAGGTGGCTTTCGCACCTGTCGCATACTCGCGTCTACCTTCCCCTTAGGAAAGGGGGGTTAGATATCAGTGAGTGCTTTTCGTACCAGTGGGTAGTTATTCTGTGTAAAAGAACACAGTTGAGAACAAAGAGTTTGAGCATCCCCCTGGTAGCCCGACCACTTCACAAGCAGGCAGGGAAGTCGCCTTCTTATCATCTGGCCTCTCCTCCGAATTATCCTTTTTTCTTACCATCTGGTTTCTCCGAGTCAGCGAGATAAATCTCCCTCATACCACCCGAGCTCCCCACCGTCACATGTTGAATCTTCAGGGGCAAGGGGTGTTGGTGATATCTCCTACTCCCGCAGGCTTGATGAGTGAGATGTTGGCCTAGAAGGCTCCTGCTGCACCCTCTAGTGCTGGCTCTGCAGACAACGTAGCCAGGGAACGGATTGCTATGGCGACTGAAGGTCAAGCTAGGGTTTCTCCACTTTCAGGGGCAGGACATTGACGAGCCCCAAGTGTGAGTCATCAAGAGCCTACAGTGTCAAGCCGAGCGGAAATGCCAGCGGCGTCGATTGCTTTGGTACGACGTCAGCAACAAAGAATGGCCAATTTCTCACTGCAGTGCTTCATGGAGTCAATTGGAGAGACGTCTTCGAGGGAGATGTGGAAATTTGAATTCTTTCTGGATTCGGTACTGGATGCTGCTCACAAAGCGGAATTTGATACAACAGCTTTTGTCCAGGCCGTTTGTATCATATTCGATTCGATACGTTTTCCTCCTGCCTTCGTGGGCTGGCCTACCCCAACACCTGTCCACCCCTGTGGTCCTTTTGCCCACACATCCCTGCTTTTTCCACCCCCCCACCCCAGCGATTCACTCCGCAGAGGTCCCCTACCCCACTAATGGCCCAATAAGGGATTTAGTAACCTGGATGGGAGATACCAATATTAATGAAAGTTGATCCGCCGGCATTGGTCGAAGTGGCATGCATACCTAGCAGTCCTATCCGTCATCGATTTGTCCGAAAGCCCATGGAATTCCTTACCCTAACGGGTAAGATATGTTCTATCCTTTCCATTTGTGGAAGTTCATCATTCTGAAGCAAACTTTGTAAAAATCTAATCGTCGTTCCGGTAAATGGTATACAGTACAATCCCTGCCTGCCTTCGTCCACTCAGTAAGAGTGTTCTAAAATCCCAAGTCAGGTGTGACTCATCAAATACCACCGCACAGGAAAAGCTACTAGTAGATCCTATTCCTTTCCTCAATGAGTGTATCATTGGAGGGTAACAATGCCTTGTTTAAAGACCGAAGGGACTAGAACAAACAAACAGTTACTCATAGTAGTAGCCACTGCTTGTTTGAGCTGACTTGCTTATCTTGTTCCACAGTCCTACAATCAGAAAAGGACAGGAAGGGCCCCGCTTCGAGAATTCAGATACCTTACCTTGATTTCAGAAGCTATCGAAACTATTCCGAAGTTGATGATTTCGTTCTAGCTAGGGCAATAGCAGGGAAAGAGAGAAGTTCACGCTCTCCAACTAAGAAGCACTCACCTCCTAATAGAAGAGATAACGTAAGGAAGAAAGAAGAGAGCTAGCATAAGCAGAGCTACCAGCTATACTACCATAAGAGCAGCTACTATAAGTCCTAAAGAAAGAGCCAGTATCTGTCCTTCACTCTTAAGGAAAGGATAGACCTTAGCGCCTCCTCTTGATTACAGTAATGCAGGAAGTCTGGCTAAAGGAAGATAGCATATCATAAAGAGATGAAAAAAGGGCAAATGTCTTGAGAAGAAAATGTAGTAAGTAGGGTTTTTTGGAACGTATCAATAAGCGTCACCCACGAGTTGTTTCATGCCACAAATAAACTCTTTTACTCAAAAAATCCGTTGGACAGGCGGATTTACATCTTTTACATCCTCTGTTCTTGGAGCAGAAGCAATTTGCTTAGCTTTACACCCGTCCCAAGGTATCATTTCTAATACATCTGTGGGGCAAGCTCGGACACATTGAGTACACCCTATACACGTATCATAAATCTTTACGGAATGTGTATTATACATATAGGGGATCTATCTAGAATTATTTAGAATCAAAAATTTTCGATCTAGTAAATGAATCAATGATTTAGATTTACCATAATTTTTATAATAAATCTACTTACGGATCGACTCATGGGAGAGAAGGTTTAGAGCCAGTTGCCAATAGCATATCTAGCAACAGCTTCAGTAACACTAGCTACATCAGTAGATCATTGATTAGCATACCTCCTCTGAATAGTCTACGTGGCCCCTAGTTTATATTACTATTAATTAGATAGAATTAATCCAGTAATGCAGACAGCCTTTACTCTCTTAAAGAGCAGGAGGTTTAGCTCATTCAATGAATGTTCTTTCA
>JAUJYP020001182.1:1832500-2132500 GCA_030674075.2 Linum usitatissimum
AGCACATATTGATAGTGACCTAATCCCTTTAAAAGCTCCGTTAATACTCTCAGCCATGTTTGTTTTCATTATCCCATGGCGCTTGGCCCCCAGCTCGGCATCAACACATTTGCTCCACTTCTCTTGGTCTTCGAGGACCAAGTTTATCTTGTTGAGGCCCAATTTGTCACCAGTTAAAAGGAAACCAGTAGGCTTGATGTTGAACATCCTCTATGAACCTTCATAGATTGTAGCACACGGTCCCAGCAAATCGCCAATGGAATTGTGAGGGAAAGTTTATCTATGAACTTCTATCATGCCTTTATGTTGGGGTCCTTCACATGGCTGTTGGAATTGCTTTCATAGCGTCGACTACACCATCTCCATACCCAGGCCCTACCAATTTGGTCCATCACAACTCTAAGTCAGACGTGGCGATCCGAGATGACGGATACGTTCTGTCTGTCTGTCACTTGTTCTTTGGTGCAACGGAGGAACCACACCCAGGTATCAATGCTCTCTTTGTCGACGATGGAAAAAGCTACAGTCAAATTGTTATGATTTCCATCAAATGAACTAGCCATCAACAGGTGCCACTATATTTTATGGTGAGGAAGGTGCCATCCACAACTAGCACAACCTTCAATGTACGACCTAAAGCTCCAGAATAAAGAACGGATCTGCCTTCGAACACCAACACCAACAATTAAGTTATCAAAGTGAAACTGGACTTGGGTCCCAGGGTCACGAATTGAAAAAATCTTGAAGTTTGCATATTCACATCTAGTTTGGTAGATTCTACATTATGCTCACTTCTGTCACATGTGTGATGTGGATTCAACTGTTGAACCGTCTAGAACCTGTCATCTGCGCTGCTGGTGACACGTAACCCCCATGCACAGTTTTTGGTTTTGTACGAATAACACCTGACCTCCAACTCCCATGTCTTTGAGCGAGACATCGCCAGGGCTCGATTGTTATGCAAGGCCCGGTTTTTGACAGCAAGACAGTCATGAGTGGGGTCAAACTCTTAGATATTAGGGCCATCCTCATGATGGTCGACAATCATCACCTCGTCTATGTTATTGAACAACATTGTGTACAACACGGGGGGAGTGTACTCACGTGGCGGGGGGAGGGGAACGAGACAATGTTGCAGCGCCCGCTTTGATTATGACATGAGGATTCTCCCCCTCTGGATGGAGAGGGCCAATTGGCGTACAGTCGTCGTTATCACTCGGGGCGTGATCATCTTCCCCTTCCCCACTGTTGTTACTCGGATCGTACTTAGGCTCATCGTCAAACTCGTCGTCATCCACAACATCAACATTGTGCTGTCCACCGCACTGAGAGATCTCGTCCATGTTCTGTGAACCAGAACGTTCAAAGTACCCATTCGTTGATTATTGACCAACATAGCCATGAACACCGGTGATTGGACCTTCGAACTCGAAATACAACTCCTAATTGTTGCACATAGGGAAGTTATTTACCATGTAATAAATAGCTCCCCAAGACTCTTCATCGATGCACTGCCAGAGACAGTACCCAGCAATAGTATTGCCGACCACCATAGGATGACGATAGTACACGTTCCGGAGGATAGCCTCCGTTGGGATCTTCATTTTCTTCAGAAAAACAGGAATTGCTCGGGCGAAGGTGGGGGTTGAACTCAACTTCACTCTCCGAGAGTGACAACCGACATACTCAACCCTAATGGTCGTGCAAAAGTGATGCCCCCATCGGATAATGAAGGCGAACTTGACCATTATCTATTGAAAAAGAAAGAAAGGAGACGTTGAGTAGGAAGATAGAGTGAAGAAAGGGAGTTCAGAACTTGTGAGTTGTCTGCAATGGAGGTATGTGATTAAATAGATGGAAGGAGTAATAATGCTGCAAAATAAGCCACATCATATTCTCTCCAATAGCATATTCCATGACATATTCTTTCCACTCACCTCCAGGATTCCCAGCCATTCACAGCTGTCTGCAGCTTTTGACCACGGGGCCACAACTTTAGGCAACTATGGCAGCTTTGGACCACGTGCAACAACTTCCAGACATATTTATCATCTTTTGACCACAAAATACAGCTTTTTGTCAGCTCTATAATTTACTCAGCTTTTGACAATTTGGATCTAATGTAATTAATTTACTACAACAATTTAGGATAAGGACGATTTATTAAAAAGGGCCATTTCTTTTATTCAACATTGCATAATGAGTACATAAATATTACATAATTTAAAACCTTCTCCGCTTAAACTTAAGTTTTGCATCCTTCAACTCTTCAGTAAGACCATTTATATGCTTATCCTTACACTTTATGATGCGTGCCCTCTCAACTGTGCATTCAGCACGAGCAGCTTCTATCTCAGCGTCCTTCTTAGCAAGCTTCGCCTCCTTTGTAACTCGCATCTCACGCATCACCGAGTTCTCAGCCAACACCACTTCCAACTTCTTCTTGAACCTACACTTATAGAAAGGACGATTGAAGTATTTCTCAAACTTCAGCGTCATTAGTCTCGCTTCACGAAATCCGCAATCGCACTTCACATCTTATCCAAAGTAGGTGAACAAATCCTTTGACTCATTGGAGTGATGAAACTTGTTTATAACATTCTCGTTGGATTTGTTTAAAGACATTTTGACAAAGAGTAGGAGGAAGCGAGGAGTACAAAAATTGGTAGGAAGGGTGATTTATTTACCACAAGATGCACGATTTATATAGGGCTGGAAAATAGCCGTTGGATCGCCTCTACAACGCGTCGTGTGTCCTAGGTTGATCCAAGGGCTATATTTAAACGGCACTTTGAAGTAGCCGTTAGATCAACAAACTAGAGCGTGCCACACATTGTAGGATGCGTCGCGCGTCCTACGGTGCGTGACGCATTATAAGTGCTGGGAATGGTCAAATCGTGTAATTTATATTTCGACTTGATTATCTATGTAATTTCTGATTTCATCTTGCCCATAAAAAAATTTGCAATTTTTTGTCACAAGGTATTGACTTTCTTGCCCAAAATATCTCGTCGTTCGTTTGTTCCATCTTCTGTTAGTCAACCGCTCTAAGCTGGACATTGACTATCCTACGAGGCATATAAATTACCATATCATATACCACATACAAATTCTACATCCTTATTTTAAAAATATATACACATTATAAAATAAAATTAAAAAATTATCTCCCCCTTCTTCTCGATCAGCCACAGCCGAGCGTAGATTCGGTTGAGATAAATTGCTGGAGCTGCAATTTGACACACAAAATTAAATTGATCCTCTTATTGGCTCTACCCCACAGCTAAGCACAAATCTACTTAGGAAAGAACCTACCCAGAAAAAAGATAGCAACAGAGACAAAATTGTTGCAATAATGTGGTGATTGAAATGTAAGGAATGGAAGTTTGATGATTGATATGCGAAAAGATGAAACTGGGTGATTGTTTATAAAGTAGAAAAAATGTTGGAAATGTGTTGAAGAGAAGCAGAGGAAGCAAGCTGCTTCTTTCTTTTAGTTTTTGGAATGGATTGATTGATACACAATGGTTGTAAGGCTTTATATAGCCTTTACAAACTTAACAAGACAAATTACATTTATTTTATCATCTTATCACAACTAACTTTATTTAATTTTGGTGCCTTGATGGTGGAGATTTGTTGGTGGCTTGTTGGTTGATTGTGTTGATGGCTTGTTGTCTATGGAATGAGTGAAAGATCCAAATATTAACACTCCTTCGAGCTTTGACTCATCATTCCGAGTGCAATTCAAAAGTGTTGAAATTTGTCCCTTAGCAGAGGCTTCGTGAAAATGTCAGTAACTTGTTCGTTGGATCCACAATGAATTAATGAAACTTGATGTGTTCCTTCAGCTTCTATGATGAAATGATATTTCACCTTGATGTGCTTTGTCCTTTCGTGATCAACCGGGTTTTTGGCAATAGCAACAGCAACCGCTGACTTTCTATCATAATAAATTGTTGTAGCTCCATGGGTAAGGCAACCTAAACCAGAGAGAATTTTCTTAATCCAGATTACCTGACTAACGGCTGATGACGTAGCTATGTACTCAGCTTCTGCTGTTGATTGCGCTACAGTTTCATGTTTTCTAGAGTTCCAGGAGATGGCTCCTGAACCAATGAAAAATGTGTATCCGGAAGTGCTTTTCATGTCGTCGACACTACCGGCCCAGTCGCTGTCGGTATAGCCTTTGAGATCTTCAGTTGAGTTGGACTTGTAGAAGATTCCATAATCTGTCGTGCCTCGAAGGTATCGCAAGATTCATTTGCCGGCACCAAAATAAGCTTCGCTTGGTGATTGCATGAATCTTGAAAGTAGACTTGCAGCATACATAAGGTCGAAGTCTGGTGGCTGTAAGATAGAGTAAGTTTCCCACCAAACTTCTGAACTACTTCTCGTTAGCTGATGTGTAGCCGTCTTCTTTTGATAATTTTAGGTTTGCCTCCAATGGTGTAGCGATTGTCTTGCACTTGTCCATCTTGAATTTTTTAAGAATATCTTCAGCATATTGTTTCCGGCATATGAAGATCCCGTCTTTTGATTGATGAATCTCCATCCCTAAAAAATAGTTCATTTCTCCAAGATCCGACATTTCAAACTCTTTCTTCATGCCGGCCTTGAACTTATGTACTTCTTCGGGATTGCTGCCTGTAACTAATAAATCATCCACGTAAACTGAGACAATTAGAAAATCTTCCGAGTCTACCTTTTTGATGTCAGGTTTTTCAACCCCAAACAATCAAATGATCCTGAGATACCTCATAGTCGAATTCTCCCGGGTCACTTGGCCTGCACTACTCAGCTTTGGTTCGCTGGTTAGTCGATCACAATTTGCAAACAGTTTTATCGTAAACTATAAAATGAAAACATAACAACTACTGAAGGAAACAGGAAACGAGGAATGCAAATATATCACTTGACAGCTACGGATCAAATTAAGGTGAGAACGACTGTGGGGAAAGGCCTTGTTTGGGTTTTGGATCATCCTAAGGACTATGAGAAACTATTCAGCAGCAGAATAAACAGGAACATGGATAACAATAAGTTTCGGGTCTTAGAATCGGGTACGTCGGTGAACGACCTAAAACCACTCTCAACACCCGTAAGTATCCACTCAACAAACAACTCGGCAACAATCTCATATGAAAAACCAAATCTGGAAAACTGAGAAAAACAGCGAATAGAATGAAAACGGGACAATCGAGGCAACGAGATAACAAAACTCATCATCAATCAACATGAATCCACAATCTTATCACTACACACAAGAACAATCCCACAAATCCAAAGAAATTCACAAAACCCAAACAAGAAGAAAACTTATTTCTCCATGGAAGATGTAGAGAAAGTTTCGAACCGCCAATCCATCAAAATAGAAGGTTGATCCTCCATTGGGCTTCGATTCCTCTACTATCCGGCTTCAAATCTTCATCCTTATAGCGTTCCTAGGCTCCCAAGCACTTTCCCCTTCGTCAATTTTGTGTTTTAGTTCGTCATTTTCTCCCCTTTTTCCTCTGAAATCGCGTCTGGGGCAGAATTAATGTTGCTGCCCAGACTAGGAGTCACGGCCGTGACAGGTTATCCATCACGGTCGTGACACGTCCTTGACTGGTCAATAGCAACATTGATCGACTTCCTTCGACCATAATTTCTTCATTCGGACTCCGATTTCGCTCCGGAAGGTACCATCGGCTTCGTATTCGAACCCTCTATCCAACGGATACCTGAAATCAAGGAAAAGACTCCATGAAACAAGTGAAACGAACCAAAATAGTCCGTTCGAGAGGAAACGAGCATGAAATGTACTAATGATTAAACCGACACTTATAACCATGAAATATCATCAAAACCGGAGCAAAAACTAGTCAAGATAGGGTCAACATGGCTACCAATAATCAAGCTATCAAATCCCCCCACACTTGAACATTGCTTGTCCTCAAGCAAATCTATTAATCACACTCAAAGAGAACTCGAATCATGGTGAAAGGAAATACATAGCCTAGCATTTCAAGCCTACTTCACGATGCCAAAATTGCAAGTCGATCACCAAACCACTCAATTATGTACAAGACACCAAATCCCTTAGAAAAGTTCACACGAAACTCAAACATATAGAGATTATGACTAAACACCTATACAAGCGAATATACAAGAGTTTCTCCATGGCACTTATGTCTTGTGGTACTAGCGGAAGAAATGAACGAACGGACGGTCCTGGCTGGGTATTTTTCCCATCCTGAGGGAGGGGGTGTCTAATCGTAACACAACTATCACCAAAAATACTAGCACCCCCTCTTTTTTATTCTGCTTTTCTTTCTTTTGTATTGGTTTTCAACTAACTCTTCTTCCTCTCTTTTGTTTACTTTTTTTTTCAAAGAGAATCGTTACAACCATGGGCAGACTCGGAAGTAACCAGTCTCTGTCCCACGCCCCAAACCTCATAAAGGTTGGGAAGAAGGCGGACCTCAAGGGTCGCCACACGTGTTTAGGTTGTACCCACACCCAAAGACATTTTTATTCAAGCATCCTCATTCGAATCTGTCACGTCCATTTTGACTTCATAACACCACAAACAAGCTCGACAAAGAGAATCTATCATACATATCAAACAAGTAGAGGCGAAAACTCATAACTTCCATATGCACAAGTTCGAAGCAAACTAATTTCAGAAATACGGGAGGTGGTCCACAAATGATTTACTTAACAACCTATTCATCCTCAAGCAGTATGAAAATACTAAGAATGCATCCAAAGACATCCACAGATTCAAATTCCAGAGGGAGGTTCGAAAGAGTAAGCCACAATATGCAGCAATCCAAAGAAGAAGCCAAAATGAACTAGCACCCTAAACATCCAACAATAACAAGCATGGTGCACTTTCACAATTCCCCCCCCCCCCCACACACTTAAACATCACATTGTCCTCAATGGGACCAAAATATAGTAGATTAGGAGAAAGTGTACCGTTAAGAACAAGCACAAAGGATGGAGGGTGGAACAACTCACAAAGATGCTCCAAAATAGAATAATCCAAGTGGATGATCAGAGGAATGTTGGAAAACCTGAAACAAACATAAGAAACAAAGAAAAGAGCAGAGAATTAAAAGAAAAGGATAAAAACTCGGGTTGCCTCCCGAAAGTGCTTAGTTAACGTTATTAGCTTGACGTGGTGAAGTGGAGGTAGACTAGCAATCACCATCCCAACCAAGAAGCTCATTGTAGTTCATGTCATCGTTGGTCGTTAAGTAGATGTGGTTAGGAAAAGTAACTTGAATGCTTCCCCATTGCGGATGACTAAACTCAACACAACCGGTAGGAGTGGTGTCCATCTTCATCAAAGGACTAAGTAAAGGCACATCCTTCTTGCTCTTGGCTTCCTCAACCATCATCAATTCTTTGCGACGTCTCTTCCTTTTGATTGCCCTAGTAGTAGGTTCGGAGAATTTTGTTGATGTTTCATTTGAAGAGGAGGTACAGTCGCCATTTGAAGTGGTTGACTTTTCTAAGACCTTAGGCTCTTCGAGTGCATTATGAGCATCTATGACCAAGTGAGTGGTGTTAACATTGTGAACTGCATAAAGCTCCTCATCCTTTACATTGTCGAAAGAGTAGGACGGAATGTCAATGTCTTCGACCAAAAGAGGAGGACTAGGAATTGTACCCTTTCTCAACTTAGCCATATAAGCATTTCCCTCTTCTTCATCGGAGAAGTAGAACGGAAATTCTTCAATGTCACCCTGTCTCAGCCTAGCCAAAAAAGCCTTCTCATCTTTAGACTCCTCCTCGATCGCACCAACATCTTCAGTTGGTCCCGCCACTTTAATTCGTTCTCCAATGTCAGTATGGCAAGCTCGAGTCTTGTGTTCCAATTCAAATAAAGCATCTTGGAGGATTTCCATTTTACTTGACAAGCGATCAATCTTGTCTTCTTGCTTTACCAATCTATCCCCAAATTGTCTTGTAAAATCACTTAATAACTTCTCAACACTTGTTGTTTCCATGATAGGGCATGAAGAGCTAGTTTCTTGTTGAGATGCTCGGTGACTATTTCTTTCTTCTTTGAGTTGGAAAGTAATTAAATTGATGGAGTCTTGAAGCTCTCCCAAAGATGATTCAATCCTTGCATTGTGAGCCGCTTGAATACTATATCAGCACGATAACGAGCTTCAATATCTTGAATTAGCTTGACAATATCTTCATTGGAAGTGAAGAGACCATAATTCTCATTCATCGAGTCATGAAAGTGAGAATCACCATGAAACCTAGATTGGTCTTGCCAATTTGAATAGCCCTGATCATTTGAACTCCTATTAGTAAAATCACCATAACCACAATCACATTCGTTCTGATCTCCATGAACCGGCGGGAAGCCTTGATTGGGAGAGTCAAACTGCATTTGTGCATGGTTATCCATACTTCGTCCTGCAAACAAAGCTGAACTATCCAAAACAACAAATACAGGGGGTGAAACAAAACAATAAAGACTAAGCGAGCAATCCTACACCTTTCGTGAAGTCAAGTATATCCCCGGCAACGGCGCCAATTTGATGTCAGGGTTTTCAAGCCCAAACAATCAAATGATCCTGAGATACCCCATAGTCGAATTCTCTCGGGTCACTTGGCCTTCACTACTCAACTTTGGTTCGCTGGTTAGTCGATCACAATTTGCAAACTGTTTTATCCTAAACTATAAAATGAAAACATAACAACTACTGAAGGAAACAGGAAACGAGGAATGTAAATATATCACTCGACAGCTACGGATCAAATTAAGGTGAGAACGACTGTGGGGAAAGGCCTTGTTTGGGTTTTGGATCATCCTAAGGACTATGAGAAACTATTCAGCAGCAGAATAAACAAGAACATGGATAACAATAAGTTTCGGGTCTTAGAATCGGGTCTGTCAACTGAACGACCTAAAACCACTCTCAACACCCGTAAGTATCCACTCAACAAACAACTCAGCAACAATCTCATATGAAAAACCAAATCTGGAAAACTGAGAAAAACAGCGAATAGAATGAAAACGGGACAATCGAGGCAACGAGATAACAAAACTCATCATCAATCAACATGAATCCACAATCTTATCACTACACACAAGAACAATCCCACAAATCCAAAGAAATTCACAAAACCCAAACAAGAAGAAAACTTATTTCTCCATGGAAGATGTAGAGAAAGTTTCGAACCGCTAATCCATCAAAATAGAAGGTTGATCCTCTGTTGGGCTTTGATTCCTCTACTATCCGGCTTCAAATCTTCATTCCTATAGCGTTCCTAGGCTCTCAATCACTTTTCCCTATGTCAATTTTGTGTTTTAGTTCGCCATTTTCTCTCCTTTATCCTCTGTAATCGCGTCTGGGGAAGAATTAATGTTGCTGCCCAGACTAGGAGTCACGGCTACGACGGGTTATCCATCACGGCCGTGACACGTCCTTGACTGGTCAACAGCAACATTGATCGACTTCCTTCGACCATAATTTCTTCATTCGGACTCCGATTTCGCTCCGAAAGGTACCATCGGCTTCGTATTCGAACCCTCTATCCAATGGATACCTTAAATCAAGGAAAAGGCTCCTAGAAACAAGTGAAACGAACCGAAATAGTCCGTTCGAGAGGAAACAAGCACGAAATACACTAATGTTCAAACCGACACTTATAACCATGAAATATCATCAAAACTGGAGCAAAAACTAGTCAAGATAGGTTCAACATGGCTACCGATAATCAAGTTATCACTTCTTCACATAGAGTGTACGCTCGCTTGGACTCCTTCTAAATCCACTTTCGGTGAAGTAGTTGTTAATTCAGCTATACCATTCTCACGGAGCTTGTTTGAGGCCGTATAGTGTTTTCTTCAATTTGTAAACATAATCTTCTTTCTCCCGGATGGTATAGCTTTCAGGTTGCTCGATATAGACTTCTTTTTAAAGATAACCATTAAGAAATTCTTATTTGACGTCGAGTTGAAAAATTTTCCACCCCTTTTGTCTGAGAGTGCCAAAAGTATTCAGATTGTATCATGTCTAGCGACCGGTGCAAATGTTTGGAGTAATCGACTCCTATTTCCTGTGAATATTCCTTGGCTTCGAGTCTTACTTTGTGTTTATTGATTGTGCCATCAGGATTCATCTTCGTCCTGTAGATCCACTTGACACCGATGGCTTTCTTTTGAAAAGGTCGTTTGGTTAGCTACCAAGTTTTGTTTTTCTCGATCATCTTCAACTCCTCCTCCATGGCAACATTCCATTCTTCATATTGAGAAGCTTCTTCATAGCAGTGAGGTTCAACCACAACTCTGTTGCAGTCGTATATCTCCACCAATGATCGCATCTTCTTTGGTGGTGATTTAGACGAATTGGTTGAGCTTTGTCCGTCTGAATCTGAGTTGGTCGGATCTGTTTGTTGAGATGGTTCTGGATCCGATAGCGTGTGAGTTGTCATCGTTTGTCTTCTCTCTGACTTTGTTTCATCCCAGTTCCAGGTAGCATCTTCATCAACTTTTATGTCTCGATTGATGATGCCCTTTTCTATTTCAATGTTGTACACCTTGAAGCCTTTAGACTGAGAGCTGTAGCCGATAAAAATTCCTCGTTCTGCCTTGTCTTCCAGCTTGTGTCTCTTCTGGTCTAGAACATGTGTGTAGCACATTGAGCCAAATACCTTCAGGTGCTTCAAAGTTGGTTTGTATCCGCTACAGGCTTTTATTGGAATTTTATCTTTGAGGGCTCATGTCGGAAGTATGTTCAACAAGTAGATAGCTGTGTCGAGTGCTTCCGCCCAAAAATATTTGGGTAGATTCTTCTCAGCTAGCATGCACCACGCCATCTCCATCACGGTTCTGTTCTTCCATTCTGAGACATCTTTTTGTGGTGGGGTGTAGCGTACGGTGGTCTGCTGCTCTATGCCTGCAACTGCACAAAACGTTTCAAATTCATTAGAATTATACTCTGTTCCTCTGTCGGATCGTAGAATTTTGATTTTCTCATCGCTTTGGATCTCGACCATGGCTTTGAATCTTTTGAAAATTATGGAGACCTCAGATTTTTGCCTCGTGAAGTACACCCACGACATCCTGGTGAAGTCATTAATGAACAATATGAAGTATCTGTTTTTGTTGAGACTTGGGTCTTGCATCGGTCCACATACATCAGTGTGGATCAACTCCAGCTCTTTCTTTGCTCGCCACGAACTTTGTGATGGGAATGATTCTCTGTGTTGCTTCCCGAGTTGACATGGCTTGCACACAACTTCACAGCTTTGTAATGTTGGTAAGTCTTTGATGAGGTTCTTCTTTTGGAGATACTTGAGCGCCTCCATGTTGTAGTGGCCGAATCTCCTATTCCACAGTCTGGACTCTTTCACTTCTATTTTTCATGGGAACATGGAGCATTTTTACGCATTCTGGAAAATGGATCTTACACCAACTATTATCAAAGGTTAGTGAAAAACCATTTTCCATTAGTTGACCTACACTGAGTAGACTCATCTTGAGGGCTGGTACAAGTAAGACATTTCGAATAGTTATTGTGCCTCCTAGGGATTGTAGTGAGACGATACCTTTGCCATTAACTTCTTCCAATGCTCCATTTCCCATCCTGACGGAAGTCTTTATGTTACGGCTGATTTCGGAGAAGAGTTTTTTGTGATATGTCATGTGGTTGGTGCATCCACTATCGACTAGCCATTCTAGCTTCTCTGTTTCACACAGATGAGAAGCGGTTAGTGAAAAATTATTTTTGGTTGAGTCTTCGTTATTTTTATTGTGTTGTTGACGAGTAGGTTGATTTGATCCTTGACTTTCTTGCTTGAATTTGAGAATTTCTCGATGTGCCCAAATTTCTTGCAAAAAGTGCATTGAGCTTTATTTTTTATCCAACAATCTTTTTCAAGATGGTCAGTCCTTTTGCAATTTCCGCAAGATGGGTATTTGCTGGCTGAAGACAACATGCTCTGTCGCTTTCCCACTTTATTCTTGGAATTCGTCTGTTTGTGATTTGTTTGGAGTGCTCCCTCGATGTTTCCTTAACTCTTTCTGTTCATTCTTTGCTCGTGTGCCTCTAGAGAGCTTGAAAGTTCTGCTATGGTGAGTTTTGACAAGTCTTTTGATTCTTCGATGGTAGCGACAATTGGGTCAGACTTTTCCGTCAGACTTCTAAGCATCTTCTCCACGATTCTCTGATCTGTAAAGTTTTCACCATGAGCTTCGTTTGATTTGTCACCTCTGCTACTCTGGTTGAGTAGTCTTTCACCATCTCGCCGTCCTTCATGTTAAGGTTGTCAAAGTCTCTCCTCAACATTTGTAGTTTGATGATTCTCGCCTTCTCCGTGCCCTTGAACTCTGTTTCAAGAATTGTCCAAGTTTCTTTTGGGTGGTGGCGGCGATGATTCTTGGGAAAATATTTTTCGAGACAGATCCGTGTATGAAAGTGATGGCTTTCATATTTTTCATTGCATTACATGAGTTATTCAAATTTGTAATAAGGATTATAGACCACTCACTCGGTGAGATTCTTGTACTGCTTATCCTTATATTGATTACGTTTGTGACATTCATCCTACATGTTTCCTATTGCATTACGCGAGTTGTTCAAAATTGTAACAATACAGAAGTTTCGTTTACATTACTCAACAACACATTCGTTTTGCTTCAGTTCCAATTTATTCCTTACATACATTTTTATAACCAAACGGACGCATGGTTATGTTCTATGCATCCATCTTTGTGGAGTCCAATCATCACCGTGAGCTGGTTATATTTTCGCAGCTCTCCTATTTGAAGAGAAAAGATCCTCATTCGACTGGTCGTTCCTTTCAAAAAATGCATGGACATAAAAATTCAGAAAAGCATATTCACTAATCAAGACGCAGCAATTGCAGCAGGCATTAGATCACAACTTCCGATGCCAGCAAGATATCATGGATTGTGTATGTATCCTATAATGAACAACTCTACAAGGAATTTGGGATCTTTATGCAACAAGGAGTTTGTGGACGAACTAAACTATCTCATTTTGGGGTAGATGATGGAAAAAAATTTGAAGAAAATTGGAAAAGGATGAAACACGTTTGTTTCAAGGGAAAAGGGGAAGAAGTACATTCGTGGGTAACACAAATATACACAAAAAGAAGTAAATGGTCACGGACCTGACAGTGATATCACTTTACTTGTGGAATGCAAAGTTCACAACTAAGTGAGGCTTGCAATTCTAACTTGAAGGAAGACTTGAAACCGAGTCTCAATCTTGTTGACTTCTTTTCTCAATTCATCTGATTGGTGGAAAACAAGAGGGAGGTAGAATTAAAGAGGGATTTCAAGATGCATGCTATTGTCCCCATAAATAGATTGAATGACAGTACATTAACACAACAACTGGCGTTAGTGTACACACCAAAGGTATTCAAGAAGTGACTAGAATAATATGCTCCAACATTGGCACATGGAATGGTAAGTATCCATAAACCAAATGAGTCAATCACAACATTCAATGTGTTCACGACAGAAATAGACAATACCAAAACTTATGAGCACAATGTGCTCTGTAAGTGTGGACGGACTCATAATGAGGTGCACTTGCGGTATGTATGAAATGTAAGGGCTCATTTACAGGCATCTTATTAGAGTGAGGGACTTGTTAGGTCATAGTGGAGAGCCACTGTGAAACCCATCCCTAGACGACCCGACCCAAGTGGTTCGATCCATACATTGCTCGCGGGTTCACTCATCACATTAATACATATAACCATACCATATAACGAAAACATGAAATACCTCATAACATAAACAAACGAAACTGGAAAGAAACAGATCATCTATGGCTCAAATCAAGTATTGGCAACGATGTGAAAAAATCCCAAAATAGTGGATCTCAACATCTAGAGATAAGTCTACTAAAAACAATTGAAAATATCTGATCAATATGAAAACGTGAAAAGGGATAAACGAGGCCCTCCAAGGTACCTCTCTTTACTACTCCCATATCCACTAGGTCAAGGTGTCACTGCTCATGTAGCTCTCATACACGACATTTTCTCTTGAGGTTCCATAGTTGATCATGCATAGAAAATAGAGATGGGGTTAGTGATAAGCACTAAGTGGCTAAACTAGACTCACCTAGAACTACGCTAGACTTCTAGTAAAGTGACCATGTGTTCTTGTAGGCATCATTCTATCATCAGTCACCCCTAGCTAGAAGTTGATAGCCTCATTGTGGATCAGACTATGAAACCACCTCGTATATATCGTGTCAGCAGCATTTGTAGGCATACTCAACACATCCTTCATAGTCGTAGAAACATCCTCGGGGCTTGCACAATCCATGGGTGAGTGACCAACACATATCGAAAGCTAATCTAGCTATACCCAAATCATGTCCTAAACATGAATTGTGAATAGTTCAAACGTCATGAGCTTATGCATGAACTTAAACAACTGTCTATATAGTAGATCAAACGCTATAACACAGTCTAAGAGTTTGCCTCTGTTTCATAACCCATGTACAGTAGATCACACGCTAATGTACATTCCTGAGAGCCTGACTCTATAATCACAACAACCGTATAGTAGATCACATGCTACTGCACAGTCTTGGGAGCCCGGCTCTGAAACACAACACTTGTACAGTAGATCACACGCTACTGTACAGTCCCAAAAATCTGATCATCGGATTCCTAACAATCCTAATTACTGTTTTATGCTTAAAGCAGAAAGTAATCCTAACCCCCCCACACCTAAAATATGTTTCCACGATAGAGTTTGATCTAAAGCAGCCTCCCTAGAGCTTAATCTCTTGTTCTGTATGACATGTAGATCAATCATAGGATTGAAATTCCAAAACCCCAAATCCTAATCTGTCAGGATTTTTTCTACGTAGAATTCAAATCAAAAGATTGAAAAAAGAAGGAAGAAGATAGATTACCTTCTGTATCCTCAACGATCCCTAAGCCTCTCCTACTGATCTGGAATCGATCAACTCAGTCTTCTCCTCCTCTTGAAATCGATCATCATTTGTAGAGAGAACTATAAGTTGGGGTTTCTAACATCTGAGTTAGCAGGTCGCAACTCTGCTTTTATAATAAGTCCACCACGCTTGTTGTCGACTTACTGCCACACCAATGGTCGACTTACCTCCACATTTCCGAGTGCTTGGAAACCATGATCGTGACCTATTGATGGGCACGACCGTGATCTTTGAATGGTCTTGTTCTATCTGACAACCATGCCTGTTACAAACTAACGGTCATGTCCGTGAGAGTTCATTCATCAGCCGCATTCCAGAATTCACAGAACTAATATTAAAACCCATAATCAATTGGCAACTTGAAATCGGAGTGTCAAAACTCTCCCCTCCTACAAAAGGTTTCGTCTTGAAACCTGAATATGAAAGCTTAAGAAGGGAAAAGAAAATTACCTACTAGGTAATCCACAACAAGCTTTGGGTAGCGCTCCTACATGTTAGCCTCAGTCTCCCATGTTGCTGTGAAATCCCCCTCCCCCCCACATGTGGTCCGATCGAACACTGGTTCAACCAAAGAGTTCCAAATTGAACCACAATTACTAAACAAAGTATGAAACAAGCATTCAAAACTGAACATGAACCATTTATGAAACCTTTTGGTACTGAGAGACAAGGATTCCAAATCCTCAAATCATGTTGAAAATAATACAAGTGGAGATGCAACTCCAATTCTGAAAATACAACAAAATGCTAACTACTGACATCAAATCTCTAACCAGCTCTCTCCCCACCATAAGCTCCAATACCTGTGACTATACACACGAATACACTAAGGGAAACAACATCTAATGTGGTCAGTGATACGCACTGAGTGACTAAATAGGTATGCAAAGAACTGAAACTGCACGGTGATAGGTCTACACCTGCATAGTGCTTGACAGTGACAGTACTGAGCTGTACTGCCTGGAATGGACTTGACTACCTTGAATGGGATAAAAATAAGAGTTCTATCTAATTACTAAACTAATAATGTGACCATGTGGTCCTGTAGGCATCATCCTAACGTTAGCCATCCCTAACTATGAGCAGACAGCCTCATGGTGGATCAAACCATGAAACCACCCTGAATATCATGAGAGCAGCAACTAAAGGGATACTCGACACGTCCTTCTTGAAACTGAATTTAACCTAGGGGATTGTGCAATCCATGGGTGTGTGACAAACATATAACGTGACCTAGTCTATCTAGTCCTGATTCTTAATCCTAAACATGAACTATGAACATACACAGTTCATCGCTGTGAGCTTTGCTAGAATCATAAACAAATGTCTGTGTAGTAGATCACACGCTACTACATAGCCTGAAACTCTGAACATAAAGCAGAAAAGTAATCCTAACCCCTACCTCTTAAATAGCTTTTCCGAAGAGTCCGATCTGAAGCCCCCTGTCGAAGCTCGATCCTCCCATCCTGATAGATTCGAAGAATCTAATCGAGGGTTGGATCTTCCAAACCCAGACTGTCAGGTTTTCTTATAAGAACCAAAACTATGAGACTGAGAGGGAGAAGGAGGATTTCTCACCTTCCCATGAATCTCATGCCCTCTCAAATCTCCCACCTCTGATCCTAGACTACTCGTCTCAATTTCTTCCTCATCATCGATTTCCTTCATCTTCTACAGAGCAGCACCGAGTCTCTAATTTCTTCTCTCTATTTTTCTAAGTCTCTGAAACTTGATATTGACTTATATAATAAGTCCACCATGCACGTGGTGAACTCCCAATCACGCTCGTGGTTGATAGGTACCCACATCGGTGGCATACTGAAGGTCACGCTCGTGGCCTACTGACTCTCATGCCCGTGATTAACTGTTCCCCACGATCATGATCGGTCTGATCATCACGCCCATGACTGACTACGGTCATGCCTATGGTTGATCAATTACAAGCCAAAAACTCAACTAGTTCGTCTCTAAAACTTGAACCCATGGTTGACCCAAAATAGGGGTGTCACAGTTGCAGCTTTGATATCCTGATTTTGCTTGATCACCTTTAGCATAGGCGTCTCTTTGCTACTCAGCTTGTGAACCTTCATGTTTACAATCCAAGCTAGGTGCTCAATAAAATTTAGATCTCTCTCCAACTGAATCTCATATGGCTGGATAACCTGATTCGGCCTACCAATGTAAGTCCAAAGAAGACTCACATGGATTACATTATGTATCCGATCCAACTCAGCAGGTAAAGCCAGCTATTAACCACCGGCCCTATCCTTCGAATGATATCGTAAGGACCAATGAATAGTGGAGCCAACTTCCCCTTCCTGCCAAACCACATCACTCCTTTCGATGGTGATACCTGAAGGAAGACCTTATCCCCTTCCTTGAAGCTAACCTCTCTAGCCTTCTTGTCTGCATACTGCTTCTGCCAATTCTAAGCTATACCTACCTGTGCTCGAATCACTCAAACTCGATAGGCTGTCTCCTTAACCATCTGAGGTCCAGTAAAAAACTTCTCTCCCACTCTATCCTAGAAGAGAGGGTTCATGTACTTCCGGTCATATAATGCCTCGAATGGAGCTACCCTGATATTGTGATGATAAGAGTTATTATAAGCAAACTCCATCATTGGTAAGACCTTCAACCAAGGTTCATCAAACTCCAGCACATATGAGCAAAGCAGATCCTTAAAGATCAGAATGGTCCATTCCAATTGACCATCTATTTGTGGGTGATAAGTTGTAGATAAATTCAGCTTCATCCATAAGGTTGCATGTAAGCCCTTCCACAAATGGAAGGTGAAACTAGGGTCCCGATCCGATACTATAATTCTAGGCACTCTGTACAACCTCACAATGTGCATTATATATAGAGCTGCTAACTCCTCCACATCCCACTTAAACCAAATGGGTATGAAATGAGCCACCTTGGTCAACCGGTCTACTATGACTCAAAATGTGTCTTTCCTGTTAACCAAGGGAAAATCACTAACGAAGTCCATAGTGATATCCTCGAACTTCCACACCAGTATGGGTAGGGGATGAAGCAATCCTCCCAATGCCCCATGATTGAACTTCTCCTTCTGCATACCATATAACTAGCCACGTGATGTACCACCTGCTTCTTCATGCCTGGCCACTAGTAGTGAGGACGGAGTGTTCTGTATATATTCGTCACACATGGGTGCATAGCATAAGCATATGAATGTGCCTCATAAAAAATATTCTCCCTTAGATTGCACCCAGAAGGTACGTACACCCTTTCCTGGAAGAGCATCACGACATCCTTCTAGGTTTAGGGTGTAGCCTTCCCCACTCACACCAACTACTGAGCCTCCAAAACTAACACATCTGTCACCCGAGCCTCGAAAATCCGATCTAGCAACAAAAGCCACACTACTAGTCTTGCTAGTTATCCCCTAACTAGATCAACCTACAACTTGGTGCCCATGCTCCTCATCTTGACCAGCTCGGTCAACCTCTACTTCTTGCTCAAGGCATCAGCCACTACATTAGCCTTTCTTAAGTGATAGTCTATCACACAAACGTAGTCCTTGAGAAGCTCTCCCAAGGCCTCTGCTTGCTGTTCAACTCCTTCTATTCCATCAACTATTTGAGACTCTTATGATCAGTCTTGATCTTAAAAGTCTCACAATACAAGTAATTTCTCCATAGCTTCAATTCGAAGACCACTGTTGTCAACTCCAAATCGTGAGTTGGGTAATTCACTTCGTGCACCTTTAGCTGAAGAGATGCATAAGCCACCACTCTGCCCTCCTGCATCAGAACACAGCACAACCTTGAATATGAGGCATCACTGTAGATCACATACTCACCCCTAGCAACCAGTAAGGTGAGTGCTAGTGCGGTGGTGAGCCTCTTCTTCGCCCTCCTCAAAACTCTCGTGCCAAACCTTATTTCAAACAAAAAGGCGTATCCTTCCTCATCATCTTGTAAAGTGGTCTTTCTATCTTAGAGAACCCCTCTATAAACTTTCTGAAGTACCCAGGAAAATCCTCACTTTGGTCACGCTTCTAGGCGGTGACCAATTCACTATCACCTCTACTTCTTTTGGATCCACCTCGAGCCGATCCACTGATCAGGGTTCCCAAAAGAAACACCTCTCTCTGCCAGAACTCACACTTATGGAACTTGGCATACAATCGCTCCCACCTCAAAGTAGCCAAAACTGCTCCCAAGTGTTTGACATGCTCCTCCTCTGTCTTGGAGTAGACCAGGATGTCATCAACGAATACTATAACGAACTTGTCTAAGTACCCATAGAACACCTTGTTCATCATCGCCATGAAAGCTGCAGGGGCGTTAGTCAACCTAAACGACATCACTAGAAACTCATAGTGGCCATGCCTCATTTGGAAAGCTGTCTTAGGAATAGCTGCCTTTGAAACCTTCAGTTGGTGATGCCCCAACCTCAGATCAATCATAGAGAACACAACTTCTCCCTAAAGTTGATCAAACAGGTCATCAATGCACGAAAGTGGGTTACTGTTCTTGACTTTCACTTGGTTCAGCCACCTATAATCTATGCACATCCGCATAGATCCATCCTTCTTCTTCACGGACAATACCGACGCATCCCAAGGTGACACACTAGGATGGATGAAAGCTTTCTCTAATAGCTCCTGCAACTTCTCCTTGAGTTTCGTCAATTCTACTGGCATCATATGGTATGGTAATATGGACATCATGAGTTATATCGATCGAAAGCCACCTCCCACTCAATAGGTACCTCCAGCATGTCAATTGGGAAAACACCAAGGGACTCCTAGACTACTGGTACATCCTCAATCTGACCCTCTACATCAAGGAGGATATGAGCAGGAAATCCTCACACCCACTTTTGATCAGCCTCCCTACCTTCATGGCAGAAATGAAAGGACACCCGCTGTGCATCTGCCCCTGAGTCCCAGTGATGACTACGTCCTCGCTTTTAGGTGTAGAAAAACTGATTATCTTCTTTTTACAGTCCACCATGTTTCCATGGTGCTCCAACCAATCCATTCTAACTAACATATATTTGAGCATATGATCCTAACTAAGATTATGTTTGTAAAGTAAACATACCATTGGTATCGAATGTATATTACATAAACTTTAGTGATGTAGGAAAGTACGCACGTGCCATTAACATGTTGAGGTCCACCTATGTGTATCCTTTCGAACTGATGCCTGCTGTATAGATGAATTCCAACAGGTGTTCACACTAGATGAAATCCTAAAAAATGGGTGCATCTATATGGTAAAAAATATCAAGGTAGTTTGTATTCATGATTAAACTAGCATGTGGAACAAACATACAATCAACAACTAACAAAACGAACAGTTGAAACCAATGTTTGCTGTCATCTTCAACACCGAACCTGGCTTCCACATCAGACAACTTTAGATTCGATCTACTGTTGCAAGGAAACATCAACTCGCTTGCCCAAAATTTGAGGTCTGCCAAGGAATTCAGCAGGAAGTAAGAAACCGCGGCCAACCACAGCCTAGGTCGTATATGCGTCCAATATCATCCTCAGTCAACACTACCTCCTTCCCTTTGGTGATCTTCAGTGTGAGCGGCTCGGACTCAAAGTTCTTTATGATGAACTACATCATATCCTTCCTAAACTGAATTACTAAGAGATGCTCGACAAAACCAAACCCTCTATTACGAAAAATATTCTTTCTCTCAACACTCATAGTTTTTCAAATAGCAACGACTCTTTGTGGGCTACATCGACATTGCTCCCTTGGATTCCCACCCAACTGTAAATCGTCTACCTCAACCATTTTTGTTACGTTGCAAAATAACACATCTGTTACGATGACTGGAATATATAATCACCAAACGAACGAAAGTGGGAAAGGGGTTTCTGATAACGGTGGAGTTTATATAGAAGGGGGGATCCAATTTCAAATGCCCCAAACGTCACGAACAGACGGTTACACCGCTCATTACGATGCTTCATTTGTTCATACCACCCAGAGAGACACGTGGAGGGACATCGTTGGCGGAGAGTACAGAGGGATCATGATTATTATCCACTGCAACAGGAAAGACATACGAGTGGACAACCACGATTATTTAAAACTACTGTGCGTAGTTTTGCTTTGTTTGAAGGAGAGAGGGAAATAGCGGGAAACGTATCCCAACACGTCGCATTGGAGAAACGGAGCTACCACAACAAAAACAAGGCAAAATGGCCTTCAGATTGATAGCCTCCACCAATATCATCCGACGAGCTTCGATGCCACTTCCTTCAACATCTGAAATTTGTTCTATGTTTTTCACTCGTACGGAATACGTATAGTCGTATATATATATTACACCATATAACTATATAACTACGGCTGTCTCCTTATCTTTGGCGTTCCACATTCCAAAGCTCAATTTTTCTCATCTCTCCCAGATCGTATCCTCTCTCTCTCTCTCTCTTGTAGAGAGCTTTTCTTTTTTAATTCTTTTTCCTCTCTTTTTTATTTTCTCTTCCTTTTCCATAGATTTTCCCCTTTTTCGCTTCAATTTTTCTTTGTTTTGGTCTTCGTTCTCATCTCCTGCGAACGGGAACCCTAATCTTAAGGAGAGGGCGAGCAGATGATGCAGCAGCAGCAGCAGAGGCTTAAGCAGCAACAGATCATGAGCATGATGCAGTATCACCCTGCTGCTTATCTAGCTGCTCCGCAGGTTCCTCCTTTATTCCCTTCATTTGTCGTTCTCAGACTCGCTCCCATATTTTTTACCAGATTTTCTTCCTGTTGATGTGGTGCATCAAAATTGAGACTTGTGGATTCCCTATTAGTAATTTGCCCGATTAGTCTGTTCCATTCTCTGGGAGTGGGCTAGAGTTACGAGCTCCTAAAGGAATGAAAGTTTTGCTGCAGTGTTGAGTAACTTGGGTTTTCGTGTGTTGTTAACTGATAGCTATTATGGTTTTAATATTGCTGTGCCGAGTATCAATGGAGGGCGAGTGTAGGATTTTTATTTTATTTTATTTTCTTTTGTTTTTACTTTCTGTATTTTGCAGATAGAGCCTATCTTGAGTGGAAATCTGCCTCCTGGCTTTGATCCAAGTACATGCCGCAGTGTGTGAGTGTTGTAGCTTTTTCCGTTCTTTTATCTTTTCATTTCCCCTCATCAACAGTGCTTCTTGATTGTTGTTCTACATTCAACGGACATAGATGAGTTTGGTTTACTGAACTTCCATTAGTAAAGAAATACGTTTCCTGCCTCGTGACTCCACCTCCCAAACAGTGAAACCATGGACCCTAGTGGGATGTTGGAGGATAAAATATATGACCCACACCCTCGTTTCTAAGTTTTGGGTCATCAACTATAAAGAACTTACCCTTTGGTAACTTGCGTTTGCTTTCCTTCTGGTGGGAAGCTATTGGAGTAAAATTTTCATCAATTTGACGTGGCTAATGAGTGATGTCCTCATGTATTTATAAATGAAATTTTGCTTCTTTGGAACTTAAGGTACGTGGGAAACATCCACCCATCGGTCACAGAACCCCTCCTGCAGCAGGTTTTCTCAAGCACTGGACCAATTGAAGGATGTAAGCTCATTAGAAAAGAGAAGGTTGGTCTTTCCTGCCAACTAGTATTCATCTTGCGTTACTTGTTAGTTGTATGTACTATTGCTGCTGTGAGCTACCGCTATGGGAGTAACTCGTTAGTTATTGCATGTTTGATAATCTCTTTCGTACACTAATGTTTTTATTTTCAGTCATCCTATGGCTTTGTGGACTACTTTGATCGGAGATGTGCTTCCCATGCCATCTTAACCCTGAACGGAAGGCCTCTGTAAGTTCTATCCTATATGACATTCTATTTCTTTTAGGCTTACCATTGTTCACTGTTTCATGTGCTTCTTGTGAACCCGCAGGTTTGGACAACCTATCAAAGTTAACTGGGCATATGCTAGCAGTCAGCGAGAGGATACTTCAGGTCAATTAATTTGGACTTAAGAAACCACTATATTCTTATTGTTTCTGAAACCTTTGAGGATTTTTGGTACTTCTGCTCAGGTCACTA
Source organism: Linum usitatissimum (assembly GCA_030674075.2). Lineage (NCBI taxonomy): Eukaryota > Viridiplantae > Streptophyta > Magnoliopsida > Malpighiales > Linaceae > Linum > Linum usitatissimum. The sequence continues at coordinate 1,855,495 of JAUJYP020001182.1, forward strand.
TAATATTTTTGTGGGTGACCTTAGCCCAGAAGTTACCGATGCCACCTTGTATGCTTGCTTCTCCAGTTATCCTACTTGCTCGTAAGTTGTTCTATGTCCTTGTTACTCCGTGTTCTTAATATATAGTTGACACTATGTGGTACTCAGTGACTTGTATTGATGACCATTTTGCAACAGAGATGCGAGAGTTATGTGGGACCAGAAGACTGGTCGTTCGAGGGGTTTTGGTTTTGTTTCTTTCAGGAACCAGCAAGTATGTGGAATATAACCTATCTCTTCCTCGATGATTTACCGTGTTTTGTTACTGTATTGACCAACACTTGCCTATGTTGTTCTTTTGTCAGGATGCTCAAAGTGCAATTAATGATTTGAATGGTAATACTTTTCTTCTTCACCAGTGTCTGTAGTTCTATTGCATGCTCACATCTTTTATTCTACACCTTTTAGATGCCGCATTCAAAATGGGAATACTATATTTCAAGATGGTTTTGCAGTCATGTCTACATAATGGTTTCTACTAAGTCATTGTCTGGTTACTTTGCTTCACAACGGCTATAAATTACTAGTAATAATACTATATAAGCAGTTGCCGTTTATTTTTCTCTGAAGAAATCCACGTGTAAATTTCTTAACCAGCATATCATTTAAAACGACAAGGCATGTTGAAACACAGAATCTGAATTATGTTTCTCTTTTCTACTTGAGACGTGAAGCTTTTTCATAGGTAAGCTTGTTCTTTGTTATGTTGTATACTTTGGAACGTCAAAATAACTATATTTGTGTGTTCGCATTGTTATTTTGTTTATATAACAGGAAAGTGGCTGGGAAGCAGACAAATTAGATGTAATTGGGCGACAAAAGGTGCCCTCTCTAGTGAAGATAAGCAGGGCTCCGATGCCAAAAGTGTTGTTGAGCTGACTAGTGGATCTGGTGAGAGCTCTTACTTAGGACAATTTCTCTCTAAGTTGGTTCTTTTTGTTTTCCACTAACATGATAATTGATGATGGGTCAACACATTGACAATGAAGATGGGAGGCTGAAAGCCTGAAAGTGTTGGGTTGTCGGCTTCATCACTCTTTAACTTTTTTCGTTTTGAAGAACTCTTTATTTTACTTGGTTATAATGTCTTCAACGTGTATGGCTTAACACTATACTCGCTTGTTCTTGCAGATGATGGTCAAGACAAGAAAAGTGACGATGCCCCAGAAAATAATCCCCAGTATACAACCGTTTATGTTGGCAATCTTGCTCCTGAGGCATGGAATTCTCACTCGTGAACTTCTTGGATTTTCGTTTTCCATGCACTTATTATACTTCCACCTCTCTCATTATGCTCTAAATATTTCATTCAATTAAATAACATCTATTAGGACGAGGAAGGGCATGGTTTAGAATAGAACTTTCAGGAGTCCAGGTTGGTATAGGTGATCTGTGTTCTCAGCTTTGTGGTCCCAATTCTTAATTTCCAACCTGGCAATTACGGCTTCAATGCTAAGTATTTCTGTAACCTTACCGGTTTTCCAGTTTGGCGAGTTTTGGAGGTGAATGCGACCATAGCTTTCATTTGAGGCTGTTAGTTTTTATGTGATCTTTTCCAATTGACGAGATGGCTATAGTTTTGAGTCCCTTTACCCCAATTAAGTTATATGTCAACTCTATAAAGCAATTGATATGGTGTAGGAATCCTGTTTAAAGCATAAATTATCAAGTTTGGAGACAATTGAAGTATGATGAATTGATGATGGCATTATTTGCAGGTTACTAATGTGGATCTTCATCGGCATTTCCATACATTTGGAGCTGGTATCATTGAGGATGTGAGAGTGCAGAGGGACAAGGGTTTTGGATTTGTGAGGTACAGTACCCATGATGAAGCGTCTCTTGCAATCCAAATCGGAAACGCAAGGATCCTATATGGAAAACCAATCAAGGTATTACTTTTATTGTTATTACTAGTATTATTGTATGGTGTAGTTGGTAGGATGATATATTTGATTGAATGGGGATGGGATGCAGTGTTCATGGGGTAGCAAACCAACCCCACCAGGGATGAGCTCTACACCGCTTCCGCTGCCACCAGCTGCGGCGGCAGGTGGTGGGCAGAATGGAGGATTCTCAGCAGCAGAGCTAATGAATTACGAGAGGCAGATGGCATTGAGCAAAATGGCACTGATGCAGCAGCATGTACAGATGAGACAGGCAGCAGCCATGGGAATGGCGGGTGGAAGTGGGCAGGGTGTGTACGACGGCAGTGGATTCCCAGGCGTTGCCACTAGTCAGCAGCAGCAGCAGCAGCAGCTTATGTACTATCAGTAACCAAATAATAATAATAATAATAAATAAATAAAGGCTTGTTGAAATATATATATTAGTAAAAGGGTCCCTTCGATTGTGGTACTGGTTCTGGTTTCATGAATCCCTTTTGTTGGTTTTCAGTCACTGATGGTTTGTGTTTGTATTAACATGGGGTTACTTAAATGCTATAACTGCTTGTGGTTTGTATTAAACAACTCAGAGTTATGGTTTTTTGATTTGCAAGCCTGGACTTGTTTCTGGGAAGTAGTTTTTTGATGATATTCCATTCATCCATCCATTGAGGAAGGACGTCTCTGTTATATGTTAATGCGTGTTGTTGAGGTTAGTGAGTGAGTGAGTTTAGAATAATAGAGAGCAGTTTTAAATCTAGACAAAAAAGTTCCAGGATTTCCCCTCGTTGGGTAGTTTTGTTATTTTCCAAAATATTTTTATTTTTTTATTTTCAAATTTTTGGTATTTTCAGTATATTTAATAACCCAAATGTAAAATTTAAAATTTAAAACTCAAAATTGAAAAATTCAATATTCTAGATCCAAATTTTAAAATTCAAATTAAAATTTAAAATTTAAAACTTAATATTCTAAACTCTAAATCTAAAAATTTAAAATCTAAAATTCAAACTTAAAATTTAAAATTCAAAATTTATTCAAAATCAAAATCCTAATACTAAACTCAAAACCCAAACACTAAACTCAAACCCAAACTAAAATAAATAATAAATTAAATAACTTTTTTTAACAATACTATATCCTTTTTATATAGATCATTCAATCTAAAACATTTGAAATTTAACGATCCAAAATTATACTGAAAATCCTAAAAAAAAAATCTGAATTTCAAATTTCTCCAAAAAGGTAATATTTTTCAACTCTAAGATGTCGACATCAATGAGTGAGTGAAACCCTCGTCTTTTATGTGAAATGTATCTTTCATGCGCCGTTCCTTTCCAGTTTCCCTCCCTACCCTTACTTAGTCCCTTACCCTACTACTACTATTGTATTATATTGTATTGTTCATCTCGACAATTATTAATAAATAATAATGCATCTTTTTGCCTTTTCTGTCGCCTTCACGTTACAACAAAAAATAAAAAATAATAAAATCAAAAGGCTAATATTAACACCAATAGTACCATTGTTTCATCACTTTAGCATATAAGCACCTATCTTCTAAGATTTTCCATTTTGGTTCCAAGAATTGTTTTGCTGTATTTTTTTCCAAATTCCGTTACCTCACTTGTCCACACTGACAGGCCAGCCACTTCACGTTGCCACGTCATCCTTTCACCAAACCCCTTTAATCGTCCTCCCATTCTCACTATCCTCAACCTCTTTTACCTGAATCCAAGTCATTTCCTCTGCTTCGTGTCGTACTCTTCTTCCTTTTCATCTATTCTCTCTCTCTCTCTCTCTCTTCTTTTTTAAGTACAGAGACGAACTATAGTTCAATTTGAGGGATTGTGATTTAGGGTTCTTAAGATTAAATCTGTGCCCTGGGAACTCCAGATCGAAGATGTTCGATTTCAGAGGATCGCAGATTCAAGATGTTTGATTTCGGAGCTTTGGCCCATAACCCCCAGTAGTGCCGATTCACTGAACCTACCCTCTTCTGTTTCTTCTTCTACTTCTTCTTTGTTGCCATCCTCTGCTCCGTCGACGCCAGTCTCGTCCAAGGTAACTTCAGTAAATACTGTAAAAAAACAACCTTCAATTCATCATCGATGGCGATTCCTCTGCTGGATATGCAACGCGCGTAGCTTCCTCCCCCTCCCCCTTGACACCCCTTTGAAATATTACAATTTAAACAATCACGTAACTTGTAATCGGTATTGTTCCATGTTGATCGCTTAATGAGAGTTCATAACACAATCACTCTTGGCTTTGATGTTACTGATCAGTCATTTTTTTACTTGCATTTGTGAAATCTTGGAACTAGAATTCGATATTGACGTGTCAAACACGTGACATGTCAGTGAGTAAAAAAAAAACAATAGATCATTTTTGAGGACCAAAATGACCAATCCGTATTTTAGAGTGATGAATAGTTGTATACTAATGATAATATCCCAAAACTTGTTTTCTTCTTGTTTCCCCAAATAGAGTGAGCAAGTGGGTTTTATTTTTATTTTTGATAAAGAGTTAGCAAAAGTGGGTTGCTTGCTTCTCTTTACAGCTTGAAGCAATATATCTCTGCGAACAAAACTTGTATAATTTCCAACCTTTTCTTTACTGGAATCAATCAGAGTCGGAGCGTAAGCCATATATATGTATACTATAATACGAACTGCCGAGCTTGAGGCAGCCATGTTTATGTCAAGATCACTCAGATGGCAAGAATCCCAGTTGAGAACATGGATGGACTACTGCTGCTGTTTCTGGCTGTATCACTACCACCACTAGATCTCTTCCTCCGGCACTTGTCTTTGCGCTTCTGTAATAGCTCTTTTTCATCCATCATAATCTGTCTCGATCTGCATTCCGTGCTACAAAACGCCTTCTCCCCTCTGCAATTAATTAATTCCCACCAATTCCATCACTATTCTTTTCTTTCTCGAAATTAACTAACTAAGAATATAATCAATCAATCTATCTCTAACAACAACAACAACAACAACAAAATTATATTCCTTTCTTTTTACCTGTACATGTACACATCTAACCCATGGAGCTGCTTTCTGCACAAGTCGCACCAACTCCATAGATTCGAATAACCATAACTTTCCTTTTCTTCTTCTCCAGCTGGAATCGGATCGGATCTAGGGAAGCAGCAAATCGAATGCTTGGCCAGTACCTCCGACGACCGAGCGTCCAGGGCGGCCACGATTCCCAATCCGACTCCGGCGAGATGGAAATTCTTTAGGGCTGTTGGGAACTGGATTTTGGGGTAGTCCAGTGGACTTCTGGGACTGGTGGTGGCCGTACAGTAGGATTCCTGGCGGTGGCTGCCGGAGACTAGGAGGAGTTCCGATAACTTTTTGATCATGATTGTGTGTGGTCTTTGTCTGATCTTGTTTGTTACCATAGTAGCGTAGCCGGAGAGAACGACTGGGAAGATCTGATTCCTACCTCTGATTGAGTGATTGTTGTTATGAGAGAAGGAGATGTGAATTAGGGGAGAGGGATTTGGGTGTCTGAGTGAGTATTGTATTATATTTTTATATATAGGAGAGAAAAGGGGAAATGATCAATGATTGTCATCTCTCTCTAACAATTTTTCTTTATTTTTTATTTATTTACTACTATTTTATTTTATTTATTTGGTTAATTATTAGAGTAATGGAGAGGGTACACGTACACTGAAACTAGAAACAACCATCGCATCGCCCCCTGTTTATTATTTTATCATTACCTGGTATTGCTTTTTCTATTTCCAACAATTTTTCACTTTTATACCCAATAAATTGCAACATATTTGATTAATCCTAAACGTTTCGGTTTTTTAATGTTCGGTCACTAGTTTTCAAAAACTTTATCATTTCCGTCTTTAAGGACGGATTGAGCTTCTTCTTCTCCAATTCCGTCCAAATAACCACGCGAGTCTGCCACGTCAGTCTGCTAATGACCACCCAACATCCACCTCATCCAAAATAAATTCAATTCTATATTTGTCTCTGTTCTTCAAATTATAATAAAAACAGAGTGGAAATTGAGTGTCGGTACATGTAGTGATGCAAACAACTCATCGTCGGAGACGATGAGCAGCCATGAGACATCCCCCCTCCCATGGAATGGAGTTGTCGAGCTGGATGGGGAGATGATGAGATGATCGTGAACATCCGCTTTCATGATCCATGTGGCTTTTCTTTATCTTCAATTTTTTTCCAGTTAACTCAAGCTTCAGCTCATTATGCTCTGTTTCTGTTATGTATTTAATCCTCGGTTGAAAAAAAACGGATTTGAATTCTAATTCTAATTCTAATTATTTTTATGGGAGTATAATAAGTCTTCGTTGTATTTAGTTCATGCTCATTTCGTTGGTACTGAACTACTGGTTATAGTTTTGCTTTCTAGTAACCCGTGGGATTACGTACACTGGCAGCATACTCTGCTCTCACGTTTTGAAGGGCAAGTTTCGCTCTTTGGGACGTTACAGAGCGAGACCAGCATATTAATTAAGATGTATAGGTTTTCGAGGATCAGTTGATAACAGTGAGTAACTTGTTATTTGGTTCTATTGCCACTGTGATAACAATAGAGAATGGGAAGAACAACAAACACGAGACGAGATTTACGTGGTATTCTCGATGAGAATCGTCGAGATTAATCGAAGGCACAATGGTAGAGAAATTTTATTAGAGACTGTCACGAATACAGTCATTGTAAATCAATGCAAACCCCAAGGGCTAGCTGAACTACTTATATGCACGAGCTATGTACACAATGACCCTAGCTCGGGTTGGACCTAAGGCCCATACGACTATACACGGTAACACCCCCTCAAATTGATGGTTTTCTCGACACATCAATTTGCTAGCGAGAAACCAGTGACAACTAGTCACCACTGACTTGGTGAGAAGATCGGCCACTTTCTCATCGGACCATATATAGAAGAGACGGATACTGCCTTCCGCAATAAGCTCCCGGGTGAAATAAACATGCATCTCAAAGTGCTTCGTCCGATCGTAAACCACCGGGTTCGCAGCGATTGCAATAGCGCTGGTGTTGTCAGCAAACAGAGAAGCTAGTCACGTTAAGATACCTCCAAGTTCCTGCACCAAACGAGTAAGCCAAACAATTTCGGAACACACATCAGACATAGATCGATATTCGGCCTCTGTAGAAGATTTGGACACCCTCTCCTGCTTCTTTCACCTCCAAGTAACACAAGAATCGCCAAACATACCACACCATCCACTTGTTGAGCAATGAGTTTCCAAACACCCCGCATGATCCGCGTCCGCATAGGCAATAATAGCACAACTTCCAAAAGCAAGAAGAAAAATACCAATACGAGAAGTACCACATAAATATCGAAGAATGCGTTGCACTACCGTAAGATGAGAAGAACGCAGAGCAGCCATAAATTGACTGATAACTTGTACTGCATAAGAAATATATGGGCGAGTAGACGTCAAGTAAATGAGACTCCCAACCAGACGTCGATACTGTCGCAGATCCGCCAAGAGATCACCTTGATCTCGAGTCAACCGTAGATTTAACTCCATAGGAGTCACTACCGGCGTACAAGCCGTGAATCCAGAACTCTCTAATAAATCAGCCAAATATTTCTTTTGACACACAAATATACCACGTGAAGACCTAGTAATCTCAAGCCTCAAGAAATATGACAGAACACCCAGACTCTTTAAGATTAAAGTGAGACTTAAGCCACTGCTTTATCTCGAAAATACCAGTAGAATCATCGCCCATAAGAATCATATCATCAACATAAATAAGCAGGACTATAAGGCCACGAGAAGACTGACAAAGAAACAAAGAAGGATCGGAGACGCTCTGTTGGAACCCATAATAAAAAATAGTCTGAAAAAACTTGTCGAACCAAGCATGAGGGGCCTATTTCAACTAATGTTTTCAAAACTAGACAGGAAATCGAATCGGTAAGGCTATGGGTTCAGAATTTGATGGTTCGACCGGGGTTTAACTGTTTGCTAAATCAGGCTGGTCCGTTTTAATTATGGAATAAATAAACAAATAAAGTTGAGCCGGACCAGACAAATTTTGAATTGAACCGGATCAGACAAATTTTGAATTGAACCGGATCAAACCGCCAGTATATATAGTTCAATATCATAGTCTAATTTGTCAAAATTATAGTTATTGAATAATGTTGTAAGAAGTTTTAAACTATAAAAATGATTTGAAACTTTTTATGAATCAAATTATTGAGATTTAATGTATACTTTATTTAATTTATAATAATATATCACTTTTTAATGTAAATTAGTTGTCATAATATTTATTATTATCAACTAAATGCTTAACTTAATCAAATAATGATATTAGTACAGATGGTTGTCATCCATTTTTTCTCTTTTAGAGACCAGTTCGAATTCCATTTCCCACATTTTTTAAAAATGAAATTATAACCATTGGAATCTGGTTCAACTGGAATTTCGAGTTGGGATGAACCTGCCAAAAATCGTGGTCCAACCGCAATCCAACCAATTCAACGCCCTGGTTTGACCAATTACCTATACCACCCAACCGATATCAGCTACCGCAACTGATCCGACCGGCCGGTTGGGTCCGGTTCTGATAACACTGGTTTCAACCCATAAAGTGAGCGACGAAGACGACAAAAAATATCTTTGGATCGTTTATCATAACCAGGCGGACACTCCATATACACCGTCTCCTTGAGTCGGACGCGTCATAGGAGGCATATGAGCTCCAAAAGAAGCACTTTGCATGGTGATTGGTGTGGAGGAGGTAGGTGCATGCAACCCATGCATGTGGAGGAGGTAGGTGCATGCAAACCATGCATGTGGACTGGAGAAGGAGGAGTTTCTTGCCCAATAGTGACATCCATTTCAAGTACCATCATCACATCATCAACTTCAGACTCATCATCATCAAAGGAAGGTAAATCAGCAAGCACAAAAGTAGTGGATTCAATAGACGTGTCCGATGAAGGATAGAAGTACACATGTTCAACAAAAATCATATGATAGGCAATTCAAACCCGCCATTGACCGGGATCATAGCATAAGAGTCCTTTATGACGATCATTGTACCCAAAGAAAACACACCGGGTAGTACGAGACTGAAGCTTTGTTGCTTCATGAGAGGGAAGAAGAATAAAGCAGAGACAACCGAAGACCCGTAGATGTGCGTAATTAGGTGGCCGAGCAAAGAGAACTTCATAAGGAGTTCGATTCTCCAAAGTAGAAGTAACTTGACGATTAATAACATAGATAACTGTGTGAATTGTCTCCACCCAAAAAGTGGACGGTACCCTAGACGCAAGAAGAAGAGCTCAAGCAAGATCGAGCACGTGTTGATGTTTATGCTCCACCAAGCCATTCTGCTCAGAAAATCCTGGTTAGGACTGGTGATATAAGATCCAATTAGATTTATAAAATTTTTGAAGGGCATGCCATGAAAATTCTCCACCAGAATCAGAACGAATAACTTTAACTGTCTGATCAAACGGAGTTTGAACCATACGCACAAACTGCTTTGCAACCGATAACAAATCAGACTTGAGTTGAAGAAAGTAAATCTAAGCATACCTAGTTTTGTGGTCAATGAATAAGGCAAAATATCTTTATCCCAAGCGTGAAGTCATCGGAGCCGGTCTCCAAAGGTTGGTGTGAACTAAGTTGAAAGGAGCTTGAAGCGAAAGGCCGTTTAATAGCCTTAGCCGAGATACATTGTTCATAGATGGAAAGAGGAGATGAAATCAAAGGCAAACGATCTGGTAATAAATTTCGATAAAACATATATTTGAGACGAGCTGCATGCGGATGACCCAAACGCCAATGCCCTAAATTCTAAGTACGAGTAACATTTTTAGCCAAATAAGTATGTCCCAAACAAGCTGAATCTTCCAAACTGTTATCCAAAATACCAAACATAATATCCTTTGAACCTGAACTACAACCTAAACTACTACTAGACGAAGCTAGAAAATATGAATTTGCTCTTCCAGTCCCTTCCTTGCGAAAGTCATCAAGGTAGAAACTCCTCCCAAATTTACTTCCTCTCCCGATTTGGTTCTGCTTCCGTAGATCCTGTATAGCACAACCAGAGGGAGAGAAAGTTGCAATACAACCACTATCTATCAATTAACCAACTGAAACCAAATTTGGCACAAGAGAAGGGACATGAAGAGTATGAGGAAGCTTCATCGTAGCAGTCTTAACACACCCAATTTCACTGACAGGCAAACGTTCCCCATTGGCAACTTCAACGGCAATATTTTGAACCAGAGTATAATCAAGAAATAACGTCAGCTCACTAGTCATATAATTAAAAGCTGCAGATCAAAGTCCTAACGATGATGATTAACTAAAATACATGCAGCCGAAAAGGCTGCTTGTAAAGCCGTTGGAAGATAACGAGATAATGCTTCCTGAACAAGTACATCAACAGACGAAGTGATCGTCGAGGCCGACGCTACCGAGGGAGCCGGAGTAGACGAGGAAGTTGTCACGGGTTTAACTCCATAAGAGTAGCACGTGGTGGACGAGGAGGCTTATTCTTCAAAGCTGGACATTCGAGAATTATATGACCAGACCGTTTTTAGTAATTACAAGTGTTTTGCTGCTTGCAATGAGCTACCGGATGCCCCATAACATAACATTGGCGAAATTTAATGTTGGTTGGAGTTGAACCCCCTTGTCCCGTAGCAAGAGAGTAGCGAGAGTTCCCATCTCCAACTCGATTATTGGCCGAGTAACATTATGGCTTCCTACCTGCAGCAAAAATAGTACCAACATTGTTCAAAATCGAGGTCTGATTAGTTCTATCCAACTGAGCTTGAGTGTTGAGCCCAGTCTCAACTCGAATTAAATCCCCGAAAATATCTTCCATCTCAGTAATATTATTAGCTATCGCTTGAGAATGAACATATTCAAATTCGGGTTAGAGTTTCATAAGAAACTGAAGAACTCTAGTAACGACGGATTTTATCTATTTTCACAGTGGATAATCCGCTGTTAGAAATCCTAACGGTGGATAGAAATCCGTTGTTAGGTTAAGTAAAGGTAAAAAAGTTAACGACGGATTTTTATCCGCTGTTACGCTAACAGGGGATTTCATCCCCCATTAAAGCTAACAGCGGATAATATCCGCCGTTAAACGTTTTGTCCAGTAATAAAAAAACGTAGAAATCCATCATCGTTCGTTGTTCTTCGTTCTTCGTTTTTCGTTCATCGTTCTTCGTTTTCCAATCATTTTGAATTCGTGGTTAAACATGTGCCGTTAAACATGCAATTTCCTGTAGTGTTTGGAGCTAGCGGCGGACGATAACATCGACATAGATAACAAATCCTGTTCAGTCCAGAGATCAAGAGCAACCGTATACAACTATTGATATCTCGATCTCCTTGAGTAAGTTTTCCAAACTCATATTCAAGTTCAAACAATGGAGAAGAGTTAGCTTTCGCATAAATCTTTCGAGATGGGTCCATATCGCTGCAGCCGTAGTAAAGTCCTTAAAGTAAGAACAATCCGTGCCTCTATTGAGTTAATCAACCAAGAGAAAATACGAGCGTTATTCAAATTCTAAGTATCTCGCTCCTTTTTGAACTCAACAAGATCAGCATCAACTTTCGTCGCGGCTGCACCTTGAGCTGCTGCATTTGTACCTAAAGGAGAGTCAGCCGACATTGGTTCCTTGGCACTCCCATTAAGATAGGGCAGCAAACCCTTCCCAGCTACATAGTATCGAAACTGAAACTCTCACAACGAATAGTTCTTTCCATTGAATTTCATTGTCGTCAACTCTGACTTATCGAAACCAGACTCTCACACCATGATAACAATAAAGAAAGAGAAAAACAACAAACACGAGAAGAGATTTATGTGGTATCCCCGACGAGAATCGTCGAGACTAATTCATGACACAATAACAGAGAAATTTTATTAGAGACTATCACGAATACGGTCAATATAAATCAATACAAACCCCAAGGGCTGGCCGAACTATTCATGTACACGTGCTATGTACACAATAACCCTAACTCGGATTGGGCCTAAGGCCCATACGACTATGCATGCTAACAAACTGATTGTATTAACGGCAACCAGGGCTTTCAGCTCGTATTGTTCTTAATTAGTTCACCATCACTGATTTATAATGTTATCGGTAACACTAGCATGTTTGTTCGGTATTAATTATATGCCTCCCTGAGTCCGAATCAGGATCTACGAAAACTCTCCTGGACCAGATCCAATAAAATCACAGCAGGTCAAATATTCAGCCTAGATCTAAGGGCTGAAATTTTAGGGGGGTATAATTGTAACTTTCTCCGAGCCTCTTCCCCTCCTAGAATCCATTGCCGCCTTTTCATCGTCTCCTTGTCAATTCCTTAACAAGAGATCTATATTGAGTTATCCAGAAATCAGTACGAGCTCGGCATGCACACCTCTGTTCCTCCGCATCCACAACTTGTTGAGTAGGACAGAGGTCGTTTTGACGAAGTAATCGAAAATTTCAGGTCCTCAAACATCAGGGGAAGTCATCCTAAGACATAATGATTTACTTTGTCAACTTGTCATTAGTTTTTTGGTGTATAAAAAAATTTATTAATTATATATTGTAAGAAAGTTTATGATGGAGTGATCGGCTCAAGATGTTAAAAAATGATATGTCAATAATCAAATTCTATCATATATAAGTTACACCATAACGTGATGGAGTGATCGGCTCAAGGGTTACCATTTCACGCATCAAATGCGAGCACTCTTACGACCTCTCTACTTGAGCCCACTCACGACTTCCATAAACGAGCCCTTCTCGAGTCACTGCCGAGCTTCATTCCCGCAGAGGCTGAGCTAATGGGGCAAGTGGTGTTGGCCCAAAAATTAAGCTAAAATCTAATATATAATTTTATGTCAAACATTAGATTCGTACTTTGGACACCATATAAATTAATTCAAAACTTTTATCATTCTACTACAAGACATTTTTGCATATGTTATCTCAACTTACATAAATAAAACCATTCTTGAGAGAGCATTTTGTGTAAGACTTGTGTCAAGAACATGTTTTGCAATCAAATAGGAGATGAATTATTGAAGATTGTCTAGTGGTGTATATTGAGAAAGATGTCGTTTTCAGTTTCGACCAAAAATGTATTATGCAATCCTTTAAGTACATGAAAACTCGTTGTGAGGTTTATAAAAAATAAAATGTTTGATTTAATTTTTTTATCGTTATATATGGACACCACTTGACCTGATTTCTTGCTACGCCGGACTATTTAACAAGCTTAATCGAGAGTGAAAAACTTTTCCATTCGAACCCAATGAACAAAAACGAGCTGATAAAACCCGAGTCCGGCTCCAAGCTGGCTCGGTCCAAACAAACTTTTTTCAAACCGATTTTCAAATGCGCAAGCAAATATTTTGGTCAACAACCCTAATTTATTTGATGCTTTTAAGGAATTTTTAGGTTTTAAATTCGAGTTTTGAACTAAGTAGTCTGTCGAAAAAAAAATCACATCCCGATTACAGATTTTTAAGCTCTTGTGATAAACATGCTAAATTCTTACCTATTACTTTCTTATAGGATCTTAGAGATCATATTGTTGTTGAGGTGGTATTGAATCAATAGCACACAACCTTAATTATAAATCTTAGTTCAAAGCATACAGTTTTTTTAGACAAGTTAACACTCACAATATACATTGGTTGCAGATAATTATCACAGTGAGCACAATACACATTTTTATTGCTCGACTAAGTGAGTAAAAATTTGGTTTTGATTACTATTTGAGTCAATAAAAAGTTGTCATGATATGATTACTATTTGTATCATTCTTAAATGCAGAGAGTCATCAGAGGCTAACCCAGCCTCTCCGGCCGATCGGAGCGAAAGTGCATTACATCCTATCTCATCCTCTCATGCCGATCGTTTAATATGGTGAAGGGAATTGGACAGACCATTACAGAACGAATAATCAAATGAAACCTCCACCATGGTGAAAGATCCATTGATGCTAATCTGGTAGGACTTCACCTTATTCTTGTTATACATTTAATAGTTACTCTCTTTGCAGCTAAAAAGTGTAAAAAACCTACCCGACAACCTAGTCAAGCTTCGGCAATGTAAAACCGATGTAACCGTTGTATAAAAGGAACCATGTTACGTTTGAATGATAGAATTCTAAACTTATCGGAAAATAAAAAGATTGAATATTCTAAATGATATTATATTAATTTTATTATCGCAAATTACTTGGTCAACTTCATTGGAACCATTATTGGTCTAGATGGAACTTTGGAATCGATGCACTGGTTTTAGTGATTGAAATTTGGTTGTGAGTTTACTCCTTATCTTGACACAATTGAGTTAACTATCCATGATAATGTTTGGATTGGAGGATTACAATGATTATGTTTGGATTGGAGGATTACAATTAATGATTATGTTTGGACTAGAAGATAATAATTACTGATGATGTTTGGACTAGAAGAAAACAATTAATGATGATGTTATTGTTACATGATGACTATTAGCTAAAGATAAAATTATTATATGTTTGTAGATTGAACTTGAATGCTAATGTGATTGAAAAATTGTTAAATGATTACTGTGACACCTCGATTTTGGATTAACCGTTGATTTGGGGTTTTGTTCGATTTATGTGATTTCTAGAGAAGAGTCGTTCATGAATGACCAGTCATGGGCGTGACTGTCAGCCTATCACGGGCGTGGTTGACAGACAGACCACGACCGTGGTCAGCATCAGTCATGATCGTGACCAGCAGGAGATCACGACTGTGACCATTAGTGGGCCACATGCTTGTTTGTCATGTAGTCACGGGCATGGCGGTAAGTCGGCCACGGGCGTGCACCTGCTATATAAACAGAATTGTGACTTGCAGAACTCAAAACTTATATAGAAACCTAATTGAGAGCTCTCTAACGAAGATGATTATTTCCAGGCAGAGAGGGAGACCATGTTGATCGAAGATGATTAGTAGGAGAAGTTTAGGGATCGTTGAGGAAGTTTCAGAAGGTAATCTATGTTCTTCTTCCTTTCTAAATCTTTTGTTTGAATCTAAGTAGGAAAAATCCTGACACCATGATAGAATGAAGGGTCTGGACTTTATTTTCCGATCACCATATGTTGTGTTCTTTATAGAGCGTGATTAGTAGATTTTCTTGAGGACAAGCAAGAATTTAAGTGTGGGGTGATTTGATGCACTGTATTTTCGACACATCTTTTCTCGTTATAAATTATATTTTTGTGTGTCGAAATGTATTCAAATTCGGGGTTTTGAGTACATGTTTGGTTCTCTGTCCCCTCGGGGCCATGTTATAGTGTTTGGTATATTTTTGGTACATTTCAGGTGTCATGTGACGTTTAGAGATGAACCAAGACATGACGGGGAGGCCGGAACAACTCAAAGCATTCGACTTGGGAAGAAAGCGTCACTGTTAAGTATTTTGAGCATAACTCATCCCTCTGAAGTCCAATTGATGCAAGGTTAGCGGCGTTGGAAAGAAAATTCGATTGTCTACACCTTTTATGTTGACACTATGGTCAAATTCCGTATAATGAAGAACCACGCAGTGTTCCCAATGGAACACGACGTGTTCCTCTGCTGGAATTGCCCGAGAAAGTTACAGGGGCGGAACATGGCCGGGAGCACGGCGTGTTTCATATGGAGCACGGCATGTCCCGTCCCAGACGGGTTTTCAAGTCCTTTTCCTTCTCCAAGTTGGTCCAGAAGCCTATAAATACGCCTAAGACCCCCTATGGATGAGATACTGAATATACACATATTTTTCGAGCTCATGGAGAGAGTTAGGGTTCCAGATCATTCATTCTACACATATTTTCAAACTCTTAGTGAGAGAGGGAGTTTCAAAGACCGATTTATTGGTTATCAACATTTATTCAGACTTATGATGCGTTCTTCCTAAAACCTAATTTCTTATTCAATTTTGTCTGGCCGCTTAGTTGAATCATCGGCATTTATTTGTGGGTCCGAGAGGAACATAAGTTGATAGGTCGCTTAGGGAGAACCCTATATTATTTGTTAGCTCAAGAGAGGAGCGAATCGTTTAGACTTTTTTGCACGTTTATCGTTGTGGCATTTCATTGAACACTTTTAATGCATTTTGTTTAGGTGTAGATTAGCTCGAGAGAGGAATCTACGGTTAGAAGAAATAGATCCTTAGAGGCGCGAGAATGATCTAAGAATATCTTAGGAAATTGCCAAGCCATTATAACCTGAATAACCGAGGTAACTTGTCGTTCATCCATGGATTGCTAGCTTTAGTGGATTCGAATCCGAGCAACTTTCATTCCTATTTGAATCTCAACCTCTTGAATTTGTTTTACTTTGATTTTCATTCTTAGACATTAATTGGTTACGTAAAACATTCATAAAAACAATCACAAATTGTTACTTCGCCTAGTTAGTTAATCAACTTGAGTAATAGAACTAGGAAGACCCTAGGGAAATTCACGATCCCACTAGAGCAATCTAGTGGGTCTTTGATAGCGGGTGAAAATTCGTTCATCAAGGCTACAAAGTACATGTCGAGTATGCCTGTTGGTGCCGCTCATACGATATCTAGGTCTACGGTATAGTTTTCATGGCCTGATCCACTATGAGCTAACAACACTGGCTAGGGTTGAGTGATGATAAGATGACGTCTACGGGACCACCGTGTCACATTATTACACTTTGTAGCATTTCCACGCTAGCTTTGCTTAGTCACTCAATGCTTATCACTAACTCCATATCTTAGATACCCGTGGGTTACCCACAAATCCCTTCGGGTATTATGGTACCCGTAATATCCATTAAATTAGACTAATGCCATTAATAATGGATTATATTAGACTAATATCAGTAGTACTGTTGTATAATATTAGACTAATGTCATTAATAGTATTGTGTAATATAGACAAATTTTAGAGGTTGTATTTTGAATGTTTAGGCTTTAGAGTAGTAGATATTTATTTCGTATCTTATTACTATTTGGGTATCTTGTGGGTAGAATGGGTACCCGCTATCCACCCCGTACGGTAAACGGGTACCCATTACCCATACGGATTTGGGACATGGGAAGGATTTTTACCCCCGAATGATAATAGATACATGTGTCAAACGGGGCGGGTATCCAAACCCGTCCCATTGTCCAGCCCTAATTCTAAGTCGTCTCTCTCTTTCTCTCTCCACAGACCTATTGAGTATGATTAACCATTTATAGTATTTCAGTTTAACGTTAAAAGCGGTCATTATTTCCTGTTCATCATCAAATTTTGACCAAGCATGTTGCAAGTAAGCAAGTCGTTTCGTAGTAGATCGGAAGTAAGATGAGTTCTGGAGATTGTTGCATCCTTTGATGTTGGAAAAAAGTATGCAGACATGTTAACTACTGCAATATGGTAAAATAAAATATGAACTCTACCCACATACTAACCTGAGGGTTTGCATCAAGGACGTGAACCAAGGATCAGCTCCCATATTTTTGGTGCTTAAATACTCAAACCTCTTAATCAGATTTCTGAAATCTCCTTTTTTCATTTGGTCTAGCACGTTAATGGTAATAGTCATGAGATCTTGAATCCCAACCATCTTGATCTCAAAATTAAAGATGTTTCTACTATTGTTGTGGATGCCGACAACCACAATGTTATCATCATATTTTCCTAAACCGGATGGAGGATCACCGTCTACCAGTTGTAAATTCGGCTGTGGATCGCCCTCACCAGCTGATTGTACGGCTAGGGGGGGGGGGACAAAAGGCTTGATCTTGAAAGGTTATAAGAAATATTAGTTGAAGACTCTCTTGGGGAATTACAAGCAGTATATCCTTAGTGGAGATCGAGAACCATTTGAGGAAATGATAGCTGATGAGGGTATATCTAACATCCCAGTTTTACCTTTTGAAATACAGTTTTGAAATAATACAAAATATAATTAAAATTATACATAAACGATACTGGTAACCTTTGTAGAAAAACTGGAAAACGCCAAACAACTTATTTCGGAAGCTGGTGTCAAACAGTGAATGGACCCATCTTTTAAAACAAATCCCAGAAATATACAGTCTCATCAATATCCCAACTTCAGCTCGGCGGCAGATGAACAGATCCTCTATTAATTCTCCCAATACCAGATAACCTGTCACGAACTAGTGGGTGGCTCGGGGTCAGTCTTCCGAAGTTATCATATACATATCAATATTGAAAATCATTTAAAAAGATAACCATATAGCATGTAAAGCACGTTGGACAACTCTGACTCTACTTTGCATATTTTAATTGGGATCCCGACCCACATATGCTGACGACCCATATACATGTTAGTGGCACCAAATCGGGCCGCATATAGTGGCGCCTACCACGGCCCACGACGACAGTTAGTGTGGGAAGCCCACCGCGTAGCTATAGTGCATTAAGCACGATTGTCAACATATGGCCTCTAACTAGGTGATCAATCAATACCAATATTACTCTTGTAACAGAACTTGTTCAACTGAACAATTACATGTAACATATCATAACAGCAATATATCACTTAGGATATAATAGAATATATGGATCACATAGAATGCATTTAAAACCCTTCAAATTCAATTATTATTCATGTAATTCAAAGAAGCATAAATAACACAAGTAAAACATAAACATTTAAAATGGAAAATATTACCCCCTTAAACCAACCCACCTGTAATTAACCGGGTTGACTCGAAATACGGTCAAACGTCCAAGAACGGAACAATTATGGCTTAACCCAAAACTTTCGGGCCAAACTGCAATAGCTAGAAAGTATTGGGCCGTGGCTGGAATAATTTAAAAGTTACAGACTGCATAGAAAAAATAAGATAGTTTAGGTACTAAACTGGAAGTATTAAAGTTCAGGGACTAAACTGGATATTTACCACCCACATAGAAATTCATTTTTCCAGTCAAATTTCCAGAATCCGGCGACGACGAACCCGGGCTCCGGTGAGCCTTGAATCACCACTAAAACTCGAACAAACTCAAATCGAAGGATATGTAAGGTTTTGTCTCGATAATACGAAGTCAACCGAGGTATTTAAAGGTGTTGGATTGGTTTAGAACTTGCCGACGCAAGTCAACGTCAGAGAAGAAAACGGAGAAGACGGGAACAAAATTTCGGCTTCCTCCGTTCAATACTAACTCTGGATGACTTTAAATAGCCAGACGATTTCCCACGAGCGACAGTTTGGTCTTGATTCGAGGCACATACACATGGATTTGCAGTTCAATCGCCGGATACAAACAAAGGTCACCGATGGAATAGATAAGGAAGACGATGAAGATGACCAGATTCATCCATCAAAACGACGTCGTTTTATGGCTGAGTGAAAATGAACCAAAAATTAAAATTAAATGCTTCTCTTGGGATTTGAACTCAGGTCTAGAAATTAAAGGGTAGTATGTCTAACTAACTAAGCTACTAATTCAATTGTTGATGAAATTTCCATCTTACTTGTTATCAATACACTAGTCTAATTAGTTTCAATTTTATTCATGTTAAACATTTAGTTACACCTTCACAAACACAACTAATATAAACTAAATTCTTATAGATAAATTTAGAAACGATTACATAAATATTTTCATATTTGGATTGAATATTATAGTATATCTCAAGTGTGCATTAGTCGGCAAGAATGATTTGTTGACCAATACTTCAAATGCTTTGGTTGAAGATTTGCAAGCGCTTCTTTCGTGTATTACTTCCCACTAGGGGTGTAAATTTAACCCGTAAACCCACAAACTCAACCCAACCCGGCCCAACTCAAGTATGTTGAGTTGGGTTCATAATAGTATAGGTTGAAATGAGTTGGGTTTTGTTATCAACCCATAAGGTTGGGTTTTATTTAATTTTAACTCTAAACAACTCAACCCAACCCAAACTAACCCATCCTTATTACAACCTCCTACCTCCTTCCTTCTTTCAACCCTCCTTGCCTTTTCCTTCCTTTGCAATTGTATGAGAATTGTACTTATGTAATAGTAGCGAGTATGTCGAACCTTTGAAAGAAATTATTTGAAATAAAATTGATTTATATTTGAATTGTACTTGAGTAGTTATGTAGTAGGCTAGTAGCAGTATGTCGAATAATTCATTTTGAAATGAAATTGATTTGTATTTGAATTGTACTTATGTACTAAACTAGTAGCAGTATGTCAAACCTTCAACTTTGCAGTAGAAATATATTGCATGATTGGGGACTTAAGTATTGAAAATTCCCTACCTCAACTTATATATGATTCCATAAAATTGACAATAGAAGTATTTCGATTCAGGAAAAATTGCTATTCGGGGTTTCGATTTCCGAACAAAACCTCTCGTTCCGAATTAAATCAATGTTTTTAACTCGAGAATAGGAATGAGATTTCTTAGACGAGAATCAAGAATCAAAATTTTAAAAATAAAAAAATGGGATCTCATTCTCTTCCGATTTCCCCTCCTACTCATTATTAGAGTAATTCCCTAATTGGAAAAATATTTCATCTTTTAAAAAATGGTCTAACTCATGTCCAAAACCACCTCAACCCGCCCCAATCCATTAGGGTTGAGTTGGGTTAGAATAAAGAAAAAATGGGTTGAGTTAATAAAAAAGACAACCTATTTATCCTTAACCCAACCCCAACCCTCTAAAACACAATCCAACCCAACCCATTTACACCCCTACTTCCCACCGACCATAGTACTGACTTGGATTGTTGACTTGCTCTTATTTTCATCGGTCACACACGAGTCACTGGTCATTATCATCGCCTCCTTCAAACGGATACTGGCAACTGTCGTGCCATGATAGTGCTATATCGCATGTGATCTGAGGATATGATAGTTGATCAATACTTTAGATCCTTTGGCTGAAGATTTGCAAGCGCTTCTTTCCCTTATGCCTGAGTAAGGAAAAAAAGTTAAAAGGCTTTTTTCAAAATTGTAAAGGTGTATTTCAATGATTGAACCTCGAGAGTCTCGCAGAGAGCGATTCGTAGGCGTCTTTTTTCCTGACATCATTAGCTTTTGTAGGGTGGATATGAAGTTTCTTGAGGCTGTCAACAATGTCCAAAAGTTTCTTTCGGTCAAAAAGAAATTGGAAACAAAGGCAGAGTGTAGAGATGAATCGGTAAAAGAACCTATCTGCGATGATTGAAAAATTATTACATGATTCTATCCTCGTGACCTTCTATGATAATTTTTCTCTATTTTTTATTCTCGTACTTCTACATTCCTCTCATCAAATATTCCAATTTCAATTAAGTCTAATTGTCAAAAATCATGCGATGACATTGATAAAAATCTTGATGATGCCTATGACAACCGAATGTCTATATGATGACATTAATGTATATATTTTTATTGTAGCTAGATTTTTAACAAAATAGAGGATTTAACATATCCATACAAAATTGTCAAATATCTTTGACAATAATACCCTATTGTTGTTAATATCTTTGCCAATTGGCGAGGTTTAATTCTCTCCCTCTAGTTTCCGACTATATTCAGTAAACATGCAAACATATTGATTCAACATGCTAAAAAATGATGATGTTGGTGTTGCTCGTGAATATGTAATGAGATACCTACGAGTGGATGGTACCTAAGTTGTGTGGTACATTACTATGGATGGATTTATCCACCTTCGGTGCCAGCTTTTTGTTTTAATGAACCTATACTACTCGTTCATATCAAAATGTCGAAAATAATTGAAAATTTTCATAAACTTCCTCGTGTTATTAATAATACCTACAAATTTCGCAGAAATCACACTAGTTGGTCATATCTGTAGCTTTGACTTTTAAATAATGAAATTATTGAAAAATTAATGGAACTCATGATTCTACATTACCCATGATCTTCTACCATTATCCATCTCAGACCCCTTTCATTTTGCCCCATGATTTGGTCCCAATTGTTGCAAACTAAATAAGGTTGATCGAATCTCTTTTTCCTCCGTTGTCTCTCTACGGTACGCCAATGGTGAAAGAGAGGGGACTCGGTGGCTGAGGAACCACATTCGGGTTAGGATCATATATAAGCAAGGTCTTGATGGTGGTAGACTCTGAAAGCATAGAACATAGGGCAATCTGAAGATTTTATAAAGTTGCATCTCCTGATCTTTAAGTATAGAAGATCTAGCCAACAATATGGGCAACAACCCTGACGCTAACAAAATAGCTCCATGATCAACAAACTCAGCTTACACGACTCCACCACGCTGAGGACCACATCTGCAAACTTAAATACCTTCACTGACTAATATGACAAACTACAATGATTGGAATGTAAAAGATGAAACGATGACACTTTAATTAAACGACTTAAAACCTGTAACAAATCCTCCCCTGGACTGAAGCCACCTCCATTTCTTCAGTTCTTGCTCTTGCTTCTAACTTAGCAAACTCCACCATTCCCAGTTTACCCCTCAACATCTCAAATGTTTCCATCTTCAAGGGCTTGGTCATAGCATCTGCAATTTGATCATGTGTTCCACAGAAATCCAGCTGAACTACTCCTTCATTTGCAAGATCCCGCAAAAAATGAAAGCGCACATCTATATGCTTGCTCCGACCATGAAGAATAGGATTCTTTGAGAGCTTGATTGCTGAGTTATTGTCACACACTATAACCATTGCAGACTTCACACTTTCCTTCCATTCAATTTGCTACAAGATTCTTCTCATCCAAACACATTGTGCTGCACTTTACGAGACAGCCACGAATTCTATTTCAGTTGTTCATAAGGTAAGTACTGGCTGCTTCTTTGAGGACCAAGACACTACTCCCTCTATCTAGGAAAAATACATAGCCACTTGTGCTTTTCCTTTTATCCACATCTCCTGCATAGTCACTATCTGTGTATCCTAGCAAGTTGCCTCCATCATTAGTTCTCATGTACCCGATGCCATGATTTAATGTGCCTTTTAAGTACCTTAGAATCCTTTTAGCAAATAGCAAATGCTGCTTAGTTGGTGCTTCCATGTATCTGCTGAGAAGACAGACAGAATACATGATGTCTGGTCGAGTTGCTGTCATGTATAATAAGCTTCTAATTAACTATTTATATTCAATAGCATTGACTTGTATTCCATAACCTGCCTTTTTCATCTTTGCTCCAGGAACCATAGGGTTCTTAACAAAATTA
Source organism: Linum usitatissimum (assembly GCA_030674075.2). Taxonomy (NCBI): domain Eukaryota; kingdom Viridiplantae; phylum Streptophyta; class Magnoliopsida; order Malpighiales; family Linaceae; genus Linum; species Linum usitatissimum. The sequence continues at coordinate 1,878,598 of JAUJYP020001182.1, forward strand.
CATTCCATTAAATTGAACTTGTTTAATATTTCTCTGGCGTACTTCTGCTGATTTATGAAAATTCCAGCTTCTACTTGAATGATTTCCACGCCCCGGAAGTATCTCATCTTGCCAAGATATGGCATTTCAAACTCTGCTTTCATCGACTGTTTGAACTCTCCACCATGATCAGTTCTTAGACTAATGATAGAACTTCCAGGTTCATTTTCCACCTAAGCTTTGTACTTCTTAAAAAACTAGTATCTGATTTAGCAGCCAGAAAATAAATTAGAGCTTTCGACTATAATCATCTGTTATAGTTAAAATTTATCTCTTCCCTCCATTTGACATTGGAGTAATAGGACCACAGAGATCAGGGTGAATCAACTGAAGTTTAGGAGTAGCCCTTCAAGTGCTTTTCTTTCGAAAAGAGTGCCTTTGTTGTTTTCCCACCAACCGTATTTGAAAAATGCTTAAATTTCCCTTGAGAGCTGGTAAATCATGCCCCAGTTTCTTCTTCTCCAAATCTAATAGACTTTGTTGGTTCAGATGGCCAAATCGTCGGTGTCACAGCTGGAAGGAAGCATCTGCATTAGTTTGAAGACATTGTTGCTGCAAAGCTGGTTATCAATTCCCAGATTTGCATGACGAACAAATATCCTATTTGTCTTTATCTCTATTTGCAACAAAAGACCTTTGTATGAAACAGTTGAGACAAACCATTCTTAATCACAAACACCAAGCCTTTTTCATGTAATTGACCCACGCTCAACAACTTGATCTTTAACTCTGGCACATAAAACACCCCCGAACTACTAGTGTGACACATCCACCAAAATTTTAATTGTACCCTTGCCAACAACATCAAGCTTGAAGTCATTTCCCAGTCTTACACTGCATTTAAAGGTTGTATCACGATCAGTAAATCAAGTCTTGTCTCCTCTCATGTGGTTGTTGCAACCTAAATCCAAGAACCACCATACCTTATTAGGTAGTGAGAGAAGAGAGGAAGAAGGAGAGGGAGAGAGAATTGCAAGTAAAGCTTGGTTTGTTGTTTATTAATTGATTCTGCAAAACTCAGTAGACTGCTGAAATACAGGAGGCAAGGCGGTTGCCGTACTAGCCGCTGCAACAGCGAAAACGACAAAACGTACTATTTTAGGAAATAGCCTAGTCACTAAAAAATGAAAACTTAACAAAATAGTCCAAATCATTACAGAAAACGCACGCTGATCAATCGCCTTCCAATGCTATGAGAAGGTAACTTTTACCACGACTCAACAAATGGCATATTTGATTCAAATGATCTTTGAACTAATGCATCTAATTTTCTGAGGATATTGTGCATTTGTCTGGATGGTGTTGGGAATTTGTTGGCCCATATCCTTTAAATTTGGAGTCCTCTTTGTGGTCTAACAATCTGACTTTAGGATACTTTGATCTAAGTACATTTTCTAAATTCTGAGCTGTTCCTTAACCTATTGAATACATGGATTCCACAAGATGTGCCCAAAGGTATTGCGGCTGGCGATTTGGATCCATTTATCCAGACGCCATTCCAGGAAAGCACTCCAAATTGTGCAGCTATGATTAGTGGAACTTCAAAAGTGAACTCTAAACCTGAAAGTATAGCCAAGAAGATAGATTTGCCGGTGCAGAAGAATCTCCTCACTAATTTCTTCTGTATCCTTCACAATTTGATTGTTCTTTTCATTCGTTATGATACGCTATGAAGTGGTTGTTCATAAAGTTAGTGTCTCATGGGTCTATTATTTGTTTCAGCACCTGATGTTATCTGTTCATATCACCTGCCTTTCAAGCTTCATTCTGTTTTGTCCTAGTTTCTTTTCCGTGTTTTTCTTCAACAGTATGTAAGGCTTTGCATCAATTGAAGCTAAGAGAAAATTTAAGACACCTCGGAAATCGCCCACATGTTCAGTTCCAGTGGATAGCCCTTGCCTGAAAGAGTTTTGCTTCGTTGGAGCTGGTTCTGGACGACTTAACTGCACTTCATCATCTCCTTCTGCCCCTGCAAATCATTCTAGCACGTCTCCCCACACTATGCTGAGTTGGACCAATATCAGTTGACATCATAACAGAATTGATGTTTCGTGGACTGTACGTGATCATCTGGGCTTAAGTTGAATTCGTCCCTTTTCCCATCATTGATAAAATTCTGTTCATGCAGGTGGAAACCTTACATGAGCCAAAGTTTATGGAATCTCTAAGTTCTGGGGACCTTACATCAACCAAGTATGCACAGTCAATAATGTATATTCTTAATATTGATGTTACATCATTGTCGTGCACATGAATTGGACAGAGGAAGAGAAAGCAAGCACAGGAGATATGCCTCTCAAAGCTTTTGTCCAGTCACTTAATCAATCCGGCCAAGCTGTACTTAAGGAATGCGAGACTAAGACCGATCAAAAGCAACGAACACAAGTAGCTGAGCACAAAAAGGTTACGTGAGAACCAGTTACTTCCAACGCAAGTCAACCAATGATGAAAGCCAAGAGAGTAAAGAGATCCCTTGGTCCAGTGGTGATCATTTGAGTGTGACAAACGAAAGGGCTAGAGTGACCAGCCCTTACTTTGCACGAAATCCATCTCCGGACAGTTCCTTACAAGGGAATGTAGACAGTCGCAGAGAAGATGAAATTGCATTTCAAGACGGTGAAAAGAGTTCTAGTGAAGTTACTTTGAAAAGGAAGACTTCCACTTTGAATTCTTTTCTCTCTCTTATCTCAGTTGATCTCGCACATAAACTTCTGTTAAACGATTTCAGGACCACAGAAGATCCAAGTACTTCTGCACAAATGCTTCCCCTGTGGAGAACAGTGAGTATGTCTTTGCTAAGAACAACATTCTAGATATCAGAGAAGACGATAGATAAATTTGCATCGATGCTTTCATCGTTTAGATACTCGTCATCGAATGGCTCTCATGCAAGTGGTCTGAGAGCCCCTTTGAAAGGCATTAAGAACACTGGTTGTACCACCAGGTAAGAACTTCTGCATGAACTTAATTGGCCTGGAATTGTTTTAAAGAAAATCAGTTTTGGAGGCAATAATCTGTCAAGTTTTTTATGATGATTTTGTTTCTGTGTTATGGGCAACAACTATTCCTGACTTCAGTTAGTTTGCTTACACTCCGAAGAACAAGGGGAGGGTGATCCGTTAACAAAGTGAAAAGTGCAAAGAGAAGAGGTGAGAGGGGATCTCGTTGTCGGAGACCCCGCGATAGATTAAAAGTCGGGGAGAATGATCCATTAGCAAGAACGGAATATGAAATACTGATGATGCGTTCACGAATCTAAGACACCCATTGAAAAAATAGTAAAAAGATGGGGCCATTCAACACAATAATAAGCATTTTCTATATCCAACTTCAGGATCATGAATTACACATAAATGAAACACAATTATTTTCTGTTCTCTGATTATGGAATGTTATTGAAAATAAGAAAGTGTGATGATATAAGTTTGGGTGGGCTTGATTTTCAAATATTCATAATAGTAGTACACTCTAAACATGAAACACATGGAGTCTAATTATAAAATCAAGTGTAATGGTGAGAAGATCCATAAGTACAAATTATGTGTATTGATTGGGATGAAAAATTGGTTAGATTCACAATTATATATACAAACTCCTTAAATCGATTTAACTACGTAAGTAAGGGACTTTAAGAAGATGAAATATAAAACAATTAATCGTGAGGTATTGCAGCATTGCATATAAAATTGGTTTTGATGTAAATGAGTTTGTAAGATTATATAAAACAGACACAATCTACTTCAAGAGTGCATTTTAGTAATTAGTAGTAGAAAAATTTAATTTGATAAGAAGATTAAGCTGATATATAAAACAATTATTCGCGAGGTATTACATCCCTCGATTTCGTAGTCCTCTTGATTCATTAGGTTTTTTTCTTGATAATAGAGGATTGATTTGATTGCCCTTGCACTTGTTAGGGCTGCTTGATGTCCACTTGAAGTCGATTGGTATATTTTTCTTTATTAGGTTTGCTTGATATTTTGAATGAAATAATCTGTTGTTCATCCATTTTTTTATATCTTCCTCCATTGCTTCCATTCAAATTTCCTGCATTTGGCAACTAATTAATTATTTTTTAATGAAATAATTCGTTGTTCATCCACTACAATTATATTCCTCGTCGCCATAGCCGCCGGTGACACCACGTACCACCGTGTCTTCTCACATTCCAGTACTATCATTTCATTTTCTTCTTCTTCTCCAATTACTTTCATTCATTCACTTCAATGGGTTAGTTTCATCGTATTGAATATTGAATGTTCTTCTTTGTTTGGGAAACTCAGCACCGCGCCAGTTAGTTTCATCGTGTTTTATAAAAAATGACCATTAATATGGATAACAATTTAAGTTTGGTTCAATTCAACCAACAAGGAAGATCAACTAGAGATATCATATCTTCTCTAGCTGACTTGAAACCTCCCAGTGTTCTACACGGCCTACGACTTCTCTTTGTCAGTCCTTACAGTTCGTCGTGCTCCAAATTTGTAGAGCATACCATATTTGTAACTAGCATGAAAAATTATAATTACTTATGATTAAGCAAACCCGATAATCTTGAATTGGATTAATTTGCTCATCTGGCATATACCAAGATGCATCCAGAAACAAAATTCATATAAGCTATGAGAATGTAAAAATGGATAAATCAAAACCCATTCCAAAGAAGGAACTAAACAGATAAGTGCATGACGGGTTTAGAGCAAGAACTAGGAAAAACAAACCATTTCAGAATCACTTTCCTGACAGGCTATAACTAGCTAATATAAAGTAAGAGAATTTAAACAATAAGACGGCACAAATGGGTTTTTCCCTGGCGGAAATTGTTTTCCGCTGAGAACTTATATTTGACTACCACAAAAGGTCATGTTTTCCGTTAATTAACCTCAAATTGACTTACTTGATTTGCATTTAATCAATACCGATAAAAACAAATATACCCCTAAATTAAACCCAACCCTAGAAATTTAATGCCCCTCCTCTCTAAAACCAAATCCATATGCAACTCCAACGTCATCCTCTTCTCTATTTGCCTTCGCACCTCTGAAATCAAACCCAACAGGAACTTCGAAATCAAACCTTGCACTTCCAAAATCAAACTCAACATTTGTAATGTTGGATCTGACCCGTCGCAATCAAGAAGGTATGAGGGATAGTTTTCTGTTGAATTGTTTGGCTCTATTCTTGTTTCATGAAATAGCATCAATGGTACATTAGTTGTATGGATTTGCGTCTATCGATTAGTTTGTTTCATGGTATTGATTAGCTGGTTTGTATGGATTTAATTATGCCTACTTATGTGTGTAGCAGTTCAAAATATTATGTCTAGAATGAAACGATTAATGAAATCATGTGATGAGTTCGAGTACGAGGATTCCATTGTGTTGTGCAATTATGGGGTACGAGCTTTCCGTCATATCTCACACACGTGGCAAAATCCGAATAGGAAATTTTTCACTTGTGCAAACTACAATTCGAAGGTGAGTGCATTGCTCAAGCATACTAGGCGAGAACCGCATTACTTTAGTAACAAAAAGTTGCGAAACATCGGATTTTGAAGGATGGCAACGATTTTGGCTACTTTGAGTGGTTTAACGTGAAAATTGCTGTTATGAATTAGAAGTCAAAGACTGAAATTTGGTGGAGAGTTTGAAGAACCAAATTTATGATCTGCGAGTTGTGAATGTGGAGCATCAATCATCATTTGAAGCTGCACCAAGCGCTCCATTACGAAGTCCAACTGCTGCAGAGTTGTCAAGTTCCGAGAATGATATTTTCACGGACTACCACCATCTGCGCAATAAGGTGGATGAAGCATTGCGGGAAACGGTTGACAGATTAGAACGCATGAGAAAGCACTAGGCTGTGAATCTGATGAGTTATTTCTAAATTTATGAACCTGATTATAGTTTATTAATCTAATGAGTTCTATATGAGTCTATGAACATGATGAGTTGTATGAGTTTTGACTTTTTGAATGGAATTATGTTCTTTGAATGAAGTTACACACACATTTATTATTGAAAATGCAGATGGAGCCAAGTTGAAAAAGCATATCCAACAAAGTTGAAAAACGAAAGCATATGCACCTTAAGGAGTTCATAATCAAACAACATTCTTCCAATATTTCCCATCCATTGTTCAAATGTGCTAAAACACAAAACAAGAAGCTCCATAACATCCAAAAGCAGAAACTCCATAACATCCATCAATTGAAATCAGCTAAGAAAAGTGAAAAATCCATAACATCAGCTAACAAAAGTGGAAATTCTATAGGTTGAAGCTCCATATCATTCTTCTATGACACTTTCGATTCATATCCCTTACAGTCTTCATCTGATTTCATTTGGGAGAAAAGTTCCATTAAATTGGGATCCTTCCCCATCTTACGTGCGGCATGAAAACTTGACATTTTAAAAAACCTTCTATCTTACCCAGCTCTTTTCACATAACTGCCCTTTGTTTTTTTATGCTATCGATTCTCCAACCAATTCCCTCAAAGAGCCTACTGCCTCCTTCAGCAAGGGATTCAAATCATCATCATCATCGTTCTTAGCTTTATTCGACGATCGGCGAGCCCTCTTTAGTCCATTAATTGCATCTGATTGGTTACCCTTGTTAGATGGTGTTGTTGGGAGGACTCTGTCATGAAGGTCAACAAAGTGTGCATCTTTGTCTTGTGACGGGCCATCCACACCCGGATCAACCCCGCTAGAATTATTATTCCAGCCAATCAACAAATTCGCTAACATTTTAATTGGAGGACAAGGCTTTTTTAGTTCTTCAACGCCGACAACTTAGCTCTCAACATTTCCGAACACAGAATCCAATGCGTCATAAAAAAGGGAATGACACATGGTTTAATCGAGCACAGTGACCGTGTTTCTGCCAAAAGAAAAAAAATCAGAATCAATCACATATTACATGCTTCTTAACGTGAAAACCCAACATATTACGTCATGCTTGCTTCTTAGCGTGAAAAACCAACATCATCATGCATAATTCCATTACACATGCAACCCAATAATTCCAATACACATCCTGTAGTTAACCAATAATTCCAATACTCATTCTAGCTCTGATGTAAATTTGCATGCAATCAGTTAATACAGTTTTTTAGAAATATCAATTCATACATACTACAATGTAATCACAAACCATTGTTGCAAGATGAAATGACAATCGACAGTAACAAGGAACATCACAATCCATAATAGCTAGCTTATTACACAATCTATACTAGTAAGATACATTCAAAACGTGAAATACACTTATGATGGCAACATTGATGGTATGGAGTCATCCAACTCCTCATTGTTATCGGGTGGCATTCGAGCCAGTGGTACATTGGCAAACGACCTGTCTACTTCGTCAACATCAACCTCCTTCCTAATGAAATTATGAAGCAAGCAACAAACATGAACCATTCTCGAAACCACTTTCGGAGAAAGCCACGTACTGTCACGTAATATAGTCCATCTTATTTCAACACTCCAAAAGCTCTCTCGATGACATTTCTTGCACACGAATGTTGCAAGTTGAACAATTCCTTAGGAGTGTTAGGCCGGTTTGCACCCCATTCCTTGAGATGGTACCTTGTAGCCCTACAAAGGGTAAAAAATCCCTCACAATTTCCATAACTGGCATCCCATGATAGTATTGTCCTTATAGAAGAAGGTTAAGGTTGTTAGTATGCTATTTTATAAGTATGTAGTTAAGGACTCGATCAACATGTGTTATCTTTGGGCACCTTTAACCCGTATGGCTTAGTAATAGCATCCTTCAACACTTGAAAATCTTGAGCGGAACCTTCCCAACCCACTAGACAGTGCATAGACTCTATCCTAGGGTTTACAGCTACAAAAACATTGATTGAGATGTCACCTTTCCTATCATGGTATTTAGGTTGATCTTCTTTTCTGGCACGAACACCTATATATGTCCCATCAATTGCACATAGACAATTCTGCAGAAAGAAGTCTTTTTTAGTAATCAACGTTCATGACAAAAGACATTTTAATTGGTTAAAAAAAGTATGAGGTTTGAAATTTTAATTTCGTTCGTGATTTTCTTTCATTCTCTACAACTGGTATAAGAGCTTCAGTTCATATCGTATATCAGGCTACAATTACAATGGACGGGAAATCATCGGTGGAGAAATTTGATGGAGTCCATTTCGGGTTCTGGAAGATACAGATCGAGGATCACCTATACGGTAAAGAATTGCACCAACCATTAGGAGGAACGAAACCGGAGGACACGGACGAACATTGGAAGCTTCTAGACAGGAAGGTAATGAGCGTGGTGTGTTATCGTTGTCTAGGAATATTGTACTATAGACGCAAAAGGTGAAATCGATGAAGGAGGAGATGTTGGATCTATTATCTGGGATTTACGAGAAGTTCTCCACAACAAATAAAGTTCATTTGACGCTAAAACCTTTTAATCTGCAGATAGGAGAAGACACGAATGTTGGTGATCACTTGGATGAGTTCAACATTGGGATATCAAAGTTGAGTTCTGTCGGTCGCAATTTTGACGATGAAGTCCAAACTCTAATTCTACTATCCTCTCTACCAAAAATTTGGGGTACAACTTTTACAGTTGTTAGTGCTTCAGTAGGTAAAGTAAACTTGAAACTGATGAAGTCAAAGATTTGATTCAGAGTAAATCAATTCGCCGGAAGGACAATGTAGGGTCAACTTCAGGTTCCACTTCAAGTTGAGGTTAAACTTTAAACAAGAATGGGAAGGAGAAGGTAAAGAAAGAAGTCTGATGCTGGAATTGCAATGAGTTGGGTCACTGTAAGAGGAATTTCAGTGTGACGAAATTTACAAAAATCATTAACGAGGGAGATGTTTTAATGGTGAGTGAAAATAATGCAACATTGAAAGAATTGGCATTGACAGGAAACGTGAGCAGTTCACATGAAGATTGGGTGTTGGATTTGGGACAATCATTCCACTGTAGCAAAGAGGCATGTACAATGGAAAATTATGTCTCTGGCAGCTGTGAAAGGAAGATGTTAGAATTGCAACATCCGAAGGATCTATTATGGATTTGTGGTACTAAAGAACGTGAGGCACATTCCAGACTTGGACAGAAATTTGCTTTCGGTTCGACAGTTAGATGATGAAGGATTCTTTGTGCACTTTGGTAGTGGGAAGTGGAATCTCACCAAAGGAGCTACGTTCATAGCTTGTGGCGACAAGGTGTCGACGTTGTACATGGCTTACAACGTTCGGGGTAGTGTTGCTATTGTAGGGGACAATGGCGATGTATCATTGTGGCATTCTCGTCTTGGCCACATGAGTGAAAAAGGGACGAAGGTGCTATGTTCAAAGGGATCACTATCATATCTCAAATCTATGGAACTCGGATTATGTGATGTGTGTCTCTTCGGTAAGAAGACTCGATCGAGTTTTTTGAAGGATGGTAGAACTTTTAGGAAGCAGAAGTTGGAATTAGTCCATAATGACTAGTGGGGTCCACCACCGGTAGCATCTCTTGGTGGATCATTGTACTACATGAAATTTATAGATGATGCCATGATGAACGGATTTTACCCCGCTTTCAAATACCCACTCGATTACTCTAGTGGGATCGTAATTTTTCCCTAGGGTCTTTCTATTCTTATTACTCAAGTTGACAGTCAAACGAAACCATGTAACAGATTGAAATTATTTTTGGATTATTTTAATTAACCGATTAACAACTAAGCATGCAATTAAAAGTTAAACGAATTCGAGAGATTGAGTTTCAGATCGGAATGAAGGTTGCTCGGATTCGAATCCACTAAAGCTAGCAATGTACGAATGAATGATTAATTATCTCGGTTATTCAGGTTATAATGGCTCGGCAATTTCCTAATGCAGTCTTAGATCACTCTCGCGCCTCTAAGGATCTATTTTGTCTAACTGTAGATTCCTCTCTCGAGCTAATCTACACCTAAACAAAATGCATTAATTATGTTCGATGAAATGCCACAATGATAAACGTGCAAAGAGCCTAAACGATTCGCTCCTCTCTCGAGCTAACGGATAATCTAGGGTTCTTTCTAAGCGACCTATCAACCTATGTTCCTCTCGGACGCACAAATCAATGTCGATGACTCAATCAAGACGGCCAGAAAAAATCGAATAAGAAATAAGTTTCTAGGAAGAACGCATCATATGTCTGAATAAACCTCAATAACGAATCAAATCATCCATACAAAAGCTTAGCTAAAGCTTCATCTCATCCGAACAACACAGAAAGTTTAGCTACTCATGGTTCGGGAAGTAAGAAGGGAAAAAGAAATGAGAACAACCCGGAAAGATAACATGATCCGTCGAGAATTTCCAATCCTGTCGCCGATCCTCGATCCGTTTCCAATTGATGATAATCTTTCGCTCCCTTCGGTCCTGGCACTCTTTCCCTCTCTAAAAGCTCTAAAATATGTGTAGAAATAATGATGATTCATCCAGTGGGTTGCTAGGGCTTTTTATAGGCTCCTTGTCCCAATCCGAGATGGAAAAGGATTAAAAATCCATCTGGGATGGAACACGCCTTGGGACACGCCGTGCTCCTGGCCGTGTTCGGCCCCTGTAACTTTTCACCCATTTTTCATCATCAGGACACGCCCGTGTTCCATATGGAACACGTTGTGTTCCCGGAGCACGCCTTGGGACACGCCGTGTTCCTCCCCTGTAAGTTTTTCGCCCTTTTTCACCCCCTGAACACGCCGTGTTCCTCTCGAGCTGCTCTAAATTAGTCCGTTTCCACTCCCGCTTATCCTCAAACACCGTGTATTGCCTGAAAATGCATCAAAAACACACCGAACAACGTAATACGGCCCCAAGGGGCAAGAGAACGAACATGTGCTAGAGATCCAGGGTTTAAACACTTTTCGACAGACAAAAGGCTCATTTTACAATAAAAAAGGTGTGTCGAATATGCAACACATCAAATCACCCCACACTTAAATCCTTGCTTTTCCTCAAGCAAATCTACTAATCGCTCTCTATAAAGGCTCAGCATATGGTGACCGGAATTTAAAGTTTGGACTCTCAAACTATCATGGTGTTTAAAGATGCAAGGTAATCACAAACCACACATTTAAGCATGGAACACCGAATTCCTCGAATTAGCATAAGATAGATTCGTAGATATGATATAAATGAGTTGACACCTAACCACCAGAATGTATCCATATCCTCCAAACACTTATACCTTCTAGTTGCTAGCCGAAGTAACAAACCGGCGGCTCGTCTTGGCCGGAATTTCTCTTTCGTCCTGAGGGAGGAGGTGTTTCAATTTTTAATAGCACTCAAGTTATGCTAGCACCTCCCTCTTATTTTGAGTTGCTTACTTGACTATCTACCTCTACAGTTTACTGAAAACAAAGCTTGCATAATTTGATGTTGCTTTTTGCTTCTTTCTTTATTGCTTTTTTTTAGACAGCGGCTTTTTCCAAATGGGAGAGTTAATCACAACTTCAGCCGGACTCGGAAGTAACTAGTCTCCGGCCCACGCCCCAAGCCTCGTAAGGGTAGGGAAGACGGCAAACCACTAGGGTCGCCCTGCGTGTTTCGATTGCAACCAAACCCCCCACGACATTTTTTATTAGCAACCTCATTCGGACTCCTCCCGCCTGTTTTACCCTTCATAACAACTTAGATAATTTCGTAGGAGGATACAAAAACACTCTACTGCGACTTAGAACAAAACAATGGAAGGTAAGAATTCATTTTCTTAACATATATATGAGTCTCTAGTATACTTATGTGGGTGACACGACAGATGGTTCAACGATGATATCCTCACATCCACGACATCCACTCATAGATTGAAAGCCCTAACATGCATTCACTAACATCCAAATCTAAGCTCAAGAGGGAGTTTCGAAAAACAAAAGGGAGGCAACGCACAAATAGGTTCTCACAAGTTATGTATCCCACAATTAAAAAGCGCCCGAAACCACCCCACACTTAAACAGGAAATTGTCCTCAATGGACCAAACAATCGAGAAGGAGCGGGACAGAAAACGTGGTACTAACTTGGAGAACATGCGAACGGAGCATCTATGGTGCCTGGACGAGGACTAGGTCGGCGAAAGGAAGTAAACAGCGTCGAGCAATGAAAGAGCAAATAGAAGAAAGGCCAGCACCAATCTGTTACATCAATCTAGAGTAAGCGAAACATAATGTCCACGAACACAAATGTCAACCACAAGACACAAAGAAAAAACTAAAAGAAAATGAAACACAAAGAGTTCTGGATACGACAAATAGCATCTGACACACTAGGCAGCCCCTACTGGTCATCCATGTCATATAGGGGAGACGGTGGAGGGTATTGGAATGGCGCACAGGGGGGAAACTCCGAGTGAGTGAAGGCGTAGAGGCGCTGCTGTGCCTGAAAAGTGTATTGTTGGTAAGCATACATCTCGGCCATGGAGACCTGTAGAGAGTCGACCCGCCCTGCGAGACGGGCGGCCTGAGTGCTCAAATCCTTAGTCTGTGCATCCGGAGGAAGGTGATGGCGGCCCTGAGAGGAACCCTCCTCCATAACTGGCTCCCACTCTCTGCCGGCGGGGCAGAGATCAGCGAAGAAGTCCAGAATCCCTGCCGCTCGTAGGAGGGAACTGGTGAGGCGCTGAGGGGAGACCCGCGGAACAGCGGAGAGGGCCCTGAAGGCGGACTGACACCGCAGGTTCTTCACCAAATGGGTGACGTACGAGCCCCCGTACAGCTTGCTGGTTGCCTCCCAAGAAGCGCTCTTTCTTTTATGTCTTTGAGCTAGATGATACCTGGAATCTACGGGTCAGCGCCCTTGACCTCAGCAGGATCGAGCTTCATCTCTTCTACGACTCCGAGGAAAGCCCAGTGGCATACATTTTCAGACGATGACCGTTCACCTTGAAGGGCTCCTCATCGGGGCGAGTAATTTCCACAGCGCCATGAGGGAAATCTTGAGTGACTGTGAATGGTCCAGACCATCGGGATCGCAGCTTCCCTGGAAAGAGATGGAGACGGGAGTTGTATAAAAGCACCTGATCGCCAACCTTAAACTCATTGACTCCCTTCAGTTTCGAATCGTGGATCCGCTTGGTGCGCTCCTTATACAGCTTGGAGCTCTCATACGCTTGTTCACGCCACTCCTGTAATTGATGTATCTGCATTTGCCTTTCCTCGCCCGCAACTCTAAAATCCAAGTTAAGTGCAGGCAAAGCCCACCAAGCACGGTGTTCCAATTCGACAGGGAGATGGCAGGCCTTCCCATATACGAGCATGTAAGGAGAAGTGCTGATAGGAGTTTTGTAGGCCGTTCTATACACCCATAAGGCATCGTCGAGGCAAACAGACCAATCAGTGCGTGAGATGGCCTTCTCCAGTATCTGTTTCAGCTCTCGATTCGTCACTTCGACCTGTCCACTTGTCTGAGGATGGTAAGCTGTCCCAACACGGTGGGTGACCCCATACTTGGCACACACCTTATCGAATTGTCCACGGAAGTGAGTTCCTCTGTCACTGATGATGGTCCATGGTGTACCAAACCTGGAAAACAGCTTCTTCAAAAACTTTCCTACCACCCTAGCATCGTTGGTGGGAAGAGCCTGAGCCTCCACCCATTTAGACACATAATCCACTGCAACTAGGATATACTTATTCTTGTGTGAAGCAGGAAAAGGACCCATGAAATCTATCCCCCAAGTGTCGAAAATCTCAATAGGAACAGTCATAGTCTGAGGCATTTCATCTCGTCGAGAGAGCTTACCTACTCTCTGGCATTGATCGCAGTTGTTGACAAAATCCCTGCAGTCCCTAAAGATGATGGGCCAAAGAAGTGAGAATTTTTCGAGCTGTTCTTTCCGAGCGGTGATGTCCACCGGTCGGTCCTGAATGACAGTGAGTCATGATATCTCGAGCCTTGCTAAGCGTTACACATCGACGAATAGTATTGTCATAGCCGATACGGAAGAGACGCGGATCCTCCCAATAGTACTTCTTAATGTCAGACATGAACTTCCGCCGCTCATGGCGAGTGAGGTCACTTCGAATCGCCCGACTAGCATGGTAGTTGGCGAAATCGGCAAACCATGGCCCTTCGGCTTTGGAGATCATGATGGCGTAGAGGTGCTCCTCCGGGAAAGCCTCCCAAATGTCAGGTGATACCACTCGTGCGTCCACAGATTGCTCAAGACGAGAAAGATTATCAGCAGCAACATTCTCAGAACCTTTCTTGTCTCGGATTTCGATGTCAAATTCCTGAAGGAGTACCCATCTGATTAGTCTCGGTTTAGCATCTAATTTTCTCATGAGATAACGGATAGCGGCGTGATCGGTGAATACAATAACATGAGACAACAGAAGATACGATCTGAATTTGTCAAAAGCGTACACCACAGCCAAAAATTCTTTCTCCGTAGTGGTGTAGTTCCTCTAAGCTTCGTTGAGAGTCTTGCTGGCGTAGTAAATAGGTCGGAAGAGTTTCTTAATTCTTTGCCCCAAGACTGCTCCAACTGCAAAGTCACTCGCATCACACATAAGCTCAAATGGAAGATCCCACTATGGTGTGACCAGTATTGGGGCTGTGGTAAGTTTGGATTTGAGACCTATGAATGCTTGATGACATGGTTGATCGAAGATGAAGGGAACATCTTTCTCAAGCAGGCGAGTCATAGGGAGTGTAATCTTAGAGAAATCTTTAATAAAACGCCTGTAGGAACCCACATGCCCCAAAAAACTCCGAACTACCTTCACTGATGTAGGGGGTGGGAGTGTAGATATAGTATCAATCTTCGTCGGATCCACTGCAACTCCCTTCTTCGAAATTTTGTGACCGAACCTCTCTCACCATAAAGTAGCTCTTCTCCCAGCTAAGAGCTAGATTGGTTGCCTCGCATGTTTTGAGGACTTTTTCCAAATTCAGTAGACCTTGCTCAAAAGAATCTCCATAAACAGAAAAGTCATCCATGAATACCTCCATAACCTCGCCGATGAGCTCTTCAAAAATAGCCATCATGCATCTCTGAAAGGTCGCAGGAGCATTACATAGGCCGAAAGGGATCCTGCGGTAAGCAAATGTACCAAACGGACACGTGAATGTCTTCTTTTCTTGATATTTTGGGGCTATAGGAATCTGGTAATATCCGGACATCCCATCTAAAAAACAATAATACTCGTGCCCTGCCAAACGTTCCAGCATATGATCGATGAAAGGAAGGGGAAGATGATCCTTCCTTGTAGCATCATTCAACCGTCCGTAGTCTATACAAACTCGCCAACCGCTAACAACCCGCGTAGCAATTAATTTGCCAGCTGCATTAGGCATTACAGTCATACCTCCTTTCTTCGGGACACAATGCATAGGACTCACCCACTTGCTGTCCGATATGGGATAAATAATCCCTGCATGTAAAAGTTTCAAAGTCTCCTTGCGCACTACCTCCATTAAAGGGGGATTTAGGTGCCTCTGGGGTTGACGAACTGGCTTCTTGTCCTCTTCTAGATAAATTTTGTGCTTGCAATAATTGGGACTGATTCCCTTAATATCCGTCACCTTCCATGCAATTGCTTGTTTATGTTGCTTCAAGAGAGCGACGAGGCTGACCTTTTGCGGTGGAGAGAGGGTGGAGTTGATGATCATTGGAAGTTTGGACCCATCCTCTAAGAACGCATACTCCAAAGTAGGGGGAAGTTCTTTCAACTCCAAATCTTGAGGCTCTTCATAGGAAGTCTTGAAATGCACTACTGGTGCTACCAACATAGGTCGATCATGGACTGGTCCTCCGTCCGCTTGACAAATAGTCATGGAAGCTATTTCCTCGTCGATCCCTGTACCTGTACTAGTATCCTGCATACCAGAAACAATTCTCTTCTCTAGCGGGTCATTCCCCAGTAGGTTAGTGAAAACAGCAGTCGAGAGAGAAGTAACACAAATCATCATAAGCCATTTTCCTGGTGCCAGCAGAACTTAATCGAAATGTTGCACTCTCTAATCCAACCCTAAGAGTGATAGTACGATTACTGATATCAATTATAACTTTAGCAGTATTAAGGAATGGTCTACCCAGGATCAAAGACATATTCGAATGAGCATCTATCACCACAAAATCAGTTAAGAAAGTATATTTTCCCACAGTTAACAGTATGTCCTCTAAGATCCCTCTAGGCACAGTTGCTGATTTACCGGCCAGTTTAATATTCGTGCGAGTAGGCTTAAAGTCTATCAATCCTAGAGAATTAGCCAAGCTACAGGACATCACATTAATACTAGCTCCTGTATGTGCTAAACCATTACTAACTTGCGTATTACCAATCTTACAAGGGAGAGTGAACGGACCTGTATCTCTCCATTTGCGCGGTAGAGTCCCAAAGTCAATCTCGTTATAGCTTGCCGCCATGTCTACTTCTTCGTTCAGCTCTGTGGTTTCTTCCTCAGCGAGAGCTAGCAGTTCAGGAAGCTTCCTATTATTCGTCACCAAGTCCTTCATAAACTTCGCATAATGAGGCATCTCTTTGACCACTTTTACAAAAGGCATATCGACATGCACAGTGTTCAGCACCTTCATGAATTCAAGAACCGCTTGTCATACAACTCCTTATTTAGTCGAGCAGGATATGGAACTCTAAGCTTGTAGGGATTCTCCACTGGTGGGGGAGTAGGAGTGCAAAGAGGAGGTACTCCTTCGGTTATATCCGTAATGGTGGTATTTTATGGCTCTTGTGCAGGAATATCATCTTCATCCAAAAGGGGTGGAGGTTGTACTAATGGTGTGACAATCTTCATCGGAGGATCTTGCAGCCGCTTTCCACTTCTAGTTTCAATTGCCCCCATGTCTTCGTGTTGTCTTGTATTCGGAACTGTTGAACTAGGCATACCATTCCGTTTACCAGGGACACCGGTGTTGGCTAGTTCATTCAACTATGCCTGCATACTTCGCATTGATTGTTCTCGAGTTTCATCATTAGCCACAAGCCGGTTCAGAATAGCAGATAATGTTGGCTGGTCCTGTGGAGTAGGAAATCCAGGGGGAGTCTGATTAGTCGAATAGGTGATCTGATCCTTTTCTCCATAGCTCTCGTTGACATATCGCTGCTGGTTGTTGTCTGAGTATAGCGGTTGTCTTTGGCGATTCTGCTGATAATTTCCCTAATTTCTGTAGGTATTCTGGTTTTGTGGCGGATGAGTACCCGTAGATCTGTAGTTGCTATGTCCTGGCTAACCTTTGGCTTGATGATTATTCTGGCCCTTATTGAAATTTTGCCCTAATGATTGGGAACTACTCTAACCTTTATTGTAGTTCTGAGGTTGTTTGATTAGGCTGCTGGTAGGGATTCTAGTGTTGACCGCCCACATAGTCGACATGCTCATGTTCCATTCCCTGTTCAAGTTCCTCCATACAGTTGGACACGTCATGATCGGTTCCTCCACATCCTTCACACGCGTATACACAAGCTGTAGGTGTATTAGAAGGCCTTTGGGAATGCAGGCTGTTCTTCTGAGCTAATTCTATGTTGTCCATCTTCTTAGTGAGCAATTGTAGCTGGTAAAGCAGTTGAGCTTGCTGAAATTCAATAGTGGATGAAGATTCTTCTCTTGCCGCTCCGGTAGACTTTACTTGTTGAACCCGGTTTCGGGCACATTCAGCTTGATGTCTATTGGGTTGGTGAGGACAAGGGTCCTCATCTTTTAAGCATAGGCTCTGCATGCTTCTAGAGCCTGAGTTGGTGTCAGGTCTGTTAGATTTCCTGGAATAGACATGCTGAGATCCTTCTGCTTGTGGTAATCCAAACCCCTGATGAAGGTTCGGAATCTAGTATGCACATCCATGTCATGCTGAAGACATGAGCGGAGAAGACTCTGGAATCTATGCCAAGCATCATAGAACGTCTTGTTGGAAGGACTCTTAAACTGTGAAATCCTAGCCTTCAATGCCTCAGTCCTGGATGGAGAGAAGAATTCCTCCAAGAACTCCGTGGCTAATCCGTCCCAAGTAGTGAAATACCTTGCCGGGTGCTCATACAACCACTCTTGTGCTTCCCCTTTGAGAGAAAACGGGAACAGGCTGAGTTGAAGATCGTCGACATGAACTCCTCTTGCCTTATTCGTCTGAGCTAGACGCACAAAATCCCTAAGATGAGCATTCGGGTCTTCATCTGGTCCTCCTGCAAATGCCCTTGATTGGAATAGATTAATCAGGGGTACTGGAGTTTGGTAGGCTTGATCTCCCCTGATGGGACACAGAATACTCGAAGCAGCCCCTCCGAGAGTAGGTCGGCCATAGTCTCTCAATGGCCTCTCCTGAGGAATGAGTGGGATGTGCGCGTTGTGCCCTCCATTGTTGTGATTATGGTGGTTTTTGAGATGGTGATTGTGATTATCGTTGTGATTATGGTTGTCGTTGTTGTTGTCCCCTTCTTCATTAATGTGGAATTCATCCATCTTGACCTCCTCTTCTGTCTTCTCTGGGTGTATAACTGGTGGAGGGTGATCGAGAGCAGCTTCTAATACTACCTTGTTGCGAGGTTTGGGACCTAGGTGAGTGTATGAAGTTGTCCCTTTGTTAGCTAGACGTTTACTCTTCCAGAGAGATGTTGAGTCCGCAATTTTGCCTGCACAACAGGAAACAACAAAACCGCGTAATATGAAAATGTGGGAGATGAAGTAATGATATTATGGATGAGGGAATAGTTATCAATCAAAATTTTCCTACAAATAAAAATCTCCCCGGCAACGGCGCCAATTTGATGAACAAATTTTACCCCGCTTTCAAATACCCACTAGATTACTCTAGTGGGATCGTAATTTTTCCCTAGGGTCTTTCTATTCTTATTACTCAAGTTGACAATCAAACTAAACCAAGTAACAAATTGAAATGGTTTTTGGATTATTTTAATTAACCGATTAACAAATAAGCATGCAATTAAAAGTTAAACGAATTCGAGAGATTGAGTTTCAGATAGGAATGAAGGTCGCTTGGATTCGAATCCACTAAAGCTATCAATGTACGAATGAATGATTAATTATCTCGGTTATTCAGGTTATAACGGCTTGGGAATTTCCTAATGCAGTCTTAGATCACTCTCGCGCCTCTAAGGATCTATTTCGTCTAACTGTAGATTCCTCTCTCGAGCTAATCTACACCTAAACAAAACGCATTAATTATGTTCGATGAAATGCCACAACGATAAACGTGCAAATAGGCTAAACAATTCGCTCCTCTCTCAAGCTAACGAATAATCTAGGGTTCTTTCTAAGCGACCTATCAACCTATGTTCCTCTCGGACCCACAAATCAATGTCGATGACTCAATCAAGACGGCCAGACAAAATTGAATCAGAAATTAGTTTTTAGGAAGAACACATCATAAGTCTGAATAAACCTCAATAACGAATCAAATCATCCATACAAAAGCTTAGCTAAAGCTTCATCTCATCCGAACAACACATAAAGTTTAGCTACTCATGGTTCGGGAAGTAAGAAGGGAAAAATAAATGAGAACAACCCGGAATGATAACATGATCCGTCGAGAATTCCCAATCCTGTCGCCGATCCTCGCTCCGTTTCCAATTGATGATAATCTTTCGCTCCCTTCGGTCTCTGGCACTCTTTCCCTCTCTAAAAGCTCTAAAATATGTGTAGAAATAATGATGATTCGTCCAGAGGGTTTGCTAGGACTTTTTATTGGCTCCTTGTCCCAATCCGAGATGGAAAAGGATTAAAAATCCGTCTGGGATGGAACACGCCGTGTTCCATGGGGAACACTCTATGTTTCGCAGAACACGCCTTGGGACACGCCGTGCTCCTGGCCGTGTTCGGCCCCTGTAGCTTTTCGCCCATTTTTCATCATCAGGACACACCATGTTCCATATAGAACACGCTGTGTTCCCGGAGCACTCCTTGGGACACGCCGTGTTCTACACCGTGTTCCTCCCCTGTAAGTTTTTCGCCATTTTTCACACCCGGAACACGCCGTGTTCCTCTCCAGCTACTCTAAATCAGTCCGTTTCCACTCTCGCTTATCCTCAAACACCGTGTATTGCCTGAAAATGCATCAAAACACACCGAACAACATGATACGGCCCCAAGGGGCAAGAGAACGAAATGTGCTAGAGATCCAGGGTTTAAACACTTTTTGACACACAAAAGGCTCATTTTACAATAAAAAAGGTGTGTCGAATATGCAACACATCATGCCACAAGGAAGACGCAGATTTACTTCTTCAAGCACAAGTTTCAAGCATTTGATGTGTTGAAGAAGTGGATAGCTTTGGTTGAAACAAAGACTGGTCTTAAAGTGAAGTATTTAAGATCGTACAATAGTTGAGAGAATGAACTTAATGAGTTCAAGGACTATTGTGAATAAAATGAGATTCGAATGCTGAGAAAAACAAAGGGAACTCCTCAACTGAATTTGTGGCTAAACATATGAACAAGACCTTGAACGAGCGTGCAAGGTGCATGAGTCTGAAGTGTGAACTTCCGAAGCGGTTATGGGCTGATGTAATGAACACTGTTGTCTACTTCATTAATCGAGGACCATAAAGCGCATGGGAATTTGGCATACCAGCGGAGGCTTGGAGTGGCAAAGAAGGTAAATCTGTCTTTATCTTTGCGTGTTTGGTTGTGTTTCATACTTGCACATTGACTCTCTTGATAAAAGCAAACTGAATGCTAAGTCTATTAAGTGCACTTTCATTGGATATAGTGGAGATGGCCTCAAGTAAAGGTTTTGGGATGAACAAAACAGGAAAACTATTCGTAATCGGATGTGGTATTCAATTATCATGTTTTGTACAATGATAGATAAGGTGCATGATGACGTTTGATATACCATATTTATCATCTCCAATTAAGCGATGTTTCATGCATAATTGTATTTTTTTAATGTTTTATGCATTTTTATCTAATATCGCGATTTAGTGCCTCAGACCTGGTCGGGGTCCGTTTGATGTCGTTTTGGTCCGGGTACATAACGATATCGAGGCATTAATTGGATCTATATAGCTTGTGTGGATGGTCTATGACAAGGAATATGAAGCATTTTGACATATCGGGACAACTTGAAAAGCCCAAAAAACGCAAGATCTCGACTTGAAAGGAAAATGACAGTTTAGTATTTTGGGCATAAGTCCTTACTCAGATATCTGATTGATGCAAGGCCTACGGTATTGGAAAGCTAGTTCAATCTCTTACAACTTCGATGATATTAACTTTGTCCAAAATGTTTGAGATATGAGCCTAAAACTGTCAACAACAGATCATCGCGATGGTCAGCAAATTAGGGGCAAAAAGTCAAACTCCTTGCGCAACGAAAATCTTTTCCTATTTATAGACCGGTAGCTAAACTCCTCCTTTCTTAGATTAGATTAGCCCTAGGTGATTCTCGATGAACAAATGATACTTTGATTATTTTGATTTATGCAAATTTCATGTATTTCAATTTATGATTGATTTTGATTGGGTTCTTGTTCTTACCTGGGTGTCTTGAATAGGATCTTGTTAGATTTTTAGTCGACTTGAAAGAGCTTGCTTATATTAGGACACCGAAAGAGCTTGCTTATATTAGAACACCGAAAGAGCTTATCTATATCATATATGGAATAGAAATGATTAATCTTAATCTTATATGGAATAGACAAGATTAATTCAAATCTTTTTCTGACTAAACAAACTAACTGGGCCAAACTCATAAGCCTTCAGTTTATCAGGCTCCAAAACCTCACAATCTCCCACCTGGAGACTGAGTCCTCTCATTGGCCTCCATCTTTAACGTCTTCTTACTCTTGGCAGCATCGAGCTTTCAATTTAGCTACCAAGGCTACTTAAAGCCATGCACAGCTTCAACTTCTCAAATTTGCTCACAAGCTCACTGATACCTTTAGACAAGTAACCGTCCGGTTGCTTCATGTAGATGTCTTCATCAAAATCCCCATGAACGAAGGTCCTTTTTACATCCATCTATTATAATTCCAAGTTCTCTACAACCACCATAGATAACACTAATCTAATAGTAGTTAACTCAACAACTGGAGTAAAGACGTTAGTATAAGAAATATCGTATTTTTGTTTGAATCCCTTCACAACCCTCATTGCCTTGTAATGCTTGCGACCATCCGCCTCCTCCTTAATTCTGTAAACCCATTTTTTATGCAACACCTTCTTTATGTTAGGCAAATGAACTAGGTCCTAAGTTCCATTCGTCCTTGACCAAACCATACCATGGTGCATTTCCAAATTCCATTTGGAACTATTAACACTTTGACATGCTTCCGCATAACGCTCACCACTGTTATTGAGTAACAACGAATAATTTGAAGGCTAATACTTATTTGGTGATACACATTTCCTTGTGGATTGTCACAGTGGATTTAGTGAAGTTCCTGGCTCCTCCTGAAAACTCTCCTCTTCAGCTTGAGCCTTTATTCTCCCACTAAAGTTAGATATATCAAACTCCAAAGTTCTCCTCTTCAGCTTGAGCCTTTCGGGTCAGCTAATCTGCTACCTTTCTTTTATCCCACTCCGCTCTTTTGAGACAAAGAGCTAAAATCCGCTAGGCGATAAAACAAACGAGAACTGCTCACACAATAGACTAGTTTATTCGCTCCCGGATGAGGGTTAACGCCTAACCTAGTTGATTTATTTCGGTGTGTTAAGATAAACTAGCTTCAATTCGATGACAAATGTAATAAGGTATTTTTCAAGACGGCCAGGAAAGAAGAAAAACTCAATCGAAATAAATCATAAATCGAAATAATCAAAGTCTCGTTCGTTCATCAAAAATCACCCAGGGTCCATCTAATCTAACTAAGGAGGAGTTTAGATACTCATAATCATGAAGAAAATTCAAAATTTACAAAGAAAAAGAATGAAATTTTGAAATCTCAAAAACCTAACTCCGTCAAAAATCATCAAAGAAATTGATCTGCCAATCTAGATAACGACATCGTCGATCTGAGCTGCTTGAAGATGTTGTCTTCTACTACCTCAAAAGCCTCTATTCTATGTCCCAAATTACTCTAAATATCCTATTCCCTTCAAAGAATGAAAGACCGGTCTATAAATAGGAAAAGAGTTCCGTTAGGCAAGGAGTTTGACTTTTGCCCCTAAATTGTTGACCTTCGCGCTGATCTCTTGTCAACAGTTTTAGCTCCAAATCTCGACAATTTTGGACAAAGTTATATCATCAAAGTTGTAAGAAATTGAACTAGCTTTCAAATGCCGTAGGATTTGCATCAATTGGGTTTCTGAGTAAGGACTTATGCCAAAAATACTAAACTGTCATTTTCCTTTCAAATCGATATCTTGCGCTTTTTGGGCTTTTTAAGTTGTCCTGATATGTCGTAATGCTTGATATTTCTTGTCAAAGACCATCCACACACGTTGGAAATTTCCAATTAATGCCTTGATGTTGTTATGTACCTAGACCAAAACGACATGAAACCGACCCCGACCGGGTCCGAGGCACTAAATCGTGATATTAGATAAAAATGCATAAAACATAAAAAAAACTAATATCCAAAGACATACAATCATGCATGAGACATCGCTTAAATGGAGACGATAAACATGATAAATCAAACGTCATCATGCACCTTATCTATCGTTATACAAAAACTATTCATTGAATACCACATCTCGACTATGAATAGTTTTATTGTTTTGTTCATCCCAAAATCTTTACCCGAGGCCATCTCCACTATATCCAATGAAAGTGCACTTAATATACTTAATATTCAGTTTGCTTCTATCAAGTATGAGACGCAACCAACCACGAGAAGATAAGACAAATTTACCTTCTTGCCACTCCAAGCCTCCGCTGGTATGCCAAATTCCCATGGGGTTGATAGTCCTTGATTAATGAAGTAGACAATAGTGTTCATTGCATATGTCCACAACCGCTTCGGAAGTCTGCACTTCAGACTCATGGACCTTGCACGCTCGTT
The DNA here is from genome assembly GCA_030674075.2 of Linum usitatissimum. Taxonomy (NCBI): domain Eukaryota; kingdom Viridiplantae; phylum Streptophyta; class Magnoliopsida; order Malpighiales; family Linaceae; genus Linum; species Linum usitatissimum. The sequence goes on from JAUJYP020001182.1 coordinate 1,902,567, forward strand.
CAAGGTCTTGTTCATATGTTTAGCCATACCATTCAGTTAAGGAGTTCCCTTTGTATTTCTCAGCATTTGAATCTCATTTTATTCACAATGCTCTTTGAACTAATTAAGTTCATACTCCCCACTATGTCAGATCTTTTATACTTCACGTTAAGACCAGTCACTATTTCAACCATTGCTTTCCACTTGTTCAAGGGGTCAAATTCTTCAAACTTGCGCTTCAGGAAGTAAATCCGTGCCTTCCTTGTGGCATCATCTATAAATTTCATGTAGTACAATGATCCACCAAGAGATGCTACCGGTACCAGACACCTCTAGACACTATGAACCAATTCCAACTTCAGCTTCCTAAAAGTTCTATCATCCTTCGAAAAACTCGATAAGTCCACTTACCCAATAAACACACCTCACACAATCCGAGTTCCACAAATTTGAGATATGATAGTGATCCCTTTGAACAGAGCACTTTCATCCCTTTTTCACTCATGTGGCCAAGACAAGAATGCCACAATGATACATCACCATTGTCTCCTGCAATCACAACTCTACCCCGAACGTCGTAAGCCATGTACAACGTCGACACCTTGTTGCCACAAGCTATCAACATAGCTCCTTTGTTGAGATTCCACTTCCTACCACCAAAATGCACAGAGAATCCTTCATCATCTAACTATCCAACAAAAAAAAAAATTTCCAAGTCTGGAATGTGCCTCACATTCTTCAGTAACACAAATCCACAATACTTCGGATGTTGCAATTCTAACATCTCCCTTTCCCACTATCTTCAAGGTCGTTCCATCGGCAAGATAGACCTTTCCACAGCTTCCAGAGACATAATTTTCCATTGTACCTTCCTCCTTGTTACAGTGGAATGATTATCCCAAATCCAACACCCAATCTTCATGTGAACTGCTCCCGTTTCCAGTCAATGCCACATCTTTCAATGTTGTATTATTTTCACTCACCGTTAAAACGTCTCCCTCGTTAATGATTGCATTTGTAAATTTCTTCACACTGCAATTCCTCTTCCAGTGACCCAACTCACTGCAATTCCAGCACCGACTTCTTTCTTTACCTTCTCTTTCCCATCTATTTTTAAAGTTTAACCTCAACTTGAAGTACAACCTAAAGTTGAGCCTGCATCGTCCTTCCTGCGAATTGATTTACTCTGAATTAAATCTCTGACTTCATCAATTTTCAACTTTACTTTACCTACTGAAGCACTAACAACTATAAAAGTTGTACCCTAAATTTCTGGCAGAGAGGATAGTACAGTTTGAACTTCATCGTCAAAATTAATAGCAACGGAACTCAACTTCGCTATCCCAATGTTGAACTCATCCAAGTGATCACCAACATTCGTGTCTTCTCCTATCTGCTTATTAAAAGGAAGTCGCATCAAATGAACTGTATTTGTGGTAGACGACTTCTCGTAAATCCCAGATACTATATCCAACATCTCCTTCATCAATTTCACATTTTGCGTCCGTTGTGCGATCTTCCTAGACAACGATAAATGCACCATGCTCATCGCCTTCCTGTCTAGAAGCTTCCAATGTTCGTCTGTGTCCTCCGCTTTCATTCCTCCTAATGGTTGGTGAAGTTCTTTACTGTACAGGTAATCCTCGATCTGTGTCTTCCAAAAACTGAAATCGACTCCATCGAATTTCTCCACCAACGATTTCCCGTCCATTTTAATTGCCGCTATTCTCCGATATGAACGGGAGCTCTTATACAAGTTGTAGAGAATGAAACACAATCATGAGCGAAATTAAAATTTCAAACCTCATACTTTTTTTAACCAAGTAAAATGTCATTTCTCAGGAATGTTGATTACTAAAAAACACTAGGATGGAGTCTATGCACTGTCTAGCGGGTTGGGAAGGTTCTGTTCATGATTTTTGAGTGTTGAAGGATGCTATTACTAGGCCATACGGGTTAAAGGTGCCCATAGGTAACACACGTTGATCGAGTCCTTAACTACATACTTATAAAATAGCATACTAACAACCTTAACCTTCTTCTCATTAGGACAATACTATCTTCGGATGCCAGTTATGGAAATTGTGAGGGAGTTTTTACCTCATTTAGGGCTACAAGGTACCATCTCAAGAAATTTCATTGAGAGAGATTTTGTAGTGTTGAAAAAAAGATGGGCTATATGACGAGACGGTGTGGGGTTTTCTATAGAAGTAGTTTCGAGAATGGTTCATGTTTATTGTTTGCTTCATAATTTCATTACGAAGGAGGTCGATGTTGACAAATTAGAAAGGTTGTTTGCCAATGTACCACTGGCTCGAATGCCGCTGGATAACAATGAGGAGTTGGATGACTCAAGACCATCGATGTTGCCATCTCCAGAGTGGACAGCGTTTAGGAACCAACTTGCTGAAGACATGTAGCAAAGTAGAACAAAGCGTTAAGTGTATTTTGCGTTTAGAATGTAACTTACTAGTATAGATTGTGTGATAAGCTAGCTATTGTGGATTGTGATGTTCCTTAGTACTGTCGATTTTCATTTCATCTTGCAACTATGGTTTGTGATTGAAACTTGCTTTAAAACATGTACTTTGAATGCTTACTACTTTTTCCAGCTTACAATATTGTCTGTTTTGCTTTCTTATTTTTCTTAGTAATGGCGAGAAAAAGAAAGGAAGAGTCAAATGACGAGTCAGGGCAGAACTACTTTGGATTGATAAAGTAGATTTGTTTCTTGGGAAGTGTATACTCGAATTGGCAGAGCTGAACAAGATAGACGAAATAGGGAAGTTCGCTGTTGGGGCGCACAAGATCTTGACAAATGATGGAGGAAAAACTGGGTTGCAGTGTGAAGGCCAACCGAACATTGTTTCTCGTTGCAAGACGCTTAAACGGTGTTGGTTGGTGCGATACCAACAAGATGGTGATGCTCGACGATACCATATATGATGATTAAATTTGAGTATATATTAACTAATGTTTCTAATAAAAATGTATTAATTGATTGCATGCAAATTGGCATAAAAATGTATTAACTAATGAGTACTGGAATTATTGATGAACTATAGGATGTGTATCGCAATTATTGGGTTGCATGTGTAATGGAATTATGCATGATGATGTTGGTTTTTCACGTTAAGAAGCAAGCATGATGTAATCCGTTGGTTTTTCACGTCAAGAAGCATGTAATTTGTGATTGATTCTGAATTTATTAAATTTTTTTTCTTTTGGCAGAAACCCGCTCACAGTGCTCGATTCCCATTTTTATGATGCATTGGATTCTGTGTTTGGGAATGTTGGGAGCTAAGTTTGTTTGCGTTGAAGAACTGAAAAAGCCTTATCCTTCAATTAAAATGTTAGCGAATTTGTTGATTGGCTGGAATAATAATCCTGGCGGGGTTGATCCGGGTGTGGATGGCCCGCCACAAGACAAAGATTCACAATTTTTCGACCTTCATGACGAAGTCCCCCCCCCAACAACACCATCTAAAAAGGGTAACCAATCTGATGGAACTAGTGGACCGAAGAGGGCTCGTCGATTGTCGAATAAAGCTAAGAATGATGATGACGATGAGTTAAATCCCTTGCTGAAGGAGGCAGTAGGCTTTGTGAGGGAATTTTTGGAGAATCGGTAGCACAAAAAAAATAGAGGGCACTTATGTGGAAATAGCTGGGTGAGATAGAAGGTTTTTTAAGACGTCACGTAAGATGGGGAAGGATCCGAATCTAATGAAATTTTTCTTCCAAATTAAATTAGATGAAGACTGTAAGGGATATGAATCGAAAATGTCATAGAAGAATAATATGGAGCTTCTCCCTATGGAATTTCCACTTTTGTTAGCAGATGTTATGGAGTATTCACCTTTGTTAGCTGATGTTATGGAGTTTTCACTTTTGTTCACTGATTTCAATTGATGGATGTTATGGAGTTTCTGCTTTTGGATGTTATGGAGCCTCTCATTTTTGTGTTTTAGCACATTTGAACATTAGATGGGAAATATTGGAAGAATGTTGTTTGATTATGAACTCTATAAGGTGTATATGCTTTGTTTTCAACTTTGCCGGATATGGTTTTTCAACTTAACTCCATCTGCATTTTCAATAATGAATGTGTGTAACTTCATTCCAAGAACATAATTTTATTCAAAAAGGCGGAAAGCTTATACCCCACAATCGCACAACACAAGGGCATCCTCGTACCCGAACTCATCACAACTGCACGAAATAAAAACAATTTGTAAGAAAATAAAACCGGACTGCATTAGTAAAAATGAATTGGACAAAGTAAACACAGGGTGAGTTTGAATTTTTTTTATTAAAGGTATAATAGTCCATTTATAGTAAAATAAAAATCGTATATAACATCACTCTAAATTAATTAGCTATTGTTTTTTTAAACGAGAAAATTTAATATAGACAAATTTTTAAGAAGAGTTAAAAGTAAAATTAGATTGATGGTTGAAATAAGGGTTTACTTTTCTCCGAACCTCAATATTGGAAATTCCAGCCATGGAAAGAGAATAAAAAGTATTTAATTACAAATTTGGTGTTTAATCATTAAAAATATTTCAAAAATTTTAAAAATTAAACGATCACCTTACGTTTAAAAGGCTCATATTGATGTTTGGAAAATTTCAAGCCTCAAGTAGTTTAGAAAATTTATTCACAAATTTAATGCTTATTACAAAATTTGATAAGAATTCTAAGTTTAAAATAGACTTTAACTTTATATAAATACCGCATCTTCTAATTCATTTTCATCAAAGAAATATTCTCCATTCAGACATTGTCGCTAGTATACCTCCCATTTCTGGTAAATAATTTATTTGATCTTGTAGAGGGAAGAAGAAGTGAATTATGATCACAATGTGAAATTAGGTATGTGTTATTATTTTTACTTCTTGTTTCAGTTATTTAGGTATAAGTGGTAGACTCACACGTTAAAGCTTGTTATTAATAGAAACTGGATTATTTCAAATTTTGTTATAGGAGATGGAATGGAAGGTTTCGGAAAGATAAAAATTATTTATTGGTTTATGACCCTACTTCATATTCTCCCCATCAAGAATCAGTGAGACATCCCGTTAGTGGATCTAAGATTGCCTGATTAAGAAAGGTTATAGAACCCCTCGTGTCATGCTCGTGGTAGTATCGTCTCACTTTGGATCGTCCAACTATTTCAGCATCAAGTTTCAAACGGTTAAACATGAATTCAGGTCTCTTCAATATTTGTATGTCTTTGATAATCTAACAAGATGAGGTTCAAGGAAATTACTTTTACAATTTTATTTAATCTAACCGGTTATATCAAGACACTATATAACTTTGTTTGATTATGGGGTTATAGAGTATGGTTATTTGTATGTATAAATATTCGATGCATGATTTCAATGTTTTCATTACATATATAAATATTTTTTTATGGCTATTGTTTCAATTACCGGTTACATTTATGCCTTTTAAAACAATTAATTATTTTCTTTACCCGTTTTGTTGTCCTTTGGAATTTATTTGGTATTTGGTGCATATAACTTTTTTAATCTTCTCGATTAATTCATTATTTTATTAATTATTTTCATTTTTCATTTTATTTGGCTAAAAGTAACGTCCTTTGTTAAAATTGATCTAATTCAAAAAATATATATATGTATAGGACGTTATTTATGTGAATAATATCCAATTCAAAGGTAGATACTATTTGATCAACTAACGATATACTTTAATGATAAATATTTTTTCATATGAATAACAGTTGGTCAAAGGTAAATTATTATTGTACAAAACTTTGTTTGGAAATTAAGACTATATATGTTTTAATTATTTCTCATGTTTTATTCAACATGACTGCATTTTGTTTTATTTTCATTACAGTATCTATGGCCCATGTTTCTAATATGTCTACTCAAATTAATAATATTCCACTACTGAATGATACAACTTTAAGGTTTGGAAAGACACCAAGGAAGTTGTTCTTGGTTGTATGAATTTGGATCTTGCTCTGCGGGAGAAATGTCTTGTATCTATTCTGGAAAATATCAATGAGGTTAAAATAGAAATATGGGATTGTTTAACTGAATGGGCATAATGATCATGAAGTACTCTATTCCAAATGTGTTTCTGGGCATTACTATTGAGAATGAGAGTGCTAAAGGGTTTCGGAGGTAGTTAATCAATAATTTTCTACATAAGAAATCAAAGGCAAATAATGTTTTGGCTAAACTCATTTTCATAAAGTGTAAAAGAAAAAGGGACATAAAGGAGTACATTATTGAGATGTCTAATCTTACTTCAAAACTCAAATCATTTAAGGTAGAGTTGTCTGAGGACTTACCAGTGCACTTGGTTTTGATTTCTCTTTATGCACACTTTGGGAATTTGAAAATGAGTTATAAAACTCAAAAATACAAATGGTCTCACAATAACGTCATATCTCACTGTGTGCAAGAGAAAGAGAGGTTAATGCGGGACAGGGCTTCCTATCGAGTAACCACCAAGTAAGAAGGAGAAGTACTTCATTTATGCGGGGGACAATAAAGTTACAGTGGATGCTATTAGAAATTTTAGATTACAATTTAAGATTGATTGCTATTTGGATTTGTTTGAGACTTTTGTTGTACCGTCTTCTCAACGAAATTCAATTTCGGTTCCTTGTGTGGACAAGTTAGGATATTCTTGTTCATTTGGGGATAATAAAGTTTGGTACTCTACCTAGTATTATTACTAGCTATGAGAAGTCCATGTATTTGGATTTTGCATGATTGGTGATGAATTAGTTAATTATGAGTGATGTAAGCATAAACAATTACTCTCTCAAGGGTCTATTATTAATGGTGAATTCATCAGTATACCTGGTATAACAAAATTTTTGACGTGCTTAATTTTTTGAGGTAATGTAGATCCATCATAAACGTTCATTTTAAGTTATTAATTTTGATTATTGACAATAAATGTAATATTTAAAACTTAAATTAAATATGTCAATATGGTCTCCAAATTTATTATAACATACAAATTACCCATCTATATATTTGATATAATTACGTCAATATATAAGTGTTTATTTGATTCGGTTTGCTACATATGTTACGACTTACGACTTACAATTGATTGAATACACAATTAATCATCTTATCAATAGAACATGGCCTTTTATGTTCTTCGATTCTTCCCTTAGTTTTCCCCAACGACCATTCAGTTCATCACCATCCTTTCCATTCACTTGAATTTAGACAATTAGAAACCCATCTCCTCTCTAGGTCGTCATTCGAATCTTGCCAAAATTTGAAATTATTTTGTGCCTACTCAAAGCATCACCGCTTCTTTCACCAAAACTACAATAGAGCGATCTCTATGTTTCCACTACTTCGAATCTAGGGCTTTTTATATCTTCCTCCATTGCTGCGATTCGAACTTCCTGCACTGGGCAACTAATTAATTATTGTTTAATGAAATGATCCGTTGTTCATCCACAACAATTATATTCCTTGTCGAAATCAAACCTTGCACTTCCAAAATCAAACTCAACATTTGTAATGTTGGATCTGACTCGTCGCAATCAAGAAGGTATGGGGGATAGTTTTCTGTTGAATTGTTTGGCTCTATTCTTGTTTCATGAAATAGCATCAATGATACATCAGTTGTATGGATTTGCGTCTATCGATTAGTTTGTTTCATGGTATTGATTAGGTGGTTTGTATGGATTTAATTATGCCTACTTATGTGTGTAGCAGTTCAGAATATTATGTCTAGAATGAAACGACTAATGAAATCATGTGATGAGTTCGAGTACGAGGATTCCATTGTATTGTGCAATTATGGGGTACGAGCTTTCCGTCATATCTCACACACGTGGCAAAATCCGAATAGGAAATTTTTCACTTGTGCAAACTACAATGCAAAGGAGAGTACATTGTTCAAGCATATTAGGTTAGAACCGCATTACTTTAGTAACAAACAGTTGTAAATTTTTCACACTGCAATTCCTCTTCCAGTGACCCAACTCACTGCAATTCCAGCAGCAGACTTCTTTCTTTACCTTCTCTTTCCCATATGTTTTTACAGTTTAACCTCAACTTGAAGCGGAACCTAAAGTTGAGCCTGCATTGTCCTTCCTGCGAATTGATTTACTCTGAATTAAATCTCTGACTTCATCGCCTTTCAACTTTACGTTACCTATCGAAGCACTAACAACTATACAAGTTGTACCCCAAATTTCTCGCAGAGGATAGTAGAGTTTGGACTTCATCATCAAAGTTGATAGCAACGGAACTCAACTTCGATATCCTAATGTTGAACTCATTCAAGTGATCACCAATATTCGTGTCTTCTCCTATCTGCTTATTAAAAGGCAGTTGCATCAAATGAACTGTATTTGTGGTAGACGATTTCTCGCAAATCCCAGATACTATATCCAACATCTCCTTCATGGATTTCACATTTTGCGTATGTTTTGCGATCTTCCTAGACAACGATAGATGCATCATGCTCATCGCCTTCCTGTCTAGAAGCTACCAATGTTCGTCCGTGTCCTCCGCTTTTGTTCGTCCTAATGGTTGGTGCAGTTCTTTACTGTACAGGTAATCCTCGATCTGTGTCTTCCAAAAACTAAAATCTACTCCATCGAATTTCTCTACCGACGATTTCCCATCCATTGCAATTGCCGCTGTTCTCCAATATGAACCAGAGCTCTTATACCTGTTGTAGAGAATGAAACACAATCATGAGCGAAATTAAAATTTCAAACCTCATACTTTTTTAACCAATTAAAATGTCATTTCTCAGGAATGTTGATTACTAAAAAACATTAGGATGGAGTCTATGCACTGTCTAGCGGGTTGGGAAGGTTTCGTTCATGATTTTTGAGTGTTGAAGGATGCTGTTACTAGGCCATACGGGTTAAAGTTGCCCACAGGTAACACACGTTGATCGAGTCCTTAACTACATGCTTATAAAATAGAAAGGAAGGAAGAGTCAAATGATGAGTTAGGGCGGAACTACTTTCTTTGGAATGATAAAGTAGATCAGTTTCTTGGGAAGTGTATACTCGAATTGGAAGAGCTAGAATGAGTACAGGAATTATTAATGAACTATAGGATGTGTATCGCAATTATTGGGTTGCATGTGTAATGGAATTATGCATGATGATGTTGGTTTTTTACGTTAAGAAGCAAGCATGATGTAATCTGTTGGTTTTTCACGTCAAGAAGCATGTAATTTGTGATTGATTCTGAATTTATTAAATTGTTTTTCTTTTGGCAGAAACACGCTCACTGTGCTCGATTGATCCATGTGTCATTCCCATTTTTATGATACATTGGATTATGTGTTTGGAAATGTTGAGAGCTAAATTTGTCTGGGTTGAAGAACTGAAAATGTCTTATCCTCCAATTAAAATGTTAGAGAATTTGTTGATGGGCTGGAATAATAATCCTGACGGGGTTGATCCGGATGTGGATGGCCCGCCACAAGACAAAGATTCACACTTTCTCGACCTTCATGACGAAGCCCCCTCCCCCAAACAACACCATCTAACAAGGGTAATCAATCAGATGCAACTAGTGGACCAAAGAGGGCTTGCCGATTGTCGAATAAAGCTAAGAATGATGATGACGATGAGTTAAATCCCTTGTTGAAGGAGGCAGTAGGCTCTTTGAGGGAATCTTTGGAAAATCGGCTGCACAAAAAAAAAACAAAGGGCACTTATATGGAAATAGCTGGGTAAGATAGAAGGTTTTTTAAAACATCACGTAAGTTGGGGAAGGATCTCAATCTAATGGAATTTTTCTTCCAAATGAAATCAGATGAAGACTGTAAGGGATATGAATCGAAAGTGTCATAGAAGAATGATATGGAGCTTCACCCTATGGAATTTCCACATTTATTAGCAGATGTTATGGAGCTTTCACTTTTGTTCACTGATTTCAATTGATGGATATTATGGAGTTTCAGCTTTTGGATGTTATGGAGCTTCTCATTTTCTGGTTTAGCATATTTGAATAATAGATGGGAAATATTGGAAGAATGTTGTTTGATTATGAACTCCATAAGGTGCATATGCTTTGTTTTCAACTTGGCTCCATCTGCATTTTCAATAATGAATGTGTGTGTAACTTCATTCAAAGAACATAATTTCATTCAAAAATTCAGAACTCATACAACTCATCATGTTCATAGACTCATATAGAACTCATTAGATTAATAAACTATAATCAGGTTCATAAACTTAGAAATAACTCATTAGATTCACAGCCTAGTGCTTTCTCATGCGTTCTAATCTGTCAACCGTTTCCCGCAATGCTTCATCCACCTCATTGCGCAGATTGTGGTAGTCCATGACAATATCGTTCTCAGAACTTGACGACTCTGCAGCAGTTGGACTTCGTAATGGAGCCATTGGTGCAACTTCAAATGATGATTGCAGCTCTACATTCACAACTCGCATATCATGAATTTAGTTCTTCAAACTCTACACCAAATTTCAGTTTTTAACTTCTAATTCATAACAGCAATTTTCACGTCAAACCACTCAAAATAGCAACAATTGTTTCAATTAACGGAAAACATGGCCTTTTTGTGGCAGTCAAATATGAGTTCTCGGCAGAAAAACCCATTTGTACCATAAATGGAGTCTTAATGTTTACATTATCTCACTTTATATTTAGCCTGTAAAGAAAGTGATTCTGAAATGGTTCAGTTCCTTCTTTGGAAAGGGTTTGGATTTCTCGACTTTTACATTCTCATAGCTTATAAGAATTCAGTTTCTAGATGCATCTTCGTATATGCCAGATGGGCTGATGAATTCAATTAAAGATTATCGGGTTTGCTTGATCATCAATAATTATAATTTTTATGCTAGTTACGAATATGGTATGCTCTGCAAATTTGGAGCGCGACGGACTACAGGGATTGACAAAGAGAAGTCATAGGTCGTATAGAGCACTGGCAGGTTTCAAGTAAGCTAGAGAAGATATGATGTCTCTGGTTGAATTGAAACAAACTCAAATTGTTATCCATATTAATTGTTGTTTTTTTATAAAACACGATGAAACTAACTCTCGCGATGCTGAGTTTCCCAAACAAAGAAGAACATTCAATAATCAATACGATGAAACTAACCCATTGAAGTGAATGAATGAAAGTAATTGGAGAAGAAGAAAATGAAATGATAGTACTGGAATGCAAGAAGACACGGTGGTACGTGGTGTCACCGGCGGCTATGGTGACGAAGAATATAATTGTAGTGGATGAACAACGAATCATTTCATTAAACAATAATTAATTAGTTGCCTAGTGGAGAAAGTTCCAATGGCAGCAATGGAGGAAGATATAAAAAAACCCTAGATTCGAAGTAGTGGAGACATAGAGATTGCTCTATTATAGGTCTCGTGAAAGAAACGGTGATGCTTTGAATAGGAACAAAATATTTTCAAATTTTGGCAAGATTCGAATGTTGAGCTAGAGAGGAGATGGGTTTCTAATTGTCTGAATTCAAGTGAATGGAAAGGATGGTGATGAACTGAACGGTGGTTGGGGAAAGCTAAGGGAAGAATCGAAGAAAATAAAAGGCCAAGTTCTATTGATAAGATAATTAATTGTGTATTTAATCAATTGTAAGTCGTAAGTCGTAACATATATAGCAAACTGAATCAAATAAACACTTATATATTGACCTAATTATATCAAATATATAGATGGTTAATTTGTATGTTATAATAAATTTGGAGACCATATTGACATATTTAATTTAAGTTTTAAATATTACATTTCTTGTCAACTATCGAAATTAATAACTTAAAATGAATGTTTATGATGGATCTACGTTACCAAAAAATATTAAGCACATCAAATTTTTTGTTATACTAGGTATACTGAAGAATTCACCATTAATATTAGACCCTTGAGAGAGCAACTATTTTTGCTCATATCACTTATAATTAACTTATTCATTGCCAATCATGCAAGATCCAGGTACATGGACTTCTCATAGATAGTAATAATGCTAGGTAGAGCACCAAACTTTATTATCCCCAAATGAACAAGAATATCGTAACTTGTCTACACGAGGAACCGAAATTAAATTTCGTTGAGAAGACAGTATAACAAAAATATCAAACAAATCGAAATAATAATCAGTCTTAAATTGTAATCTAAAATTTCTGATAGCATCCACTGTAACTTTATTTGTCCCCTGCATAAATGAAGTACTTCTCGTTCTTACTTGGTGGTTTACTCCATAGGAAGACCTATCCCATATTAGCCTCTCTTCCTGTTACACGCAGTGAGATATAATCTTATTGTGTGACCAGTTTCATAACTCATTTTGAATTTCCCAAAGTATGCATGAAGAGAAATCAAAACCAACTGCACGGGTTTTGGAGTAAGATTAGAGAACTCTAACTTAAGTGACTTGAGTTTTGAAGTAAGATTAGACATCTCCATAAAATACTCCCTTAAGTCCCCTTTTCTTTTATACTTAATGGAAACAAGTTTAGCCAAAAGATTACTTGCCTCCGATTTCTCATGTGTAGCAAAGTATTGGCTAACACCTTGAGAAACCCCTTAGCGCTCTCCTTCTCAGTACCAATGCCCTGAAACGCCTTTCAAATAGAGTGCTTCATGATCATTATGCCCATTCAATTAAATCGATCCCATTTTTTTATTTTAACCTCATTGAGGTTATCCGAAGTAGATACCAGACATTTCTCATGCAGAGCAAGATCCAAATTCATACAACTGAGAACAACTTCCTTGGTGTCCTTCCAAACCTTAAAGTTGTATCATTCAGTAGTGGAATATTATTAATTTGAGTAGACATATTAGAAACATGGGCCATAGATACTATAATGAAAAAAAACAAAATGCAGACATGTTAAATAAAACATGAGAAATAACTAAAACATATATAGTCTTCATTTCTAAACAAAATTTTGTACAATAATAATTTACCTTTGACCAACTGTTATTCATATGGAAAAATATTTATCATTAAAGAATATCGTTAGTTGATCAAATAGTATCTACCGTTGGATTGGATATTATTCACGTAAATAACATCCTATACATACATATATTTTGAATTAGATTAATTTTAACAAAGGACGTTACTTGTAGCCAAATAAAATGAAAAATTAAAATAATTAATAAAATAATGAATTAATCAAGAAGATTAAAAAAGTTATATCCGCCAAATACCAAATAAATTCCAAAGGACAACAAAACGGGTAAAGAAAATAATTGATTGTTTAAATATGCAAAAATGTAATCCGCAATTAAAACAATAACCATAAAAAAATTTATATATGTAATGAAAACATTGAAATCATGCATCGAATATTTATACATACAAATAACCATACTCTATAACCCCATAATCAAACAAAGTTTTTAGTGCCTTGATATAACCGGTTAGATAAAATAAAATTGTAAAAGTAATTTCCTTGAACCTGATCTTGTTAGATTATCAAAGACATACAAATATCGAAGATACCTGAATTCATGTTTAACCGTTTGAAACCTGATGCCGAAATAGTTGGACGATCCAAAGTGAGGCGATACTACCACGAGCATGACACGAGGGGTTCTATAACCTTTCTCAACCAGGCAATCTTAGATCCACTAACGGGAAGTCTCACTGATTCTTGATGGGGAGAATATGAAGTAGGGTCATAAACCAATAAATAATTTTTATCTTTCCGAAACCTTCCATTCCATTTCCTATAACGAAATTTGAAAAATCCAGTTTCTATTAATAACAAGCTTTAACGTGTGAGTCTACCACTTATACCTAAATAACTTAAACAAGAAGTAAAAACAATAACACATACCTAAGTTCACATTGTGATCATAATTCACTTCTTCTTCCCTCTACAAGATCAAATAAATTATTTACCAAGAACGGGAGGTATACTAGCGACAAAGTCTGAATGGAGAATATTTCTTTGATGAAAATGAATTAGAGGATGCGGTATTTATATAAAGTTAATGTCTATTTTAAACTTACAATTCTTATGAAAATTTGTAATAAGCATTAAATTTGTGAATAAATTTTCTAAATTACTTGAGGCTTGAAATTTTCCAAACATCAATGTGAGCCTTTCAAACCTAAGGTGATCATTTAAGTTTTAAAATTGTTAAAATATTTTTAATGATTAAAATTGTTAAAATATTTCCAATATTGATGTTAGGAGAAAAGTAAACACCTATTTCAACCATTAATCCAATCTGATTTGTATTTTACTGTAAATGGACCATTATACTTTTAATAAAAAAATTTCAAACTCACACTGATTTTATCTTGTACAATTCATTTTTACTAATATAGTCCGGTTTTTTTTTTACAAATTATTTTTATTTCGTACAGTCCGTTTTTATTAATGCAGCCCTTTTTTATAAATAAATATTTTGTAAATTATTAAAAAATCGAGCTAAACCTCTTATTAAGCATATAGCAAGAATCGTACAAACTTGACATTTGAGAGTCGCCGCCCATATTTGGGTAACAAGGGAGAAGAAGAAACCTACATATCTTCCTACATCACATATTTATACTCCTAACATCCATATTAAAGCTACGACCGTATCGGGCAAATCAGAGAGAGACACCTACTTTTGTCTACCCTGATCAATGTAACAAAAACGAAAACACTGAAATACGAAAGCTAGCATACGAAAATCAAAAGGGGTACCTGGTCCAGCGGACACCTGCTGATGGAGGAACCGGAAATCCATCTAAGAAACTTGTGGGATCACTCGCATTGGCAAGCTGCCTCCTGTAGACTCGCCATGTGTTCGAAATCGAGGGGGGGGGGGGGTGGCATACCACCCTTCTTCGGAGATTTGGCCAGAGGCCGATTTCTAACTCACAAGTTTCTCTTCGACCGGCTTCGGGCAACAGGTAATTGCTCCACCCCAGATGTAGGTCCCTACGCCAGAATTCCTCCTGAAATAATAATGGTTGTAGCTCCTCGCGGCCCTCGCTTCTTACTTTGACTTCTGATTTCCTTCATAATTACAAGTGGCCGGCTCTTCCAAAAAGTGAGAAGTTTCTTTTTTTGGTGGGTTTAACTTTACAGAGAAGATGATACCAAAAGAAACGAGTCGACTTTGGATTTTATTTGCTCGGAACTTTGACATCAGTAGGAGTTGGTGCGCAAATTCGGTGGTTCGATAGGGATATTTTATAACATATTCATTGTATTTGACTTGCAATTGGTCGTGGGCAACGCATTACAAACACCGCATCTGATCAACAGCTTTAAGAATCGATGTGTGCCGTTTGATTTAAATTTGATAAATTTATATACAAAACCATGTAGGGGTACTTTTATCGTTGTAATTTTTAGTTTTGTGGGATCTACCCACCTCTCAGTCGCCAGTAAGTCTCCGGTGTTTTTTGTGCAAAATTCCAACAACTTTTCTAACGAGCCTTTGTAACAGGTTATACTCGTTTGTAACTAGGTATAATTGCTTTGTAACCTATTACACCACTTATTACAAAATAATTTAAATATCATACTAAGCACTATATACCAAAAAGATGTTGGCTATGAGGTTCCAAGTAGCAATCGTTCGAGTGTTGATAGAAGAAGAGATCTAGGATTAAGACGGAATCGTGGGCACCACTTTCCGAAAAGAGTATTGTGGCTAAACATATGAACAAGACCTTGAACGAGCGTGCAAGGTGCATGCATCTGAAGTGTGAACTTCTGAAGCGGTTATGGGCTGATGCAATGAACACTGTTGTCTACTTCATTAATCGAGGACCATAAAGCCCATGGGAATTTGGCATACCAGCGGAGGCTTGGAGTGGTAAAGAAGGTAAATCTGTCTTATGTTTGAGTGTTTGGTTGTGTTTCATACTTGCACATTGACTCTCTTGATAGAAGAAAACTGAATGCTAAGTCTATTAAGTGAACTTTCATTGGATATAGTGGAGATGGCCTTAAGTAAAGGTTTTGGGATTAACAAAACAAGAAAACTATTCGTAGTAGGATGTAGTATTCAATTATCATGTTTTGTACAATGACAGATATGGTGCATGATGACGTTTGATTTACCATATTTATCGTCTCAAATTAAGCGATGTTTCATGCATAATTGTATTTCTTTGGGTAGACTTTTTTTTATGTTTTATGCATTTTTATCTAATATCGCGATTTAGTGCCTCAGACCCGGTCGGGGTCCGTTTGATGTCGTTTTGGTCTAGGTACATAACGATTTCGAGGCATTAAGTCCTTACTCGGATATCTGATTGATGCAAGGCCTACGGTATTGGAAAGCTAGTTCAATCTCTTACAACTTTGATAAATTAACTTTGGCCAAAATGTTTGAGATATGAGCCTAAAACTGTCAACAACCGATCATCGCGATGGTTACCAAATTAGGGGCAAAAAGTCAAAATCCTTACCCAACGAAACTCTTTTCCTATTCATAGACCGTTCGTTCATTCTTTGAAGGGGAGAAGCTTTTTAACGAGATTTGGGGTAGAGATAGAGACTTTCGAGCAAGGAAAAGAAGAAATCTTCGAGGAGCTCGAATCGACGACGACGTTATCAAGATTGGCGGATATATTTCTTTAACGGTTCTCGGCATAATTAGGTTTTTGAGATTTTTTCTTGTGAATCTTATTTCAATGTTTTCCTTTGTTGATTTCGAATTTTTCTTCATGATTACGAGTAGCTAAACTCCTCCTTTCTTAGATTAGATGAACCCTAGGTGATTCTCGATGAACAAATGATACTTTGATTATTTTGATTTATGCAAATTTCATAATTTCATGTATTTCAATTTATGATTGATTTTGATTGGGTTCTTGTTCTTTCCTAGGTGTCTTGAATAGGATCTTGTTAGATTTTTAGTCGACTTGAAAGAGCTTGTTTATATTAGGACACCGAAAGAGCTTGCTTATATTAGAACACCGAAAGAGCTTATCTATATCATATATGGAATAGAAATGATTAATCTTAATCTTATACGGAATAGACAAGATTAATTTTAATCTTTTTCTGACTAAACAAACTAACTGGGCCAAACTCATAAGCCTTCAGTTTATCAGGCTCCAAAACCTCACAATCTCCCACCTGGAGACTGAGTCCGCTCATTGGCCTCCATCTTTAACGTCTTCTTACTCTTGGCAGCATCGAGCTTTCAAATTTAGCTACCAAGGCTACTTAAAGCCATGCACAGCTTCAACTTCTCCAATTTGCTCACAAGCTCACTGATACCTTTAGACAAGTAACCGTCTGGTTGCTTCATGTAGATGTCTTCATCAACCCATGAACGAAGGTCCTTTTTACATCCATCTATTATAATTCCAAGTTCTCTACAACCACCATAGATAACACTAATCTAATAGTAGTTAACTCAACAACTAGAGTAAAGACGTTAGTATAAGAAATATCGTATTTTTGTTTGAATCCCTTCACAACCCTCATTGCCTTGTAATGCTTGCGACCATTCGCCTCCTCCAGAATTCTGTAAACCCATTTTTATGCAACACCATCTTTATGTTAGGCAAATGAACTAGGTCCAAAGTTCCATTCGTCCTCGGCCAAACCATACCACGGTCCATTTCCATATTCCATTTGTCTCTATTAACACTTTGAGATGCTTCTGCATAACAGTCTGGCTCACCACTGTCATTGAGTAACACCGAATAATTTGAAGGCCAATACTTATTTGGTGATACACAATGCCTTGTGGATTGTCACAGTGGATTTAGTTAAGTTCCTGGCTCCTCCTGAAAATTCTCCTCTTCAGCTTGAGCCTCTATTCTCCCACTAAAGTTACATATATCCAACTCCACAGTTCTTGGCTTAGAACTGCTACTTTCTAGTAGAGTTCCTAGCTCCTCCAAAACATTCTCTTCTTTAGCTTGAGCCTTTATTCTCCCATGTGAGTTAGAAATATCCAACTCCATAGTTCTCTGGTTAGAACTGCTACTTTCTGGTGCACTGATAAAGTTTTTATGCATCTAAAAAATAAACCTAGTTAACGAATTAATTAGAGTCAAATCTCCCTAGGGTCTTAAGGTTTGCATGATTTTTATGAACTAATAACTAAATTAAAATAACAATGCAAATAACAAGAAATTAAGGATTGCAACATTGCAAGAATAACGGTAGAGAAACACAGATGGATAAAACTATCCAGAAAAACAAACGATAATCAATTAACACAATTTATGCAAAACAAGCTATAAACATTAAACGTCGCAATTCTTCACTAATCAAATCGTGCCCTTTCGGGTCAGCTAATCTGCTACCTTTCTTTTATCCAACTCCGCTCTTTGGAGACAAAGAGCTAAAATCCGCTAGGCGATAAAACAAACGAGAACTGCTCACACGATAGACTAGTTTATTCGCTGCCGGATGAGGGTTAACGCCTAACCTAGTTGATTTATTTCGGTGTGTTAAGATAAACACGCTTCGATTCGATAATAAATCTTATAAGATATTTTTCAAAACGGCCAGGCAAGAAGAACTCAATCGAAATAAATCATAAACTAAAATACATCAAACTTGCATAAATCGAAATAATCATAGTATCGTTCGTTCATTGAAAATCACCTAGGGTCCATCTAATCTAACCAAGGAGGAGTTCAGATACTCATAATCATGAAGAAAATTCAAAATTTACAAAGAAAAACAATGAAATTTCGAAATCTCAAAAACCTAACTCCGTCAAAAACCGTCAAAGAAATCGATCCGCCAATCTAGATAACGTCATCATCGATCTGAGCTGCTTGAAGATGTTGTCTTCTACTACCTCAAAAGTCTCTATTCTCTGTCTCACATTTCTCTAAAAATTCTATCCCCTTCAAAGAATGAAAGACCGGTCTATAAATAGGAAAAGAGTTCCGTTAGGCAAGGAGTTTGAATTTTGCCCCTAAATTGTTGACCTTCGCGCTGATCTGTTGTCAACAGTGTTAGCTCGAAATCTCGACAATTTTGGCCAAAGTTAATAACATCAAAGTTGTAAGAAATTGAACTAGCTTTCAAATGGCGTAGGATTTGCATCAATTGGATTTCTGAGTAAGGACTTATGCCCAAAATACTAAACTGTCATTTTCCTTTCAACTCGATATCTTGCGCTTTTTTGGCTTTTTAAGTTGTCCTGATATGTCGTAATGCTTCATATTTCTTGTCATAGACCATCCACACACGTTGTAAATTTCCAATTAATTCCTTGATGTCGTTATGTACCTAGACCAAAACGACATTAAACCGACCCCGACCGGGTCTGAGGCACTAAATCGTGATATTAGATAAAAATGCATCAAACATTAAAAAAAACTTCTATCCAAAGACATAAAATTATGCATGAGACATCGCTTAAATGAAGACGATAAACATGGTAAATTGAACGTCATCATGCACCTTATCTATCATTATACAAAACCTATTCATTGAATACCACATCTTGACTATGAATAGTCTTCTTGTTTTGTTCATCCCAAAATCTCCACTATATCCAATGAAAGTGTACTTAATATACTTAGCATTCAGTTTGCTTCTATCAACTATGAAACGCAACCAACCACGAGAGGATAAGACAAATTTACCTTCTTGCCACTCCAAGCCTCCGCTGGTATGCCAAATTCCCATGGGGTTGATGGTCCTTGATTAATGAAGTAGACAATAGTGTTCATTGCATATGTCCACAACCGCTTCGGAAGTCTGCACTTCAGACTCATGGACCTTGCACGCTCGTTCAAGGTCTTGTTCATATGTTTAGCCATACCATTCAGCTAAGGAGTTCCCTTTGTAGTTCTCAGCATTTGAATCTCATTTTATTCACAATACTCTTTGAACTGATTAAGTTCATACTCCCCACTATGTCAGATCTTAAATACTTCACTATAAGACCAGTCTCTATTTCAACCATTGCTTTCCACTTTTTCAAGGGGTCAAATTCGTCAAGAGATGCTACCGGTACCAGACACCGCTAGACACTATGAACCAATTCCAACTTCAGCTTCCTAAAAGTTCTATCATCCTTCAAAAAACCCGATAAGTCTACTTACCGAATAAACACACCTCACACAATCCGAGTTTCACAAATTTGAGATATGATAGTGGTCCCTTTGAACAGAGCACTTTCACCCCTTTTTCACTCATGTGGCCAAGACAAGAATGCCACAATGATACATCACCATTGTCTCCTGCAATAACAACTCTACCCCGAACGTTGTAAGCCATGTACAACGTCGACACCTTGTCGCCACAAGCTATCAACATAGCTCCTTTGGTGAGATTCCACTTCCTACCACCAAACTGCACAGAGAATCCTTCATCATCTAACTATCCAACAAAAAAAAAAATTTCCAAGTCTGGAATGTGCCTCACATTCTTCAGTAACACAAATCCACAATACTTAGGATGTTGCAATTCTAACATCTCCCTTTCCCACTATCTTCAAGGTCATTCCATCGGCAAGATAGACCTTTCCACAGCTTCCAGAGACATAATTTTCCATTGTACCTTCCTCCTTGTTACAGTGGAATGATTATCCCAAATCCAACACCCAATCTTCATGTGAACTGCTCCCGTTTCCAGTCAATGCCACATCTTTCAATGTTGTATATTTTCACTCACCGTTAAAACGTCTCCCTCGTCAATGATTGCATTTGTAAATTTCTTACACTACAATTCCTCTTCCAGTGACCCAACTCACTGCAATTCCAGCAGCAGACTTCTTTCTTTACCTTCTCTTTCCCATATGTTTTTAAAGTTTAACCTCAACTTGAAGCGGAACCTAAAGTTGAGCTTGCATTGTCCTTCCTGCGAATTGATTTACTCTGAATTAAATCTCTGACTTCATCAGCTTTCAACTTTACTTTACCTACTGAAGCACTAACAACTATACAAGTTGTACCCCAAATTTATGGCAGAGAGGATAGTAGAGTTTGGACTTCATCATCAAAGTTGATAGCAACGGAACTCAACTTCGATATCCTAATGTTGAACTCATCCAAGTGATCACCAACATTCGTGTCTTCTCCTATCTGCTTATTAAAAGGCAGTCGCATCAAATGAACTGTATTTGTGGTAGACGATTTCTCGCAAATCCCAGATACTATATCCAACATCTCCTTCATGGATTTCACATTTTGCGTCTGTTGGGCTATCTTCCTATACAACGATACATGCATCATGCTCATCGCCTTCCTGTCTAGAAGCTACCAATGTTCATCCGTGTGCTCCGCTTTCGTTCGTCTTAATGGTTGGTGCAGTTCTTTACTGTACAGGTAATCCTCGATCTGTGTCTTCCAAAAACTGAAATCGACTCCATCGAATTTCTCCACCGACGATTTCCCGTCCATTGAAATTGCCGCTATTCTCCGATATGAACCAGAGGTCTTATACCTGTTGTAGAGAATGAAACACAATCATGAGCGAAATTAAAATTTCAAACCTCATACTTTTTTAACCAATTAAAATGTCATTTCTCAGGAATGTTGATTACTAAAAAACACTAGGATGGAGTCTATGCACTGTCTAGCGGGTTGGGAAGGTTTCGTTCATGATTTTTGAGTGTTGAAGGATGCTGTTACTAGGCCATACGGGTTAAAGTTGCCCACAGGTAACACACGTTGATCGAGTCCTTAACTACATGCTTATAAAATAGAAAGGAAGGAAGAGTCAAATGATGAGTTAGGGCGGAACTACTTTCTTTGGAATGATAAAGTAGATCAGTTTCTTGGGAAGTGTATACTCGAATTGGAAGAGCTAGAATGAGTACAGGAATTATTAATGAACTATAGGATGTGTATCGCAATTATTGGGTTGCATGTGTAATGGAATTATGCATGATGATGTTGGTTTTTTACGTTAAGAAGCAAGCATGATGTAATCTGTTGGTTTTTCACGTCAAGAAGCATGTAATTTGTGATTGATTCTGAATTTATTAAATTGTTTTTCTTTTGGCAGAAACACGCTCACTGTGCTCGATTGATCCATGTGTCATTCCCATTTTTATGATACATTGGATTATGTGTTTGGAAATGTTGAGAGCTAAATTTGTCTGGGTTGAAGAATTGAAAATGTCTTATCCTCCAATTAAAATGTTAGAGAATTTGTTGATGGGCTGGAATAATAATCCTGACGGGGTTGATCCGGATGTGGATGGCCCGCCACAAGACAAAGATTCACACTTTCCGACCTTCATGACGAAGCCCCCCCCCCCCCCCCCAAACAACACCATCTAACAAGGGTAACCAATGAGATGCAACTAGTGGACCAAAGAGGGCTTGCCGATTGTCGAATAAAGCTAAGAATGATGATGACGATGAGTTAAATCCCTTCCTGAAGGAGGCAGTAGGCTCTTTGAGGGAATCTTTGGAAAATCGGTTGCACAAAAAAAAAACAAAGGGCACTTATGTGGAAATAGCTGGGTAAGATAGAAGGTTTTTTAAAACGTCACGTAAGATGGAGAAGGATCCCAATCTAATGGAATTTTTCTTCCAAATGAAATCTGATGAAGACTGTAAGGGATATGAATCGAAAGTGTCATAGAAGAATGATATGGAGCTTCACCCTATGGAATTTCCACAGTTATTAGCATATGTTATGGAGCTTTCACTTTTGTTAGCTGACGTTATGGAGTTTTCACTTTTGTTCACTGATTTCAATTGATGGATATTATGGAGTTTCAGCTTTTGGATGTTATAGAGCTTCTCATTTTGTGTTTTAGCACATTTGAACAATAGATGGGAAATATTGGAAGAATGTTGTTTGATTATGAATTTAGTAAGGTGCATATGCTTTGTTTTCAACTTTGCTGGATATGGGTTTTCAACTTAGCTCCCTTTGCATTTTCAATAATGAATGTGTGTGTAACTTCATTCAAAGAACATAAGTTCATTCAAAAAGTCAGAACTCATACAACTCATCATGTTCATAGACTTATATAGAACTCATTAGATTAATAAACTATAATCAGGTTCATAAACTTAGAAATAACTCATCAGATTCACAGCCTAGTGTTTTCTCATGCGTTCTAATCTGTCAACCGTTTCCCGCAATGCTTCATCCACCTCATTGCGCAGATTGTGGTAGTCCATGAAAATATCGTTCTCAGAACTTGACGACTCTGCAGTAGTTGGACTTCGTAATGGAGCCATTGGTGCAACTTCAAATGATTATTGAAGCTCTACATTCACAACTCGCATATCATGAATTTAGTTCTTCAAACTCTCCACAAAATTTCAGTCTTTAACTTCTAATTCATAACAGCAATTTTCACGTCAAACCACTTAAAGTAGCAACAATTGTTGCCATCCTTTAAAATCCGATGTTTCACAACTGTTTGATACAAAAGTAATGCGGTTCTAACCTTGTATGCTTGAACAATGTACTTGCATTTGAATTGTAGTTTTCACAACTGAAAAATTTCCTATTCGGATTTTGTGACGTGTGCAAAATACGACGGAATGCTTGTACCCCACAATCGCACAACACAAGGGCATCCTCGTACCCGAACTCGTTACATGATTTCATTAATTGTTTCATTCTAGACATAATATTATGAACTGCTACACACATATGTAGGCATAATTAAATCTATACAAACCAGCTAGTCAATACCATGAAACAAACTAATCAATAGACGCAAATCCATACAACTGATGAACCATTGATGCTATTTCATGAAACAAGAACAGATGCAATCAATTCAACAGAAAACTATCCCCCATACCTTTGTGGTTGCGATGAATCAGATCCAACATTACAAATGTTGAGTTTGATTTTGGAAGTGCAAGGTTTGATTTTGAAGTTCTTGTTGGGTATGATTTTGATGTTGCTGCTGGGGTTGATTTCAGAGGTGAGAAGGCAAACAGAGAAGATTGGAGTTGCATATGGGTTTGGTTTCAATTAACGGAAAACATGGCCTTTTGTGGCAGTCAAATATGAGTTCTCGGCAGAAAAACCCATTTGTACCATAAATGGGTTTCTAATTGTCTGAATTCAAGTGAATGGAAAGGATGGTGATGAACTGAACGGTGGTTGGGGAAAGCAAAGGGAAGAATCGAAGAACATAAAAGGCCAAGTTCTATTGATAAGATAATTAATTGTGTATTCAATCAATTGTAAGTCGTAAGTCGTAACATATATAGCAAACTGAATTAAATAAACACTTATATATTGATCTAATTATATCAAATATATAGATGGTCAATTTGTATGTGATAATAAATTTGGAGACCATATTGACATATTTAATTTAAGTTTTAAATATTACATTTATAGTCAACTATCGAAATTAATAACTTAAAATGAACGTTTATGATGGATCTACGTTACCAAAAAAAATTAAGCACATCAAATTTTTTGTTATACTAGGTATACTGAAGAATTCACCATTAATATTAGACCCTTGAGAGAGCAACTATTTTCGCTCACATCACTTATAATTAACTTATTCATTGCCAATCATGCAAGATCCAGGTACATGGACTTCTCATAGATAGTAATAATGCTAGGTAGAGCACCAAACTTTATTATCCCCAAATGAACAAGAATATCGTAACTTGTCTACACGAGGAACCGAAATTAAATTTCGTTGAGAAGACAAAAGATAACAAAAATATCAAACAAATCGAAATAATAATCAGTCTTAAATTGTAATCTAAAATTTCTGATAGCATCCACTGTAACTTTATTGTCCCCTGCATAAATGAAGTACTTCTCGTTCTTACTTGGTGGTTTACTCCTTAAGAAGACCTATCCCATATTAGCCTCTCTTCCTGTTACACGCAGTGAGATATAATCTTATTGTGTGACCAGTTTTATAACTCATTTTGAATTTCCCAAAGTATGCATGAAGAGAAATCAAAACCAACTGCACGGGTTTTGGAGTAAGATTAGAGAACTCTAACTTAAGTGACTTGAGTTTTGAAGTAAGATTAGACATCTCCATAAAATACTCCCTTAAGTCCCCTTTTCTTTTATACTTAATGAAAACAAGTTTAGCCAAAAGATTACTTGCCTCCGATTTCTCATGTGTAGCAAAGTATTGGTTAACACCTTGAGAAACCCCTTAGCGCTCTCATTCTCAGTACCAATGCCCTGAAACGCCTTTCGAATAGAGTGCTTCATGATCATTATGCCCAATCAATTAAATCGATCCCATTTTTCTATTTTAACCTCATTGAGGTTATCCGAAGTAGATACCAGACATTTCTCCTGCAGAGCAAAATCCAAATTCATACAACTGAGAACAACTTCCTTGGTGTCCTTCCAAACCTTAAAGTTGTATCATTCAATAGTGGAATATTATTAATTTGAGTAGACATATTAGAAACATGGGCCATAGATACTATAATGAAAAAAAACAAAATGCAGACATGTTAAATAAAACATGAAAAATAACTAAAACATATATAGTCTTCATTTCTAAACAAAGTTTTGTACAATAATAATTTACCTTTGACCAACTGTTATTCATATGCAAAAATATTTATCATTAAAGAATATCGTTAGTTGATCAAATAGTATCTACCGTTGGATTGGATATTATTCACGTAAATAACATCCTATACATACATATATTTTGAATTAGATTAATTTTAACAAAGGACGTTACTTGTAGCCAAATAAAATGAGCAATTAAAATAATTAATAAAATAATGAATTAATCAAGAAGATTAAAAAAGTTATATCCACCAAATACCAAATAAATTCCAAAGGACAACAAAACGGGTAAAGAAAATAATTAATTGTTTAAATATGCATAAATGTAATCCGCAATTAAAACAATAACCATAAAAAAATTTATATATGTAATGAAAACATTGAAATCATGCATCGAATATTTATACATACAAATAACCATACTCTATAACCCCATAATCAAACAAAGTTATATAGTGCCTTGATATAACCGGTTAGATAAAATAAAATTGTAAAAGTAATTTCCTTGAACCTCATCTTGTTAGATTATCAAAGCCATACAAATATCGAAGATACCTGAATTCATGTTTAACCGTTTGAAACCTGATGCCGAAATAGTTGGACGATCCAAAGTGAGACGATACTACCACGAGCACGAGACGAGGGGTTCTATAACCTTTCTCAACCAGGCAATCTTAGATCCACTAACGGGAAGTCTCACTGATTCTTGATGGGGAGAATATGAAGTAGGGTCATAAACCAATAAATAATTTTTATCTTTCCGAAACCTTCCATTCCATTTCCTATAACGAAATTTGAAATATCCAGTTTCTATTAATAACAAGCTTTAACGTGTGAGTCTACCACTTATACCTAAATAACTTAAACAAGAAGTAAAAACAATAACACATACCTAAGTTCACATTGTGATCATAATTCACTTCTTCTTCCCTCTACAAGATCAAATAAATTATTTACCAAGAACGGGAGGTATACTAGCGACAAAGTCTGAATGGAGAATATTTCTTTGATGAAAATGAATTAGAGGATGCGGTATTTATATAAAGTTAATGTCTATTTTAAACTTACAATTCTTATGAAAATTTGTAATAAGCATTAAATTTGTGAATAAATTTTCTAAATTACTTGAGGCTTGAAATTTTCCAAACATCAATGTGGGCCTTTCAAACCTAAGGTGATCATTTAAGTTTTAAAATTGTTAAAATATTTTTAATGATTAAAATTGTTAAAATATTTCCAATATTGATGTTAGGAGAAAAGTAAACACCTATTTCAACCATTAATCCAATTTTTCTATTAATTCTTCTTAAAGATTTGCCTATATTAAATTTTCTCGTTTAAAAAAATAATAGCTAATTAATTTAGAGTGATTTTATACATGATTTGTATTTTACTGTAAATGGACTATTATACTTTTAATAAAAAAATTTCAAACTCACACTGATTTTATCTTGTACAATTCATTTTTACTAATATAGTCCGGTATTTTGTTTGCAAATTATTTTTATTTCGTACAGTCCGTTTTTATTAATGCAGCCCTTTTTTATAAATAAATATTTTTTAAATTATTAAAAAATCGAGCTAAACCTCTTATTAAGCATATAGCAAGAATCGTACAAACTTGACATTTGAGACTCGCCGCCCATATTTGGGTAACAAGGGAGAAGAAGAAACCTACATACCTTCCTACATCGCATCTTTATACTCCTAACATCCATATTAAAGCTACAAACGTATCGGGCAAATCAAAGAGAGACACCTACTTTTGTCTACCCTGATCAATGTAACAAAAACGAAAACACTGAAATACGAAAGCTAGCATACGAAAATCAAAAGGGGTACCTGGTCCAGCGGACACGTGCTGATGGAGCAACCGGAACTCCATCTAAGAAACTTGTGCGATCACTCGCATTGGCAAGCTGCCTCCTGCAGACTCGCCATGTGTTCGAAATCGAGGAGAGGTGGGATACCACCCTTCTTCGGAGATTTGGCCAGAGGCCGATTTCTAACTTACAAGGCTCTCTTCGACCGGCTTCGGGCAACAGGTAATTGCTCTACCCCAGATGTAGGTCCCTACGCCAGAATTCCTCCTGAAATAATAATGGTTGTAGCTCCTCGCGGACCTCGCTTCTTACTTTGACTTCTGATTTCCTTCATAATTACAGCTGGCTGGCTCTTCCAAAAAATGAGAAGTTTCTTTTTTTGGTGGGATTAACTTTACAGAGAAGATGATACCAAAAGAAACGAGTCGACTTTGGATTTTATTTGCTCGGAACTTTGACATCAGTAGGAGTTGGTGCGCAAATTCGGTGGTTCGATAGGGATATTTTATAACATATTCATTGTATTTGACTTGCAATTGGTCAGGGGCAACGCATTACAAACACCGCATCTGATCAACAGCTTTAAGAATCGATGTGTGCCGTTTGATTTAAATTTGATAAATTTATATACAAAACCATGTAGGGGTACTTTTATCGTTGTAATTTTTAGTTTTGTGGGATCTACCCACCTCTCAGTCGCCAGTAAGTCTCCGGTGTTTTTTGTGAAAAATTCCAACAACTTTTCTAACGAGCCTTTTTAACAGGTTATACTCATTTGTAACCTATTACACCACTTATTACAAAATAATTTAAATATCATACGAAGCACTATATACCAAAAAGATGTTGGCTATGAGGTTCCAAGTAGCAATCGTTCGAGTGTTGATAGAAGAAGAGATTTAGGATTAAGACGGAATCGTGGGCACCACTTTCCGAAAAGAGTATTTCCACCCTTACAAGCCTAGGGTATCAGGAAATCCCTTCTGAGGATAAGACCGTCTCACTCAAGTTCTTAGGCTTCAGATACTTGTTTCACTCTCAGAATTCGTAGGCAAGGATAGATGTTAGTTTCTGTGTATTTTCTGCACACTCATTGCCTCATTTATATAGGCAAGGGGTCAAGGACGAATAGGTGTGAGTATCCACCAAAAGGTGTCACTATCCCCAAGGATAGACTTGTAGGCGAAGCCAATAAGTTCCCTACGGGTTTAGGAGGGAAAACAATTCAAGACTGAGTTTGAATCACACGAAAGGGTGTGTGCCCTTTCTTCCTAGGTGGGAGTGTTGCCACTCCCGCTACCTAGCTCCCCACCTTCACTCCAGCTCAGCTGAGTACCTCAGCTAGTGACACTATCATCCAGCTCAAGGTTGAACTGGACGAGCTTCAGTGTCAGTCCCTAGCTATGTCTAGCTTACAGAAGAGCTGACGCTAGCTAGTTAAGCTAGCTCCTGAGCTAAGTGAGGTTTCCCGTCAGCTCACATATTCATCCTATCTTTGGCATCACACCAAGGTCAAGTCCATGGTGTATATTTCAAACAAAAGATATCTTTTAGATTATCCTTATAGACCTCGTAACCGCATAATTTTAAACATTATACTTTTTAGGGTAATAAGTCTAATGTTATATACAATCCGTCTTTTTATTTTGGGTATTTCATTAAAAGACTAAAATACCCTTAATTGAAAATTACTTCGTGTAGTCTATAAAAAGACTAAAATACCCTTAATTAAAACATTACTTCGTAGCCCGTTCTTACTAATATAGTATAGATTTACTTCGTACAGTCCGTTTTTACTTCATGAAGTCCATTTTTAGTAACTACAATCCATGTTTTATAATATTCGCAAGATATATTTATTTAATATTTTTATTTATAATTTTCAAAAATAAAAATAAAATAAATAAAAATGTGAAAAGAAATACTTATTATTTTTGAATATACATAAGATATATATATATATATATTATTTATAATGTTTGTAATTATTTTTAAAATGTGTTAATTTTTTAAAGAGTAGATGGTAAGCTATGACAGTTGCCAAACCCTAGCTGTCGTAGTCGATGCTGCTTCTTCGATCTTCTTCAATTTTTCGGTTGCAACTTGAGTCTTTGTTCTATCTTTCGATTAGGATTTTGTTTTCTACATTTCGTTTAGGGTTTTGTTTTTACCCTTCGATTAGAGTTATGTTTTACCCTTCGTTTAGGGGTTATCACCGTTCGAATCGTCATACCGCTGCCGAGAAGATGTCGAGCCCTTCGTCCAACCCCGATGCTACTCATGCTAATTTAACTGGCGTCAAACTATCTCGAGGGCCGCGAGGAGCTATAACCACTGTTTTGGGGGGGAATTGTGGAGCAGGGAGCTACACTCGGGGTGGAAGAGAGCCTTGTGAGCTGGAAATCGACCTTTGGCCAAATCTCTGAAGAAGGTGGTATCCCACAATTTTGAACACCTGGCGAGTCAGCAAGAGGCAGCTTGCTAATGTGAGTGATCCCACAAGTTTCTTGGATGGAGTTCGGTCGCTCCATCAACAGGTGTCCGCAGGTGAATTGCAGGTCAAATACAATGAATATGTTATAAAATATCCCTATCAAACCACCGAATTTGCGCACCAACTCCTACTGATGTCAAAGTTCTGAGCAAATAAAAGCCAAATTCGTCTCGTTCCTTCTGGTATCATCTTCTCTTTAAAGTTAAACCCACCAAAAAAGGAAACTTCTCATTTTTTGGAAGAGCCAGCCAGGTGTAATTATGAAGGAAATCAGAAGTCAAAGTAAGGAGCGAGGTCTGCGAGGACCTACAACCACTATTATTTCGAGAGTAATTCTGGCTAGGGAGCTACATATGGGGTGGGGCAATTAGCTGTGTCCCGAAGCCGGTCGAAGAGAGGCTTGTCAGTTGGAAATCGGCTTCTGGCCAAATCTACGAAGAAGGGTGCTATCCGTCCCCCCCCCCCCACGCGCGATTCCGAACACATGGGAGTCTGCAGGAGGCAGCTTGCCATTGCGAGTGATCCCACAAGTTTCTTAGATGGAGTTCCGGTTACTCCATCAGCAGGTGTCAACAGGACCAGCTACCCCTTTTGATTTTCGTATGTTAGCTTTCGAATTTCAGTGGTTTCGGTTTTGTTACAATGATCAGGGTAGACTAATGTAAGTGTCTCTCTCTGATTTGCCCGATACGGTCGTAGCTTTAATATGGATGTTAGGAGTATAAAGATGCGATGTAGGAAGGCATGTAGGTTTCTTCTTCTCCCTTGTTACCCAAATATGGGCGGTGACTCTCAAATGCGAAGTTTAGATGATTCTTGCTATATGCTTAATAAGTAGTTTTGCCATTGTAAAAAAAAGGACTTGGTAAGGCTCACATTGATGTTTGGAAAATTTCAAGCTTCGAAGTAATTTAGAAAATTTATTCACAAATTTAATGCTTATTACAAAATTTGATAAGAATTGTAAGTTTAAAATAGACTTTAACTTTATATAAATACCGCATCCTCTAATTCATTTTCATCAAAGAAATATTCTCCATTCAGACTTTGTCACTAGTATACCTCCCATTCCTGGTAAATAATTTATTTGATCTTGTAGAGGGAAGAAGAAGTGAATTATGATCACAATGTGAAATTAGGTATGTGTTATTATTTTTACTTCTTGTTTCAGTTATTTAGGTATAAGTGGTAGACTCACACGTTAAAGCTTGTTATTAATAGAAACTGGATTATTTCAAATTTCGTTATAGGAGATGGAATGGAAGGTTTCGGAAAGATAAAATTGTTTATTGGTTTATGACCCTACTTCAGTGAGACTTCTCGTTAGTGGATCTAAGATTGCCGGGTTGAGAAAAGGTTATAGAACCCCTCAGGTCATGCTCGTGGTAGTATCGTCGTACTTCTGATCGTCCAACTATTTTTGCATCAAGTTTCAAACGGTTAAACATGAAATCAGGTATCTTCGATATTTGTATGTGTTTGATAATCTAACAAGATGATGTTCAAGAAAATTACTTTTACAATTTTATTTAATCTAACCAGTTATATCAAGACACTATATAACTATTATGGGGTTATAGAGTATGGTTATTTGTATGTATAAATATTCGAAGCATGATTTCAATGTTTTCATTATATATATAAATATTTTTTTATGATTATTGTTTTAATTGTCGGTTAGATTTATGCCTTTTCTAAACAATTAATTATTTTCTTTACCCATATTGTTGTCTTTTGGAATTTATTTGGTATATGGTGCATATAAGTTTTTTAATCTTCTTGATTAATTCATTATTTTATGAATAATTTTAATTTTTCATTTTATGTGGCTAAAAGTAACGTCCTTTGTTAAAATTAATCTAATTCAAAATATATGTATGTATAGGACGTTATTTATGTGAATAATATCCAATCTAAAGGTAGATACTATTTGATCAACTAACGATATACTTTAATGGTAAATATTTTTTTATATAATAATAGTTGGTCAAAGATAAATTATTATTTTACAAGACTTTGTTTAGAAATTAAGATTATATATGTTTTAATTATTTCTCATGTTTTATTTAACATGAGTGCATTTTGTTTTATTTTAGTTACAGTATCTATGACCAATGTTTCTAATATGTCTGCTCAAATTAATAATATTCCACTACTGAAGTATACAACTTTAAGGTTTGGAAGGACACCAAGGAAATTGTTCTCGGTTGCATGAATTTGGATCTTGCACTGCGGGAGAAATATCTCGTATCTACTCTGGAAAATGTCAATGAGGTTAAAATAGAAATATGGGATTGTTTTAACTGAATGGGCATAATGATCATGAAGTACTCTATTCCAAATGCGTTTATGGGCATTAGTACTGAGAATCAGAGCGCTAAGGGGTTTCTCGAGGTAGTTAACCAATAATTTGCTACATGAGAAATCAAAGGCAAATAATCTTTTGGCTAAACTCGTTTTCATAAAGTTTTAAAGAAAAAGGGACATAAGGGAGTACATTATGGAGATGTCTAATCTTACTTCAAAACTCAAGTCATTTAAGTTAGAGTTGTCTGAGGACTTACCCGTGCACTTGGTTTTGATTTCTCTTTATGCACACTTTGGGAATTTGAAAATGAGTTATAAAACTTAGAAATACAAA
Source organism: Linum usitatissimum (assembly GCA_030674075.2). Classification (NCBI taxonomy): domain Eukaryota; kingdom Viridiplantae; phylum Streptophyta; class Magnoliopsida; order Malpighiales; family Linaceae; genus Linum; species Linum usitatissimum. The sequence continues at coordinate 1,934,913 of JAUJYP020001182.1, forward strand.
TGGTCTCACAATAACGTCATATCTCACTGTGTGCAAGAGAAAGAGAGGTTAATGCGGGACAGGGCTTCCTATGGAGTAACCACCAAGTAAGAAGGAAAAGTGCTTCATTTATGCGGGGGATAATAAAGTTACAGTGGATGCTATCAGAAATTTTAGATTACAATATAAGATTGATTGCTATTTGGATTTGTTTGACTTTTGTTGTACCGTCTTCTCAATGAAATTTAATTCCGGTTCCTTGTGTGGACAAGTTAGGATATTCTTGCTCATTTGGGGATAATAAAGTTTGGTACTAGTATTATTACTAGCTATGAGAAGTCCATGTATTTGGATTTTGCATGATTGGTTATGAATAAGTTAATTATGAGTGATGTAAGCATAAATAATTGCTCTCTCAAGGGTGTATTATTAATGGTGAATTCATCAGTATACCTAGTATAACGAAATTTTTTATGTGCTTAATTTTTTGGGGTAACGTAGATCCATCATAAATGTTTATTTTAAGTTATTAATTTCGATAATTGACAATAAATGTAATATTTAAAACATAAATTAAATATGTCAATATGGTCTCCAAATTTATTGTAACATACAAATTAACCATCTATATATTTGATATAATTAGATCAATATATAAGTGTTTATTTGATTCAGTTTGCTACATATGTTACGACTTACGACTTATGATTCATTGAATACACAATTAATCATCTTATCAATAGAACTTGGCCTTTTATGTTCTTCGAGTGTTCCCTTAGTTTTCCCCAACCACCGTTCAGTTCATCACCATCCTTTCCATTCACTTGAATTTAGACAATTAGAAACCCATCTCCTCTCCAGGTCGTCATTCCAATCTTGCCAAAATTTGAAAATTTTGTTCCTATTCAAAGCATCACCGCTTCTTTTACCAGAACTACAATAGAGCGATCTCTATGTCTCCACTGCTTCGAATCTAGGGCTTTTTTATATCTTCCTCCATTGCTGCCATTCGAACTTCCTGCAGTGGGCAACTAATTAATTATTGTTTAATGAAATGATATGTTGTTCATCCACTACAATTATACTCCTCGTCGCCATAGCCGCCGGTGAAACCACATACTGTCGTGTCTTTTCGCATTCCAGTACTATCACTTCATTTCTTCTTCTTCTCCAATTACTTTCATTCATTCATTTCAATGGGTTAGTTTCATCGTGTTGATTATTGAATGTTCTTCTTTGTTTGGGAAATTCAGCACCGCGGCAGTTAGTTTCATCGTGTTTTATAAAAAACGACCATTAATATTGATAACAATTTGAGTTTGGTTAAATTCAACCAACAAGGAAGATCAACAAGAGATATCATAGCTTTTCTAGTTGACTTGAAACCTGCCAGTGCTCTACACGGCCTAGGACTTCACTTTGTCAGTCCCTACAGTTCGTCGTGCTCCAAATTGGGTGAACTTTATTTTTCGCCGAGAACTCATATTTGACTACCACAAAAGGCCATGTTTTCCGTTAATTAACCTCAAATTGACTTACTTGATTCTCATTTAATCAATACTAATAAAAACAAATATACCCCTAAATTAAACCCAACCCTAGAAATTTAATGCCCCTCCTCTCTAAAACCAAATACATATGCAACTCCAACGTTATCCTCTTCTCTATTTGCCTTCTCACCTCTGAAATCAACCCCAACAGCAACATCAAAATCATACCCAACGGGAACTTCGAAATCAAACCTTGCACTTCCTAAATCAAACTCAACATTTGTAATGTTGGATTTGACCCGTCGCAATCAAGAAGGTATGGGGGATAGTTTTCATGAAATAACATCAATGGTACATCAGTTGTATGGATTTGCGTCTATCGATTAGTTTGTTTCATGGTATTGATTAGCTGGTTTGTATGGATTTAATTATGCCTACTTATGTGTGTAGCAGTTCAGAATATTATGTCAGGAATGAAACGATTAATGAAATCATGTGATGAGTTCGAGTACGAGGATTCCATGGGACAGAAATTTGCTTTCGGTTGGACAGTTAGATGATGAAGGATTCTCTGTCCACTTTGGTTGTGGGAAGTGTAATCTCACCAAAGGAGCTACGTTCATAGCTTGTGGCGACAAGGTGTCGACGTTGTACATGGCTTACAACGCTCGGGGAAGTGTTGCTATTGTAGGGGACAATGGTGATGTATCATTGTGGCATTCTCGTTTTGACCACATGAGTGAAAAAGGTATGAAGGTTCTCTGTTCAAAGGGATCACTATCATATCTGAAATCTATGGAACTCGGATTATGTGAGGTGTGTTTATTCGGTAAGCAGACTCGATCGAGTTTTTCGAAGGATGGTAGAACTTTTAGGAAGTAAAAGTTGGAATTAGTCCATAGTGACTAGTGAGGTCCAGCACCGGTAGCATCTCTTGGTGGATCATTGTACTACATGGAATTTATAGATGATGCCACAAGGAAAACGCGGATTTACTTCTTGAAGCGCAAGTTTCAAGCATTTGATGCGTTGAAGAAGTGGAAAGCTTTGGTTGAAACAGATCGGTCTTAAAGTGAAGTATTTTAGATTTGACAATAGTGGAGAGAATGAACTTAATGAGTTCAAGGAGTATTGTGAATAAATTGAGATTCGAATGCTGAGAACAACAAAGGGAACTCCTCAACTGAATGTTGTGGCTAAACATATGAACAAGACCTTGAACGAGCGTGCAAGGTGCATGAGTCTGAAGTGTGAACTTCTGAAGCGGTTATGGGCAGATGCAATGAACACTGTTGTCTACATCATTAATCGAGGACCATGGGAATTTGGCATACCAGCGGAGGCTTGGAGTGGCAAAGAAGGTAAATCTGTCTTATCTTTGTGTGTTCGGTTGTGTTTCATACTTGCACATTGACTCTCATGATAGAAGCAAACTGAATGCTAAGTCTATTAAGTGCACTTTCATTGGATATATTGGAGATGGCCTCAAGTAAAATTTAGGGATGAACAAAACAAGAAATCTATTCGTAGTCGGATGTGGTATTCAATTATCATGTTTTGTACAATGATACATAAGGTGCATGATGACGTTTGATTTACCATATTTATCGTCTCCAATTAAGTGATGTTTCATGCATAATTTTATTTCTTTGGGTAGACGTTTTTTTATGTTTTATGCATTTTTATCTAATATCGCGATTAAGTGCCTCAGACCCGATCGGGGTCCGTTTGATGTCGTTTTGGTCCGGGTACATAACGATATCGAGGCATTAATTGGATCTATAAAGCTTGTGTGGATGGTCTATGACAAGGAATATGAAGCATTTTGACATATCGGGACAACTTGAAAATCCCACAAAACGCAAGATCTCGCCTTGAAAGGAAAATGACAGTTTAGTATTTTGGGCATAAGTCCTTACTCGGATATCTGATTGATGCAAGGCTTTGATAAATTAACCTTGGCCAAAATGTTTGAGATATGAGCCTAAAATTGTCAACAACAGATCATTGCGATGGTCAGCAAATTAGGGGCAAAAAGTCAAACTCCTTGCCCAACAAAACTCTTTTCCTATTTATAGACCGGTCGTTCATTCTTTCAAGGGGATAGGCTTTTTAACGAGATTTGGGGTAGAGATAGAGACTTTCGAGCAAGGAAAAGATGAAATCTTCAAGGAACTCGAATCGACGACGACGTTATCAAGATTGGCGGATCTATTTCTTTAACGGTTCTCAGCAGAATTAGGTTTTTGAGATTTCTTCCTGTGAATCTTATTTCAATGTTTTCCTTTGTTGATTTCGAATTTTTCTTCATGATTACAAGTAGCTAAACTCCTCCGTTCTTAGATTAGATGAACCCTAGGTGATTCTAGATGAACAAATGATACTTTGATTATTTTGATTTATGCAAATTTCATGTATTTCAGTTTATGATTGATTTTGATTGGGTTCTTATTCTTACCTAGGTGTCTTGAATAGGATCTTGTTAGATTTGTAGTCGACTCGAAATCGCTTGCTTATATTAGAACACCGAAAGAGCTTGTTATATTAGAACACCGAAAGAGCTTGCTTATATCATATATGGAATAGAAATGATTAATCCTAATCTTATACGGAATAGACTAAACAAACTAACTGGGCCGAACTCATAAGCCTTCAGTTTATCAGGCTCCAAAACCTCACAATCTCCCACCTGGAGACTGAGTCCTCTCATTGGCCTCCATCTTTAACGTCTTCTTACTCTTGGAAGCATCAAGCTTTCAAATTTAGCTACCAAGGCTACTTGAAGCCATGCACAGCTTCAACTTCTCCAATTTGCTCACAAGCTCACTGATACCTTTAGACAAGTAACCCTCTGGCTGCTTCATGTAGATGTCTTCATCAAAATCCCCATGAAGGAAGGTCCTTTTTACATCAATCTATTGCAATTCCAGGTTCTCTACAACCACCATAGATAACACTAATCTAATAGTAGTTAACTTAACAACTGGAGTAAAGACATTAGTATAAGAAATATCGTATTTTTGTTTGAATCCCTTCACAACCATCTTTTCCTTGTAATGGTTGCGACCATCCGCCTCCTCCTTAATTCTGTAAACCCATTTGTTATGCAACACCTTCTTTATGTTAGGCAAATGAACTAGGTCCTAAGTTCTATTCGTCCTCGACCAAACCATACCATGATCCATTTCCAGATTCCATTTGTCTCTATTAACACTTTGACATGCTTCCGCATAACCGTCTGGCTCACCACTGTCATTGAGTAACGCCGAATAATTTGAAGGCCAATACTTATTTGGTGATACACATTTCCTTGTGGATTGTCACAGTGGATTTAGTGAAGTTCCTAGCTCCTCCTGAAAATTCTCCTCTTCAGCTTGAGCCTCTATTCTCCCACTAAAGTTAGATATATCCAACTCCACAGTTCTTGGCTTAGAACTGCTACTTTCTAGTAGAGTTCCTAGCTCCTTCTAAACATTCTCTTCTTTAGCTTGAGCCTTTATTCTCCCATGTGAGTTAGAAATATCCAACTCCATAGTTCTCTGGTTAGAACTGCTACTTTCTGGTGCACTGATAAAGTTTTTATGCATCAAAAAAATAAACCTAGTTAATGAATTAACTAGAGTCAAATCTCCCTAGGGTCTTAAGGTTTCCGTGATTTTTATGAACTAATAACTAAATTAAAATAACAATGCAAATAACAAGAAATTAAGGATTGCAACATTGCAAGAATAACGGTAGAGAAACACAGATAGATAAAACTATCCAGAAAAACAAACGATAATCAATTAACTCAATTTATGCAAAACACGCTATAAACATTAAACGTCGCAATTCTTCTCTAATAAAATCATGCCCTTTCGGGTCTGCTAATCTGCTACCTTTCTTTTATCCCACTCCGCTCTTTTGTGACAAAGAGCTAAAATCCGCTAGGCGATAAAACAAACGAGAACTGCTCACACGATAGACTAGTTTATTCGCTCCCGGATGAGGGTTAACGCCTAACCTAGTTTATTTTTTTCGGTGTGTTAAGATGAACTAGCTTCAATTTGATAGCAAATCTAATAAGATATTTTTCAAGACGGCCAGGCAAGAAGAAGAACTCAATCGAAATAAATCATAAACTAAAATACTTCAAACTTGCATAAATCGAAATAATCAAAGTATCATTCGTTCATCGAAAATCACCTAGGGTCCATCTAATATAACCAAGGATGAGTTTAGATACTCATAATAATGAAGAAAATTCAAAATTTACAAAGAAAAACAATGAAATTTCGAAATCTCAAAAACCTAACTCCGTCGAAAACCGTCAAAGAAATCAATCTGCCAATCTAGATTACGTCATCGTCGATCTGAGCTGCTTGAAGATGTTATCTTCGACTACCTCAAAAGTCTCTATTCTTTGTCCCAAATTTCTCTAAAAAGTCTATCCCCTTCAAAGAATGAAACACCGGTTTATAAATAGGAAAAGAGTTCCGTTACGCAAGGAGTTTGACTTTTGCCCCTAAATTGTTGTCAACAGTTTTAGCTCCAAATCTCGACAATTTTGGCCCAAGTGAATATCATCAAATTGAACTAGCTTTCAAATGCCATATGATTTGCATCAATTGGATTTCTGAGTAAGGACTTATGCCCAAAATACTAAACTGTCATTTTCCTTTCAAGTCGATATCTTGCGCTTTTAAGTTGTCCTGATATGTCGTAATGCTTGATATTTCTTGTCATAGACCATCCACACACGTTTTAAATTTCCAAATAATTCCTTGATGTCATTATGTACCTAGACCAAAACGATATCAAACCGACCCCGACCGGGTTTGAGGCACTAAATCGTGATATTAGATAAAAATGCATAAAACACAAAAAAAAAACTTCTATCCAAAGACATACAATCATGCATGAGACATCGCTTAAATGGAGGCGATAAACATGATAAAGCGAACGCCATCATGCAACTTATCTATCATTATACAAAAACTATTCATTGAATACCACATCTCGACTATGAATACTTTTCTTGTTTTGTTCATCGCAAAATCTTTACCCGAGGCCATCTCCACTATATCCAATGAAAGTGCACTTAATATACTTAACATTCAGTTTGCTTCTATCAAGTATGAGACGTAACCAACCACGAGAAGATAAGACAAATTTACCTTACTCCCCACTATGTCAGATCTTAAATACTTCACGTTAAGACTAGTCTCTATTTCAACCATTGCTTTCCACTTGTTCAAGGGGTCAAATTCTTTAAACTTGCACTTCAGGAAGTAAATCCGTGCCTTCCTTGTGGCATCATTTATAAATTTCATGTAGTACAATAATCCACCAAGAGATGCTACCGGTACCAGACGCCACTAGACACTATGAACTAATTCCAACTTCAGCTTCCTAAAAGTTCTATCATCCTTCGAAAAACTCGATAAGTCTACTTACTGAATAACCACACCTCACACAATCCGAGTTCCACAAATTTGATATATGATAGTGATCCCTTTGAATAGAGCACTTTCATCCCTTTTTCACTCATGTGGGCAAGACAAGAATGCCACAATGATACATCACCATTGTCTCCTACAATAACAACACTACCCCGAACGTGGTAAACCATGTACAACGTCGACACCTTATCTCCACAAGCTATCATTGTAGATCCTTTGGGGAGATTCCACTTCCTACCACCAAACTGCACAAAGAATCCTTCATCATCTAACTATCCAACCGAAAGAAATTTTTTTTCGAAGTCTGGAATGTGCCTCACATTTTTCAATAACACAAATCCACAATACTTCGGATGTTGCAATTATAACACATCCCTTTCCCACTATCTTCAAGGTCATTCAATCGGCACGATAAACCTTTCCACAGCTTCCAGAGACATAATTTTCCATTATACCTTCCTCCTTGCTATAGTGGAATGATTATCCCAAATCCAACACCCAATCTTCATGTGAACTGCTCCCGTTTCCGGTCAATGCCACATCTTTCAATGTTGTATTATTTTCACTCACCGTTGAAACGTCTCCCTCGTCAATGATTGCATTTGTAAATTTCTTCACACTGCAATTCCTCTTCTAGTGACCCAACTCACTGTAATTCCAGCACCCGACTTCTTTCTTTACCTTCTCTTTCCCATATGTTTTTAAAGTTTAACCTCAACTTGAAGCGGAACCTAAATTTGAGCCTGCATTGTCCTTCCTGCGAATTGATTTAGTCTGAATTAAATCTCTGACTTCATCAGCTTTCAACTTTACTTTACCTACTGAAGCACTAACAACTATAAAAGTTGTACCCCAAATTTCTGGCTGAGAGGATAGTAGAGTTTGGACTTCATCGTCAAAATTGATAGATACGGAACTCAGCTTTGATATCCCAATGTTGAACTCATCCAAGTGATAACCAACATTCGTGTCTTCTCCTATCTGCTTATTAAAAGGCAGTCGCATCAAATGAACTGTATTTGTGGTAGACGACTTCTCGTCAATCCCAGATACTATATCCAACATCTCCTTCATCGATTTCACATTTTGCGTCTTTTGTGCGATCTTCCTAGACAACGATAAATGCACCATGCTCATCGCCTTCCTGTCTAGAAGCTTCCAATGTTCGTCCGTGTCCTCCGCTTTCGTTCCTCCTAATGGTTGGTGCAGTTCATTTACTGTACAGGTAATCCTCGATCTGTGTCTTCCAAAAACTGAAATCGACTCCATTGAATTTCTTCACCTACGATTTCCCGTCAATTGTAATTGCCGCTGTTCTCCGATATGAACCGGAGCTCTTATACCCGTTGTAGAGAATGAAACACAATCATGAGCGAAATTAAAATTTCAAACCTCAGGAATGTTGATTACTAAAAAACACTAGGATGGAGTCTATGCACTGTCTAGCGGGTTGGGACGGTTCCGTTCATGATTTTTGAGTGTTGAAGGATGCTAATACTAGGCCATACGGGTTAAAGGTGCCCATAGGTAACACACGTTGATCGAGTCCTTAACTACATACTTATAAAATAGCATACTAACAACCTTAACCTTCTTCTCATTAGGACAATACTATCTTCGGATGCCAGTTATGGAAATTGTGAGGGAGTTTTCACCCCATTTTGGGCTACAAGGTACCATCTCAACGAATGGGGTGCAAACCGGCCTAACACTCCTAATGAATTGTTCAACTTGCGACATTCGTGCAAGAAATTTTATTGAGAGAGATTTTGTAGTGTTGAAAAAAAGATGGGCTATATTACGAGACAGTGGGGTTTTCTACAGAAGTAGTTTCGAGAATGGTTCATGTTTATTGTTTGCTTCATAATTTCATTACGAAGGAGGTCGATGTTGACAAATTAGAAAGGTTGTTTGCCAATGTACCACTGGCTCGAATGCCGCTAGATAACAATGAGGAGTTGGCTGACTCCAGACCATCGATATTGCCATCTCCAGAGTGGACATCGTTTAGGAACCAACTTGCTGAATACATGTAGCAAAGTAGAACAAATCGTTAAGGGTATTTTGCATTTTGAATGTATCTTACTAGTATAGATTGTGTAATAAGCTAGCTATTGTGGATTGTGATGTTCCTTAGTACTGTCGATTTTCATTTCATCTTGCAACTATGGTTTGTGATTGTAACTTGCTTTAAAACATGTACTTTGAATGCTTACTACTTTTTCCAGCTTACAATATTGTCTGTTTTGCTTTCTTATTTTTCTTAGTAATGGCGAGAAAAAGAAAGGAAGAGTCAAATGATGAGTTAGGGCGGAACTACTTTCTTTGGATTGATAAAGTAGATCAGTTTCTTGGGAATTGTATACTCGAATTGGAAGAGGTGAACAAGATAGACGAAAAAGGGAAGTTCGCTGCTGGGGCGCACAAGGATCTTGACAAATGATGAAAGAGGAAAAACTGGGTTGCAGTGTGAAGGCCAACCGAACATTGTTTCTCGTTGCAAGACGCTTAAACGGTGTTGGTTGGTGCGATACCAACAAGATGGTGATGCTCGACGATACCATATATGATGATTAAATTTGAGTATATATTAACTAATGTTTCTAATAAAAATGTATTAATTGATTGCATGCAAATTGGCATTAGAGCTAGAATGAGTACTGGAATTATTGATGAACTATAGGATGTGTATTGCAATTATTGGGTTGCATGTGTAATGGAATTATGCATGATGATGTTGGTTTTTCACGTTAAGAAGCAAGCATGATGTAATCTGTTGGTTTTTCACGTCAAGAAGCATGTAATTTGTGATTGATTCTGAATTTATTAAATTGTTTTTCTTTTGGCAGAAACACACTCACTGTGCTCGATTGATCCATGTGTCATTTCCATTTTTATGATGCATTGGATTCTGTGTTTGGGAATGTTGAGAGCTAAGTTTGTCTGCCTTGAAGAACTGAAAAAGCCTTGTCCTCCAATTAAAATGTTAGCGGATTTGTTGTTTGGCTGGAATAATAATCCTGGCAGGGTTGATCCAGGTGTGGATGGCCCGCCACAAGACAAAGATGCACACTTTGTCGACCTTCATGAAGAAGTCCCCGCCAACAACACCATTTGACAAGGGTAACCAATCATATGCAATTAGTGGACCGAAGAGGGCTCACCGATTGTCGAATAAAGCTAAGAATGATGATGACGATGAGTTAAATCCCTTTGAGGGAATTTTTGGAGAATCGGTAGTACAAAAAAAAACAAAGGGCACTTATGTGGAAATAGAAGGTTTTTTAAACGTCTCGTAAGATGGGGAAGGATCCCAATCTAATGGAATTTTTCTTCCAAATAAAATCAGATGAAGACTGTAAGGGATATGAATTAAAAGTGTCATAGAAGAATGATATGGAGCTTCACCCTATAGAATTTTCACTTTTGTTAGCAGATGTTATGGAGTTTTCACTTTTATTAGCTGATGTTATGGAGTTTTCACTTTTGTTCACTGATTTCAATTGATGGATGTTATGGAGTTTCTGCTTTTGGATGTTATGAACTACTGCACACATATGTAGGCATAATTAAATCCATACAAACCAGCTAATCAATACCATGAAACAAACTAATCAATAGACGCAAATCCATACAACTGATGTACCATTGATGCTATTTCATGAAACAAGAACAGAGGCAATCAATTCAACAGAAAACTATCCCCCATACCTTTGTGGTTGCGATGAATCAGATCCAACATTACAAATGTTGAGTTTGATTTTGGAAGTGCAAGGTTTGATTTCGAAGTTCTTGTTGGGTATGATTTTGATGTTGCTGCTAGGGTTGATTTCAGAGGTGAGAAGGCAAACAGAGAAGAGCATGACGTTGGAGTTGCATAGGGTTTGGCCTTTTGTGGCAGTCAAGTATGAGTTCTCGGCAGAAAAACCCATTTGTACCATAAATGGAGTCTTAATGTTTACATTATCTTACTTTATATTTAGCTAGCTATAGCCTGTAAGGAAAGTGATTCTGAAATGGTTTGTTTTCCCTAGTTCTTGCTCTCAACCCGCCATGCACTTATCTATTCAGTTCCTTCTTTGGAAAGGGTTTGGATTTCTCGACTTTTACATTCTTGTAGCTTATAAGAATTCAGTTTCTAGATGCATCTTGGTATATGCCAGATGGGCTGATGAATTCAATTAAAGATTATCGGGTTTGCTTGATCATCAATAATTATATTTTTTATGCTAGTTACGAATATGGTATGCTCTGCAAATTTGGAGCACGACAGACTGCAGGGATTGACAAAGAGAAGTCGTAGGCCGTATAGAGCACTGGCAGGTTTCAAGTAAGCTAGAGAAGATATGATATCTCTGGTTGAATTGAAACAAACTCAAATTGTTATCCATATTAATGGTTGTTTTTTATAAAACACGATGAAACTAACTCTCGCGGTGCTGAGTTTCCCAAACAAAGAAGAACATTCAATAATCAATACGATGAAACTAACCCATTGAAGTGAATGAATGAAAGTAATTAGAGGAGAAGAAAATGAAATGATAGTACTGGAATGCAAAAAGACACGGTGATACGTGGTGTCACCGGCGGCTATGGTGACGAAGAATATAATTGTAGTGGATGAACAACGAATCATTTCATTAAACAATAATTAATTAGTTGCCTAGTGGAGAAAGTTCCAATGGCAGCAATGGAGGAAGATATAAAAAAACCTTAGATTCGAAGTAGTGGAGACATAGAGATCGCTCTATTATAGGTCTGGTGAAAGAAACGGTGATGTTTTGAATAGGAACAAAATATTTTCAAATTGTGGCAAGATTCGAATGATGAGCTAGAGAGGAGATGGGTTTTTAATTGTCTGAATTCAAGTGAATGGAAAGGATGGTGATGAACTGAACGGTGGCTGGGGAAAGCTAAGGGAAGAATCGAAGAACATAAAAGGCCAAGTTCTATTGATAAGATAATTAATTGTGTATTCAATCAATTGTAAGTCGTAAGTCGTAACATATATAGCAAACTGAATCAAATAAACACTTATATATTGACCTAATTATATCAAATATATAGATGGTCAATTTGTATGTTATAATAAATTTGGAGACCATATTGACATATTTAATTTAAGTTTTAAATATTACATTTATAGTCAACTATCGAAATTAATAACTTAAAATGAACTTTTATGATGGATCTATGTTACCACAAAAAATTAAGCACGTCAAAAATTTCGTTATACCATGTATACTGAAGAATTCACCATTAATAATAGACCCTTGAGAGAGCAACTATTTCTGCTCACATCACTTATAATTAACTTATTCATTGCCAATCATGCAAGATCCAGTTACATGGACATCTCATAGCTAGTAATAATGCTAGGTAGAGCATCAAACTTTATTATCCCCAAATGAACAAGAATATCGTAACTTGTCTACACAAGGATTCGGAATTAAATTTCGTTGAGAAGACAGTACAACAAAAATCTCAAACAAATCGAAATAACAATCAGTCTTAAATTGTAATCTAAAATTTCTGATAGCATCCACTGTAACTTTATTGTCCCCCACATAAATGAAGTACTTCTCCTTCTTATTTGGTGGTTTACTCCATAGAAAGCTCTATCCCGTATTAGCCTCTCTTCCTGTTACACGCAATGAGATATAACCTTATTGTGTGACTAGTTTTATAACTCATTTTGAATTTTCCAAAGTCTGCATGAAGAGAAATCAAAACCAAGTGCACGGGTTTTGGAGTAAGATTAGAGAACTCTAACTTAAGTGATGTGAGTTTTGAAGTAAGATTAGACATCTCTATAAAATACTCCCTTAAGTCCCCTTTTCTTTTATACTTCATGGAAACAAGTTTAGCCAAAAGATTACTTGCCTCCGATTTCTCATGTGTAGCAAAGTATTGGTTAACACCTTGAGAAACCCCTTAGCGCTCTCATTCTCAGTACCAATGCCCTGAAACGCCTTTCGAATAGAGTGCTTCATGATCATTATGCCCATTCAATTAAATCGATCCCATTTTTCTATTTTAACCTCATTGAGGTTATCCGAAGTAGATACCAGACATTTCTCCTGCAGAGCAAGATCCAAATTCATACAACCGAGAACAACTTCCTTGGTGTCCTTCCAAACTTTAAAGTTGTATCATTCAGTAGTGGAATATTATTAATTTGAGTAGACATATTAGAAACATGGGCCATAGATACTATAATGAAAATAAAACAAAATGCAGTCATGTTAAATAAAACATGAGAAATAATTAAAACACATATAGTCTTCATTTCTAAACAAAGTTTTGTACAATAATAATTTACCTTTGACCAACTGTTATTCATATGGAAAAATATTTATCATTAAAGTATATCGTTAGTTGATCAAATAGTATCTATCTTTGGATTGGATATTATTCACGTAAATAACATCCTATACGTACATATATTTTGAATTAGATTAATTTTAACAAAGGACGTTACTTGTAGCCACATAAAATGAAAAATGAAAATAATTAATAAAATAATGAATTAATCAAGAAGATTAAAAAAGTTATATCCACTAAATACCAAATAAATTCCAAAGGACAACAAAACGGGTAAAGAAAATAATTAATTGTTTAAATATACATAAATGTAACCGGCAATTAAAACAATAACTATAAAAAAAATTTATATATGTAATGAAAACATTGAAATCATGCATCGAATATTTATACATACAAATAACCATACTCTATAACCCCATAATCAAACAAAGTTATATAGTGCCTTGATATAACCGGTTAGATAAAATAAAATTGTAAAAGTAATTTCCTTGAACCTCATCTTGTTAGATTATCAAAGCCATACAAATATCGAAGATACCTGAATTCATGTTTAACCGTTTGAAACCTGATGGCGAAATAGTTGGACGATCCAAAGTGAGACGATACTACCACGAGCACGAGACGAGGGGTTCTATAACCTTTCTCAACCAGGCAATCTTAGATCCACTAACGGGAAGTCTCACTGATTCTTGATGGGGAGAATATGAAGTAGGGTCATAATCCAATAAATAATTTTTATCTTTCCGAAACCTTCCATTCCATTTCCTATAACGAAATTTGAAATAATCCAGTTTTTATTAATAACAAGCTTTAACGTGTGAGTCTACCACTTATACCTAAATAACTGAAACAAGAAATAAAAACAATAACACATACCTAATTTCACATTGTGATCATAATTCACTTCTTCTTCCCTCTACAAGATCAAATAAATTATTTACCAAGAATGGGAGGTATACTAGCGACAAAGTCTGAATGGAATATTTCTTTGATGAAAATGAATTAGAGGATGCGATATTTATATAAAGTTAATGTCTATTTTAAACTTACAATTCTTATCAAATTTTGTAATAAGCATTAAATTTATGAATACATTTTCTAAATTACTTGAGGCTTGAAATTTTCCACTAAATTCGTAATTAAATACTTTTTTATTTTCTTTCCATGGCTGGAATTTCCAATATTGATGTTAGGAGAAAAGTAAACACCTATTTCAACCATTAATCCAATTTTTCTTTTAATTCTTCTTAAAGATTTGCCTATATTAAATTTTCTCGTTTAAAAAAATAATAGCTAATTAATTTAGAGTGATGTTATACACGATTTGTATTTTACTGTAAATGGACTATTATACTTTTAATAAAAAAATTTTAAACTCACCTTGATTTTATCTTGTACAATTCGTTTTTACTAATACAGTCCAGTTTTTTTTTTGCAAATTATTTTTTTCGTACAGTCCGTTTTTATTAATGCAGCCCTTTTTTATAAATAAATATTTTGTAAATTATTAAAAAATCGAGCTAAACTTCTTATTAAGCATATAACAAGAATCGTACAAACTTGACATTTGAGAGTCGCCGCCCATATTTGGGTAACAAGGGAGAAGAAGAAACCTACATACCTTCCTACATCGCATCTTTATACTCCTAACATCCATATTAAAGCTACAACCGTATCGGGCAAATCAGAGAAATACACCTACTTTTGTCTACCCTGATCAATGTAACAAAAACGAAAACACTGAAATACGAAAGCTAGCATACGAAAATCAAAAGGGGTACCTTGTCCAGCAGACACCTGCTGATGGAGCAACCGGAACTCCATCTAAAAAACTTGTGGGATCACTCGCATTGGCAAGCTGCCTCCTGCAGACTCGCCATGTGTTCGAAATCGTGGAATACCACCCTTCTTCGGAGATTTGGCCAGAGGCCGATTTCTAACTCACAAGGCTCTCTTCAACCGGCTTCGGCAACAGGTAACTGCTCCACCCCAGATGTAGGTCCCTACGCCAGAATTCCTCCTGAAATAATAATGGTTGTAGCTCCTCGCGACCCTCGCTTCTTACTTTGACTTCTGATTTCCTTCATAATTACAGCTTGCTGGCTCTTCCAAAAAATGAGAAGTTTCTTTTTTTTTGGTGGGTTTAACTTTACAGAGAAGATGATACCAAAAGAAACGAGACACTTTGGATTTTATTTGCTCGGAACTTTGACATCAGTAGGAGTTGGTGCGCAAATTCGGTGGTTTGATAGGGATATTTTATAACATATTCATTGTATTTGACTTGCAATTGGTCAGGGGCAACGCATTACAAACACCGCATCTAATTAACAGCTTTAAGAATCGATGTGTACCGTTTGATTTAAATTTAATAAATTTATATACAAAACCATGTAGGGGTACTTTTATCGTTTTAATTTTTAGTTTTGTGGGATCTACCCACCTTTCAGTCGCCAGTAAGTCTCCGATGTTTTTTGTGCAAAATTCCAACAACTTTTTTAACGAGCCTTTGTAACAGGTTATACTCATTTGTAACTAGGTATAATTGCTTTGTAACCTATTACACCACTTATTACAAAATAATTTAAATATCATACGAAGCACTATATACCAAAAAGATATCTTTTAGATTATCCTTATAGACCTCGTAACTGCATAATTTTAAACATCATACTTTTTAAGGGTAATAAGTCTAATGTTATATATAGTCCGCCTTTTTATTTTGGGTAGTTCATATAAAGACTAAAATACCCTTAATTAAAAAATTACTTCGTGCAGTCTATAAAAAGACTAAAATACCCTTAATTAAAACATTACTTCGTAGCCCGTTCTTACTAATATAGTATAGATTTACTTCGTACAGTCCGGTTTTACTTCATGAAGTCCATTTTTAGTAAATACAATCCATGTTTTATAATATTCGCAAGATATAATTATTTAATATTTTTATTTATAATTTTCAAAAATAAAAATAAAATAAATAAAAATGTGAAAAGAAATACTTATTATTTTTTGAATATACAGAAGATATATATTATTTATAATGTTTGTAATTATTTTTAAAATGTGTTAATTTTTTAAAGAGTACATGGTAAGCTATGACAGTTGCCAAACCCTAGCCGTCGTAGTCGATGCTGCTTGTTCGATCTTCTTCAATTTTTCGGTTTCAACTTGAGTCTTTGTTCTATCTTTCGATTAGGATTTTTTTTTCTACACTTCGTTTAGGGTTTTGTTTTTACCCTTCGATTAGAGTTATGTTTTACCCTTCGTTTAGGGGTTATCACTGTTCGAATCGTCATACCGCTGCCGAGAAGATGTCGAGCCCTTCGTCCAACCCCGATGCTACTCATGCTAATTTAACTGGCGTCAAACTATCTCGAGGGCCGCGAGGAGCTATAACCACTGTTTTGGGGGGAATTCTGGCGCAGGGAGCTACACTCGGGGTGGAAGAGAGCCTTGTGAGCTGGAAATTGACCTTTGGCCAAATCTCTGAAGGAGGTGGTATCCCACAATTTCGAACACCTGGCGAGTCAGCAGGAGGCAGCTTGCTAATGTGAGTGATCCCACAAATTTCTTGGATGGAGTTCGGTCGCTCCATCAGTAGGTGTCTGCAGGTCAATTGCAGGTCAAATACAATGAATATGTTATAAAATATCCCTATCAAACCACCGAATTTGCGCACCAACTCCTACTATGTCAAAGTTCTGAGCAAATAAAAGCCAAATTCCTCTCGTTCCCTCTGGTATCATCTTGTCTTTAAAGTTAAACCCACCAGAAAAGGAAACTTCTCATTTTTTGGAAGAGCCAGCCATGTGTAATTATGAAGGAAATTAGAAGCCAAAGTAAGGAGCGAAGGCCATGAGGACCTACAACCACTATTATTTCGAGAGGAATTCTGGCGTAGGGAGCTACATATGGGGTGGGGAGATTATCTGTGTCCCGAAGCCGGTCGAAGAGAGGCTTGTGAGTTGGAAATCGGCTTCTGGCCAAATCTACGAAGAAGGGTGCTATCCGTCCCCCTCCCCCCCCCCCCCCCCCCCGGCGCGATTTCGAACACATGGCGAGACTGCAGGAGGCAGCTTGCCATTGCGAGTGATCCCACAAGTTTCTTAGATGGAGTTCCGGTTGCTCCATCAGCAAGTGTCAACAGGACCAGTTACCCCTTTTGATTTTCGTATGTTAGCTTTCGGATTTCAGTGTTTTCGGTTTTGTTACAATGATCAGGGTAGACTAATGTAAGTGTCTCTCACTGATTTGCCCGATACGGTCGTAGCTTTAATATGGATGTTAGGAGTATAAAGATGCGATTTAGGAAGGCATGTAGGTTTCTTCTTCTCCCTTGTTACCCAAATATGGGCGGTGACTCTCAAATGCCAAGTTTATACGATTCTTGCTATATGCTTAATAAGAAGTTTTGCCATTGTAAAAAAAAGTACTTGGTAAGTAATATTTATTTAGCTTGATTTTTTAATAATTTATAGAATATTTATTTATAAAAAGGGCTGCATTAATAAAAACAAACTGCACGAAATAAAAACAATTTGCAAAAAAATAAAACCTAACTGCATCAGTAATTAGGTCAATATATAAGTGTTTATTTGATTCAGTTTGCTACATATATTACGACTTACGATTTACGATTGATTGAATACACAATTAATCATCTTATCAATAGAACTTGGCCTTTTATGTTCTTCGAGTCTTCCTTTAGTTTTCCCCAACCACCGTTCAGTTCATCACCATCCTTTCCATTCACTTGAATTCGGACAATTAAAAACCCATCTCCTCTCTAACTCATCATTCGAATCTTGCCACAATTTGAAAATATTTTGTTCCTATTCAAAGCATCACCGTTTCTTTCACCAGACCTACAATAGAGCGATCTCTATGTCTCCACTACTTCGAATCTAAGGTTTTTTTATATCTTCCTCCATTGCTGCCATTGGAACTTTCTCCACTAGGCAACTAATTAATTATTGTTTAATGAAATGATTCGTTGTTCATCCACTACAATTATATTCTTCGTCACCATAGCCGCCGGTGACACCACGTATCACCGTGTCTTCTTGCATTCCAGTACTATCATTTCATTTCTTCTTCTTCTCCAATTACTTTCATTCATTCACTTCAATGGGTTAGTTTCATCGTGTTGATTATTGAATATTCTTCTTTGTTTGGGAAACTCAGCACCGCGGCATTTAGTTTCATCGTGTTTTATAAAAAACGACCATTAATATTGATAACAATTTGAGTTTGGTTCAATTCAACCAACAAGGAAGATCAACTAGAGATATCATATCTTCTCTAGTTGACTTGAAACCTGCCAGTGCTCTACACGGCCTAAGACTTCACTTTGTCAGTCCCTACAGTTCGTCGTGCTCCAAATTTGGTGAACTTTATTTTTTGCCGAGAACTCATATTTGACTACCACAAAAGGCCATGTTTTCCGTTAATTAACCTCAAATTGACTTACTTGATTCTCATTTAATCAATACTGATAAAAACAAATATACCCCTAAATTAAACCCAACCCTAAAAATTTAATGCCCCTCCCCTCTAAAACCAAATCCATATGCAACTCCAACGTCATCCTCTTCTCTATTTGCCTTCTCACCTCTGAAATCAACCCCAACAGCAACATCAAAATCAAACCCAACAGCTCCATATCATTCTTCTATGACACTTTCGATTCATATCCCTTACAATCTTCATCTAATTTCATTTGGGAG
The DNA here is from genome assembly GCA_030674075.2 of Linum usitatissimum. Lineage (NCBI taxonomy): Eukaryota > Viridiplantae > Streptophyta > Magnoliopsida > Malpighiales > Linaceae > Linum > Linum usitatissimum. The sequence goes on from JAUJYP020001182.1 coordinate 1,953,879, forward strand.
AAAAGTTCCATTAAATTGGGATCCTTCCCCCTCTTACGTGCGGCATCAAAACTTGACATTTTAAAAAACCTTCTATCTTACCCAGCTCTTTCCACATAACTGCCCTTTGTTTTTTTATGCTATCCATTCTCCAACCAATTCCCTCAAAGAGCCTACTGCCTCCTTCAGCAAGGGATTCAAATCATCGTCATCATCGTTCTTAGCTTTATTCGACGATCGGCGAGCCCTTTTCGGTCAACTAATTGCGTCTGATTGGTTACCCTTGTTAGATGGTGTTGTTAGGAGGACTCCGTCATGAAGGTCAACAAAGTGTTCATCTTTGTCTTGTGACGGGCCATCCACACCCGGATCAACCCCGCTAGAATTATTATTCCAGCCAATCAACAAATTCGCTAACATTTTAATTGGAGGACAAGGCTTTTTCAGTTCTTCAACGCCGACAACTTAGCTCTCAATATTTCCGAACACAGAATCCAATGCGTTATAAAAAAGGGAATGACACATGGTTTAATCGAGCACAGTGACCGTGTTTCTGCCAAAAGAAAAAAAATCAGAATCAATCACATATTACATGCTTCTTAACGTGAAAACCCAACATATTACGTCATGCTTGCTTCTTAGCGTGAAAAACCAACATCATCATGCATAATTCCATTACACATGCAACCCAATAATTCCAATACACATCCTGTAGTTAACCAATAATTCCAATACTCATTCTAGCTCTGATGTAAATTTGCATGCAATCAGTTAATACAGTTTTTTAGAAATATCAATTCATACATACTACAATGTAATCACAAACCATTGTTGCAAGATGAAATGACAATCGACAGTAACAAGGAACATCACAATCCATAATAGCTAGCTTATTACACAATCTATACTAGTAAGATACATTCAAAACGTGAAATACACTTATGATGGCAACATTGATGGTATGGAGTCATCCAACTCCTCATTGTTATCGGGTGGCATTCGAGCCAGTGGTACATTGGCAAACGACCTGTCTACTTCGTCAACATCAACCTCCTTCCTAATGAAATAATGAAGCAAGCAACAAACATGAACCATTCTCGAAACCACTTTCGGAGAAAGCCACGTACTGTCACGTAATATAGTCCATCTTATTTCAACACTCCAAAAGCTCTCTCGATGACATTTCTTGCACACGAATGTTGCAAGTTGAACAATTCCTTAGGAGTGTTAGGCCGGTTTGCACCCCATTCCTTGAGATGGTACCTTGTAGCCCTACAAAGGGTAAAAAATCCCTCACAATTTCCATAACTGGCATCCCATGATAGTATTGTCCTTATAGAAGAAGGTTAAGGTTGTTAGTATGCTATTTTATAAGTATGTAGTTAAGGACTCGATCAACATGTGTTATCTTTGGGCACCTTTAACCCGTATGGCTTAGTAATAGCATCCTTCAACACTTGAAAATCTTGAGCGGAACCTTCCCAACCCACTAGACAAGGCATAGACTCTATCCTAGGGTTTACAGCTACAAAAACTTTGATTGAGATGTCACCTTTCCTATCATGGTATTTAGGTTGATCTTCTTTTCTGGCACGAACACCTATATATGTCCCATCAATTGCACATAGACAATTCTGCAGAAAGAAGTCTTTTTTAGTAATCAACGTTCATGACAAAAGACATTTTAATTGGTTAAAAGAAGTATGAGGTTTGAAATTTTAATTTCGTACGTGATTTTCTTTCATTCTCTACAACTGGTATAAGAGCTTCGGTTCATATCGGATATAAGGCTAAAATTACAATGGACCGGAAATCATCGGTGGAGAAATTTGATGGAGTCCATTTCGGGTTCTGGAAGATACAGATCGAGGATCACCTGTATGGTAAAGAATTGCACCAACCATTAAGAGGAACGAAACCGGAGGACATTGACGAACATTGGAAGCTTCTAGACAGGAAGGTAATGAGCGTGGTGTGTTATCGATGTCTAGTAATATTGTACCATAGACACAAAAGGTGAAATCATTCCACTGTAGCAAAGAGGCATGTATAATGGAAAATTATGTCTCTGGCAGCTGTGAAAGGAAGATGTTAGAACTGCAACATCCGAAGGATCTATTATGGATTTGTGGTACTAAAGAACGTGAGGCACATTCCAGACTTGGACAGAAATTTGCTTTCGGTTGGACAGTTAGATGATGAAGGATTCTCTGTGCACTTTGGTAGTGGGAAGTGGAATCTCACCAAAGGAGCTACGTTCATAGCTTGTGGCGACAAGGTGTCGACGTTGTACATGGCTTACAACGTTCGGGGTAGTGTTGCTATTGTAGGGGACAATGGCGATGTATCATTGTGGCATTCTCGTCTTGGCCACATGAGTGAAAAAGGGATGAAGGTGCTCTGTTCAAAGGGATCACTATCATATCTCAAATCTATGGAACTCGGATTATGTGATGTGTGTCTCTTCGGTAAGAAGACTCGATCGAGTTTTTCGAAGGATGGTAGAACTTTTAGGAAGCAAAAGTTGGAATTAGTCCATAATGACTAGTGGGGTCCAGCACCGGTAGCATCTCTTGGTGGATCATTGTACTACATGAAATTTATAGATGATGCCATGATGAACGGATTTTACCCCGCTTTCAAATACCCACTCGATTACTCTAGTGGGATCGTAATTTTTCCCTAGGGTCTTTCTATTTTTATTACTCAAGTTGACGGTCAAACTAAACCATGTAACAGATTGAAATTATTTTTGGATTATTTTAATTAACCGATTAACAACTAAGCATGCAATTAAAAGTTAAACAAATTCGAGAGATTGAGTTTCAGATAGGAATGAAGGTTGCTCGGATTCGAATCCACTAAAGCTAGCAATGTACGAATGAATTATTAATTATCTCGGTTATTCAGGTTATAACGGCTCGGCAATTTCCTAATGCAGTCTTAGATCACTCTCGCGCCTCTAAGGATTTATTTCGTCTAACTGTAGATTCCTCTCTCGAGCTAATCTACACCTAATAAAATGCATTAATTATGTTCGATGAAATGCCACAACGATAAACGTGCAAAGAGCCTAAACGATTCGCTCCTCTCTCGAGCTAACGAATAATCTAGGGTTCATTCTAAGCGACCTATCAACCTATGTTCCTCTCGGACCCACAAATCAATGTCGATGACTCAATCAAGACGGCCAGACAAAATCAAATCAGAAATTAGTTTTTAGGAAGAACGCATCATAAGTTTGAATAAACCTCAATAACGAATCAAATCATCCATACAAAAGCTTAGCTAAAGCTTCATCTCATCCGAACAACACAGAAAGTTTAGCTACTCATGGTACGGGAAGTAAGAAGGGAAAAAGAAATGAGAACAACACGGAAAGATAACATGATCCGTCGAGAATTCCCAATCCTGTCGCCGATCCTCGCTCCGATTCCAATTGATGATAATCTTTCGCTCCCTTCGGTCTCTGGCACTCTTTCCCTCTCTAAAAGCTCTAAAATATGTGTAAAAATAATGATGATTCGTCCACAGGGTTGCTAGGGCTTTTTATAGGCTCCTTGTCCCAATCCGAGATGGAAAAGGATTAAAAATCCATCTGGGATGGAACACGCCGTGTTCCGCAGAACACGCCTTGGGACACGCCGTGGTCCTGGCCGTGTTCGGCCCCTGTCACTTTTCACCAATTTTTCATCATCAGGACACGCCGTGTTCCATATGGAACACGCCGTGTTCCCGGAGCACGCCTTGGGACACGTCGTGTTCCTCCCTTGTAAGTTTTTCGCCCTTTTTCACACCCTGAACACGCCGTGTTCCTCTCCAGCTGCTCTAAATCAGTCCGTTTCCACTCTCGCTTATCCTCAAACACCGTGTATTGCCTGAAAATGCATCAAAAACACACCGAACAACGTAATACGGCCCCAAGGGGCAAGAGAACGAATATGTGCTAGAGATCTAGGGTTTAAACACTTTTCGACAGACAAAAGGCTCATTTTACAATCAAAAAGGTATGTTGAATATGCAACACATCATGCCACAAGGAAGATGCAGATTTACTTCTTGAAGCACAAGTTTCAAGCATTTGATGCGTTGAAGAAGTGGAAAGCTTTGGTTGAAACAGAGACTGGTCTTAAAGTGAAGTATTTAAGATCTGACAATAGTTGAGAAAATGAACTTAATCAGTCCAAGGACTATTGTGAATAAAATGAGATTCGAATGCTGAGAAAAACAAAGGGAACTCCTCAACTGAATGATGTGGCTAAACATATGAACAAGACCTTGAACGAGCGTGCAAGGTGCATGAGTCTGAAGTGTGAACTTCCGAAGCGGTTATGGGCTGATGTAATGAACACTGTTGTCTACTTCATTAATCGAGGACCATAAAGCCCATGGGAATTTGGCATACCAGCGGAGGCTTGGAGTGGCAAAGAAGGTAAATCTGTCTTATCTTTGCGTGTTTGGTTGTGTTTCATACTTGCACATTGACTCTCTTGATAGAAGCAAACTGAATGCTAAGTCTATTAAGTGCACTTTCATTGGATATAGTGGAGATGGCCTCGAGTAAAGGTTTTGGGATGAACAAAACATGAAAACTATTCGTAGTCGGATGTGGTATTCAATTATCATGTTTTGTACAATGATAGATAAGGTGCATGATGACGTTTGATTTACCATATTTTTCATCTCCAATTAAGCGATGTTTCATGCATAATTGTATTTTTTTAATGTTTTATGCATTTTTATCTAATATCGCGATTTATAGACTTGTGCATTTTTTTAATGTTTTATGCATTTTTACCTCAGACCCGGTCGGGGTCCGTTTGATGTCGTTTTGGTCCGGGTACATAATGATATCGAGGCATTAACTGGATCTATACAGCTTGTGTGGATGGTCTATGACAAGGAATATGAAGCATTTTGACATATCGAGACAACTTGAAAAGCCCAAAAAACGCAAGATCTCGACTTGAAAGGAAAATGACAGTTTAGTATTTTGGGCATAAGTCCTTACTCAGATATCTGATTGATGCAAGGCCTACGGTATTGGAAAGCTATTCAATCTCTTACAACTTCGATGATATTAACTTTGTCCAAAATGTTTGAGATATGAGCCTAAAACTGTCAACAACAGATCATCGCGATGGTCAGCAAATTAGGGGCAAAAAGTCAAACTCCTTGCGCAACGAAACTCTTTTCCTATTTATAGACCGGTCGTTCATTCTTTGAAGGGGAGAGGCTTTTTAACGAGATTTGGGGTAGAGATAGAGACTTTCGAGCAAGGAAAAGACGAAACTTTGAGGAGCTCGAATCGACGACGACATTATCAAGATTGGCGGATCTATTTCTTCAACGGTTCTCGGCAGAATTAGGTTTTTGAGATTTCTTCTTGTGAATCTGATTTCAATGTTTTCCTTTGTTGATTTCAAATTTTTCTTCATGATTACGAGTAGCTAAACTCCTCCTTTCAGATTAGATGAACCCTAGGTGATTCTAGATGAACAAATGATACTTTTATTATTTTGATTTATGCAAATTTCATGTATTTTAGTTTATGATTGATTTTGATTGGGTTCTTGTTCTTACCTGGGTGTCTTGAATATGATCTTGTTAGATTTGTAGTCGACTCAAAAGAGCTTGCTTATATTAGGACACCGAAAGAGCTTGCATATATTAGAACACCGAAAGAGCTTATCTCTATCATATATGGAATAGAAATGATTAATCTTAATCTTATACAGAATAGACAAGTTTAACTATCCTTTTCTGACTAAACAAACTGACTAGGCCAAACTCATAAGCCTTCAGTTTATCAGGCTCCAAAAACTTCCCAATCTCCCACCTAGAGACTGAGTCCTCTCATTGGCCTCCATCTTTAACGTCTTCTTACTCTTGGCAGCATCGAGCTTTCAAATTTAGCTACCAAGGCTACTTGAAGCCATGCACAACTTCAACTTCTCCAATTTGCTCACCAGCTCACTAATACCTTTAGACAAGTAACCCTCTGGCTACGTCATGTAGATGTCTTCATCAAAATCCCCATGAAGGAAGGTCATTTTTACATCCATCTATTGTAATTCCAAGTTCTCTACACCCACCATAGATAACACTAATCTAATAGTAGTTAACTAAACAACTGGAGTAAAGACGTTAGTATAAGAAATATTCTATTTTTGTTTCAATCCCTTCATAACGATTATTTCCTTAGTAATGCTTGCGACCATCCGCCTCTTCCTTAATTCTATAAACCCATTTGTTATGCAACACCTTCTTTATGTTAGGCAAATGAACTAGGTCCTAAGTTCCATTCGTCCTCGACCAAACCATACCACAGTCCATTTCCAGATTCCATTTGTCTCTATTAACACTTTGAGATGCTTCCACATAACAGTCTGGCTCACCACTGTCATTGAGTAACACCGAATAATTTGAAGGCCAATACTTATTTGGTGATACACAATGCCTTCTGGATTGTCATAGTGGATTTAGTGAAGTTACTGGCTCCTCCTGAAAATTCTCCTCTTCAGCTTGAGCCTCTATTCTCCCACTAAAGTTAGATATATCCAACTCCACAGTTCTTGGCTTAGAACTGCTACTTTCTAGTAGAGTTCCTAGCTCCTTCTAAACATTCTCTTCTTTAGCTTGAGCCTTTATTCTCCCATGTGAGTTAGAAATATCCAACTCCATAGTTCTCTCGGTTAGAACTCGCTACTTTCTGGTGCACTGATAATGTTTTTATGCATCAAAAAAATAAACCTAGTTAACGAATTAACTAGAGTCAAATCTCCCTAGGGTCTTAAGGTTTCCATGATTTTTATGAACTAATAACTAAATTAAAATAACAATGCAAATAACAAGAAATTAAGGATTGCAACATTGCAAGAATAACGGTAGAGAAACACAGATGGATAAAACTATCCAGAAAAACAAACAATAATCAATTAACTCAATTTATGCAAAACACGCTATAAACATTAAACGTCGCAATTCTTCTCTAATCAAATCATGCCCTTTCGGGTCTGCTAATCTGCTACCTTTCTTTTATCCTACTCCGCTCTTTTGTGACAAAGAGCTAAAATCCGCTAGGCGATAAAACAAACGAGAACTGCTCACAAGATAGACTAGTTTATTCGCTCCCGTATGAGGGTTAACGCCTAACCTAGTTTATTTTTTTCGGTGTGTTAAGATAAACTAGCTTCAATTTGATAGCAAATCTAATAAGATATTTTTCAAGACGACCAGGCAAGAAGAAGAACTCAATCGAAATAAATCATAAACTAAAATACATCAAACTTGCATAAATCGAAATAATCAAAGTATCATTTGTTCATCGAAAATCACCTAGGGTCCATCTAATAAACCAAGGAGGAGTTTAGATACTCATAATCATGAAGAAAATTCAAAATTTACAAAGAAAAACAATGAAATTTCGAAATCTCAAAAACCTAACTCCGTCGAAAACCGTCAAAGAAATCAATCTGCCAATCTAGATTACGTCATCATCGATCTGAGCTGCTTGAAGATGTTGTCTTCTACTACCTCAAAAGTCTCTATTCTCTGTCCCAAATTTCTCTAAAAAGTCTATCCCCTTCAAAGAATGAAAGACCGGTTTATAAATAGGAAAAGAGTTCCGTTAGGCAAGGAGTTTGACTTTTGCCCCTAAATTATTGACCTTCGCGCTGATATGTTGTCAACAGTTTTAGCTCCAAATCTCGACAATTTTGGCCCAAGTTAATATCATCAAAGTTGTAAGAAATTGAACTAGCTTTCAAAATGCCATATGATTTGCATCAATTGGATTTCTGCGTAAGGACTTATGCCCAAAATACTAAACTGTCATTTTCCTTTCAAGTCGATATCTTGCGCTTTTTGGGCTTTTTAAGTTGTCCTGATATGTCATAATGCTTGATATTTCTTGTCATAGACCATCCACACATGTTTTAAATTTCCAATTAATGCCTTGATGTCATTATGTACCTAGACCAAAACGACATCAAACCGACCTCGACCGGGTCTGAGGCACTAAATCGTGATATTAGATAAAAATGCATAAAACATAAAAAAAAACTTCTATCCAAAGACATACAATCATGCATGAGACATCGCTTAAATGGAGGCGATAAACATGATAAATCGAACGTCATCATGCAACTTATCTATCATTATACAAAAACTATTCATTGAATACCACATCTCGACTATGAATAGTTTTCTTGTTTTGTTCATCGCAAAATATTTACCCGAGGCCATCTCCACTATATCCAATGAAAGTGCACTTAATATACTTAACATTCAGTTTGCTTCTATCAAGTATGAGACGTAACCAACCACGATAAGATAAGACAAATTTACCTTCCTGCCATTCCAAGCCTCCGCTGGTATGCCAAATTCCCATGGGGTTGATGGTCCTTGATTAATGAAGTAGACAATAGTCTTCATTGCATCTGCCCACAACCGCTTTGGAAGTCCGCACTTCAAACAGATGCACCTTGCATGCTCGTTCAAGGTCTTGTTCATATGTTTAGCCACACCATTCAGTTAAGGAGTTCCTTTTGTAGTTCTCAGCATTTAAATCTAGTTTTATTCACAATACTCCTTGAACTAATTAAGTTCATACTCCCCACTATGTCAGATCATAAATACTTCACGTTAAGACCAGTCTCTATTTCAACCATTGCTTTCCACTTGTTCAAGGGGTCAAATTCTTTAAACTTGAACTTCAGGAAGTAATTCCGTGCCTTTCTTGTGGCATCATCTATAAATTTCATGTAGTACAATAATCCACCAAGAGATGCTACCGGTACCAGACGCCACTAGACACTATGAACCAATTCCAACTTTAGCTTCCTAAAAGTTCTATCATCCTTCGAAAACTCGATAAGTCTACTTACCGAATAACCACACCTCACACAATCCGAGTTCCACAAATTTGATATATGATAGTGATCCCTTTGAATAGAGCACTTTCATCCCTTTTTCACTCATGTGGCCAAGACAAGAATGCGACAATGATACATCACCATTGTCTCCTGCAATAACAACACTACCCCGAACGTGGTAAGCCATGTACAACGTCGACACCTTATCGCCACAAGCTATCAATGTAGCTCCTTTGGTGAGATTCCACTTCCTACCACCAAACTGCACAGAGAATCCTTCATCATCTAACTATCCAACCGAAAGCAAATTTTTTTCCAAGTCTGGAATGTGCCTCACATTTTTCAGTAACACAAATCCAGAATACTTCAAATGTTGCAATTATAACACATCCCTTTCCCACTATCTTCAAGGTCATTCCATCGGCACGATAGACCTTTCCACAGTTTCCAGAGACATAATTTTCCATTATACCTTCCTCCTTGCTATAGTGGAATGATTATCCCAAATCCAACACCCAATCTTCATGTGAACTGCTCCCGTTTCCAGTCAATGCCACATCTTTCAATGTTGTATTATTTTCACTCACCGTTGAAACGTCTCCCTCGTCAATGATTGCATTTGTAAATTTCTTCACACTGCAATTCCTCTTCCAGTGACCCAACTCACTGTAATTCCAGCACCCGACTTCTTTCCTTACCTTCTCTTTCCCATATGTTTTTGAAGTTTAACCTCAACTTGAAGCGGAACCTAAAGTTGAGCCTGCATTGTCCTTCCTGCGAATTGATTTAGTCTGAATTAAATCTCTGACTTCATCAGCTTTCAACTTTACTTTACCTACTGAAGCACTAACAACTATAAAAGTTGTACCCCAAATTTATGACAGAGAGGATAGTAGAGTTTGGACTTCATCGTAAAAATTGATAGCAACGGAACTCAACTTTGATATCCCAATGTTGAACTCATCCAAGTGATCACCAACATTCGTGTCTTCTCCTATCTGCTTATTAAAAGGCAGTCGCATCAAATGAACTGTATTTGTGGTAGACGACTTCTCGTCAATCCCAGATACTATATCCAACATCTCCTTCATCAATTTCACATTTTGCGGTTGTTGTGCGATCTTCCTAGACAACGATAAATGCACCATGCTCATCGCCTTCCTGTCTAGAAGCTTCCAATGTTCGCCCGTGTCCTCCGCTTTCGTTCCTCCTAATGGTTGGTGCAGTTCTTTTACTGTACAGGTAATCCTCGATCTGTGTCTTCCAAAAACTGAAATCGACTCCATTTAATTTCTTCACCGACGATTTCCCGTCCATTGTAATTGTCGCTGTTCTCCGATATGAACCGGAGCTCTTATACCAGTTGTAGAGAATGAAACACAATCATGAGCGAAATTAAAATTTCAAACCTCAGGAATATTGATTACTAAAAACCACTAGGATGGAGTCTATGCACTGTCTAGCGGGTTGGGAAGGTTCCGTTCATGATTTTTGAGTGTTGAAGGATGCTATTACTAGGCCATACGGGTTAAAGGTGCCCATAGGTAACACACGTTGATCGAGTCCTTAACTACATACTTATAAAATAGCATACTAACAACCTTAACCTTCTTCTCATTAGGACAATACTATCTTCGGATGCCAGTTATGGAAATTGTGAGGTTTTTACCCCATTTAGGGCTACAAGGTACCATCTCAAGAAATTTCATTGAGAGAGATTTTGTAGTGTTGAAAAAAAGATGGGCTATATGACGAGACGGTGTGGGGTTTTCTACAGAAGTAGTTTCGAGAATGGTTCATGTTTATTGTTTGCTTCATAATTTAATTAGGAAGGAGGTCGATGTTGACAAATTAGAAAGGTTGTTTGCCAATGTACCACTGGCTCGAATGCCGCTGGATAACAATGAGGAGTTGGATGACTCTAGACCATCGATGTTGCCATCTCCAGAGTGGACAGCGTTTAGGAACCAACTTGCTGAATACATGTAGCAAAGTAGAACAAATCGTTAAGGGTATTTTGCATTTTGAATGTATCTTACTAGTATAGATTGTGTAATAAGCTAGCTATTGTGGATTGTGATGTTCCTTAGTACTGTCGATTTTCATTTCATCTTGCAACTATGGTTTGTGATTGTAACTTGCTTTAAAACATGTACTTTGAATGCTTACTACTTTTTCCAGCTTACAATATTGTCTGTTTTGCTTTCTTATTTTCTTAGTAATGGCGAGAAAAAGAAAGGAAGAGTCAAATGATGAGTTAGGGCGGAACTACTTTCTTTGGATTGATAAAGTAGATCAGTTTCTTGGGAATTGTATACTCGAATTGGCAGAGGTGAACAAGATAGACGAATCAGGGAAGTTCGCTGTTGGGGCGCACAAGATCTTGACAAATGATGAAGGAGGAAAAACTGGGTTGCAGTGTGAAGGCCAACCGAACATTGTTTCTCGTTGCAAGACGCTTAAACGGTGTTGGTTGGTGCGATACCAACAAGATGGTGATGCTCGACGATACCATATATGATGATTAAATTTGAGTATATATTAACTAATGTTTCTAATAAAAATGTATTAATTGATTGCATGCAAATTGGCATAAAAATGTATTAACTAATGAGTACTGGAATTATTGATGAACTATAGGATGTGTATCGCAATTATTGGGTTGCATGTGTAATGGAATTATGCATGATGATGTTGGTTTTTCACGTTAAGAAGCAAGCATGATGTAATCTGTTGGTTTTTGAGAAAAGGTTATAGAACCCCTCAGGTCATGCTCGTGGTAGTATCGTCGTATTTATGATCGTCCAACTATTTCTGCATCAAGTTTCAAATGGTTAAACATGAATTCAGGTATCTTCGATATTTGTATGTCTTTGATAATCCAACAAAATGATGTTCAAGGAAATTACTTTTACAATTTTATTTAATCTAACCGGTTATATCAAGACACTATATAACTTTGTTTGATTATGGGGTTATAGAGTATGGTTATTTGTATGTATAAATATTCGAAGCATGATTTCAATGTTTTCATTATATATATAAATATTCTTTTATGATTATTGTTTTAATTGTCGGTTAGATTTATGCCCGTTTTGTTGTCCTTTGAAATTTATTTGGTATTTGGTGCATATAATTTTTTTAATCTTCTTGATTAATTCATTATTTTATGAATAATTTTAATTTTTCATTTTATGTGGCTAAAAGTAACGTCCTTTGTTAAAATTAATCTAATTCAAAATATATGTATGTATAGGACGTTATTTATGTGAATAATATCCAATCAAAAGGTAGATATTATTTGATCAACTAACGATATACTTTAATGATAAATATTTTTTTATATAATAATAGTTGGTCAAAGATAAATTATTATTTTACAAGACTTTGTTTAGAAATTAAGATTATATGTTTTAATTATTTCTCATGTTTTATTTAACATGAGTGCATTTTGTTTTATTTTAGTTATAGTATCTATGACTAATGTTTCTAATATGTCTGCTCAAATTAATAATATTCCACTACTGAATTATACAACTTTAAGGTTTGGAAGGATACCAAGAAAATTGTTCTCGGTTGCATGAATTTGGATCTTGCACTTGCGGGAGAAATGTCTCGTATCTACTCTGGAAAATGTCAATGAGGTTAAAATAGAAATATGGGATTGTTTTAACTGAATGGGCATAATGATCATGAAGTACTCTATTCCAAATGCGTTTATGGGCATTAGTACTGAGAATGAGAGCGCTAAGGGGTTTCTCGAGGTAGTTAACCAATAATTTGCTACATGAAAAATCAAAGGCAAATAATCTTTTGGCTAAACTCGTTTTCATAAAGTGTAAAAGAAAAAGGGACATAAGGGAGTACATTATGGAGATGTCTAATCTTACTTCAAAACTCAAGTCATTTAAGTTAGAGTTGTCTGAGGACTTACCCGTGCACTTTGTTTTGATTTCTCTTTATGCACACTTTGGGAATTTGAAAATGAGTTATGAAACTTAGAAAACAAATGGTCTCACAATAACGTCATATCTCACTGTGTGCAAGAGAAAGAGAAGTTAATGCGGGACAGGGCTTCCTATGGACTAACCACCAAGTAAGAAGGAAAAGTGCTTCATTTATGCGGGGGATAATAAAGTTACAGTGGATGCTATCAGAAATTTTAGATTACAATATAAGATTGATTGCTATTTGGATTTGTTTGAGACTTTTGTTGTACCGTCTTCTCAACGAAATTTAATTTCGGTTCCTTGTGTGGACAAGTTAGGATATTCTTGTTCATTTGGGGATAATAAAGTTTGGTACTCTACCTAGTATTATTACTAGGTATGAGAAGTCTATGTATCTGGATTTTGCATGATTGATAATGAATAAGTTAATTATGAGTGATGTAAGCATAAACAATTGCTCTTTCAAGGGTATATTATTAATGGTGAATTCATCAGTATACCTGGTATAACGAAATTTTTTATGTGCTTAATTTTTGGGGTAACGCAGATCCAACATAAATGTTCATTTTAAGTTATTAATTTCAATAATTGACAATAAATATAATATTTAAAACATAAATTAAATATGTCAATATGATCTCCAAATTTATTGTAACATACAAATTAACCATCTATATATTTGATATAATTAGATCAATATATAAGTGTTTATTTGATTCAGTTTGCTACATATATTACGACTTACGATTTACGATTGATTGAATACACAATTAATCATCTTATCAATAGAACTTGGCCTTTTATGTTCTTCGAGTCTTCCCTTAGTTTTCCCCAACCACCGTTCAGTTCATCACCATCCTTTCCATTCACTTGAATTTAGACAATTAGAAACCCATCTCCTCTCCAGGTCGTCATTCCAATCTTGCCAAAATTTAAAAATTTTGTTCCTATTCAAAGCATCACCGCTTCTTTCACCGGAACTACAATAGAGCGATCTCTATGTCTCCACTGTTTCGAATCTAGGGGTTTTTTATATCTTCCTCCATTGCTGCCATTCGAACTTCCTGCACTAGGCAACTAATTAATTATTGTTTAATGAAATGATCCGTTGTTCATCCACTACAATTATATTCCTCGTCGCCATAGCCGCCGGTGAAACCACATACCGCCGTGTCTTCTCGCATTCTTAGTAATAGCATCCTTCAACACTTGAAAATCTTGAGCGGAACCTTCCCAACCCACTAGACAGTGCATGGACTCTATCCTAGGGTTTACAGCTACAAAAATTTTGATTGAGATGTCACCTTTCCTATCATGGTATTTAGGTTGATCTTCTTTTCTGGCACGAACACCTATATATGTCCCATCAATTGCACATAGACAATTCTGCGTAAAAGAAGTCTTTTTTAGTAATCAACGTTCATGACAAAAGACATTTTAATTGGTTAAAAGAAGTATGAGGTTTGAAATTTTAATTTCGTACGTGATTTTCTTTCATTCTCTACAACTGGTATAAGAGCTTCGGTTCATATCGGATATCGAGCTAAAATTACAATGGACCGGAAATCATCGGTGGAGAAATTTGATGGAGTCCATTTCGGGTTCTGGAAGATACAGATCGAGGATCACCTGTATGGTAAAGAATTGCACCAACCATTAAGAGGAACGAAACCGGAGGACATTGACGAACATTGGAAGATTCTAGACAGGAAGGTAATGAGCGTGGTGTGTTATCGATGTCTAGTAATATTGTACCATAGACACAAAAGGTGAAATCGATGAAGGAGGAGATGTTGGATCTATTATCTGGGATTTACGAGAAGTTCTCTGCAACAAATAAAGTTCATTTGACGCTAAAACCTTTTAATCTGCAGATAGGAGAAGACACGAATGTTGGTGATCACTTGGATGAGTTCAACATTGGGATATCAAAGTTGAGTTCTGTCGGTCGCAATTTTGACGATGAAGTCCAAACTCTAATTCTACTATCCCCTCTACCACAAATTTGGGGTACAACTTTTATAGTTGTTAGTGCTTCAGTAGGTAAAGTAAAGTTGAAAACTGATGAAGTCAAAGATTTGATTCAGAGTAAAGCAATTCGCCGGAAGGACAATGTAGGGTCAACTTCAGGTTCCACTTCAAGTTGAGGTTAAACTTTAAACAAGAATGGGAAGGAGAAGGTAAAGAAACAAGTCTGATGCTGGAATTGCAATGAGTTGGGTCACTGGAAGAGGAATTTCAGTGTGACGAAATTTACAAAAATCATTAACGAGGGAGACGTTTTAATGGTGAGTGAAAATAATGCAACATTGAAAGAATTGGCATTGACAGGAAACGTGAGCAGTTCACATGAAGATAGGGTGTTGGATTTGGGACAATCATTCCACTGTAGCAAAGAGGCATGTATAATGGAAAATTATGTCTCTCGGCAGCTGTGAAAGGAAGATGTTAGAATTGCAACATCCGAAGGATCTATTATGGATTTGTGGTACTAAAGAACGTGAGGCACATTCCAGACTTGGACAGAAATTTGCTTTCGGTTGGACAATTAGATGATGAAGGATTCTCTGTGCACTTTGGTAGTGGGAAGTGGAATCTCACCAAAGGAGCTACGTTCATAGCTTGTGTCGACGTTGTACATGGCTTACAACGTTCGGGGTAGTGTTGCTATTGTAGGGGACAATGGCGATGTATCGTTGTGGCATTCTCGTCTTGGCCACATGAGTGAAAAAGGGATGAAGGTGCTCTGTTCAAAGGGATCACTATCATATCTCAAATCTATAGTACTCGGATTATGTGATGTGTGTCTCTTCGGTAAGAAGACTCGATCGAGTTTTTCGAAGGATGGTAGAACTTTTAGGAAGCAGAAGTTGGAATTAGTCCATAATGACTAGTGGGGTCCAGCACCGGTAGCATCTCTTGGTGGATCATTGTACTACATGAAATTTATAGATGATGCCATGATGAACGGATTTTACCCCGCTTTCAAATACCCACTCGATTACTCTAGTGGGATCGTAATTTTTCCCTAGGGTCTTTCTATTTTTATTACTCAAGTTGACGGTCAAACTAAACCATGTAACAGATTGAAATTGTTTTTGGATTATTTTAATTAACCGATTAACAACTAAGCATGCAATTACAAGTTAAACAAATTCGAGAGATTGAGTTTCAGATAGGAATGAAGGTTGCTCGGATTCGAATCCACTAAAGCTAGCAATGTACGAATGAATGATTAATTATCTTGGTTATTTAGGTTATAATGACTCGGCAATTTCCTAATGCAGTCTTAGATCACTCTCGCGCCTCTGAGGATTTATTTCGTCTAACTGTAGATTCCTCTCTCGAGCTAATCTACACCTAAACAAAATGCATTAATTATGTTCGATGAAATTCCACAACGATAAACGTGCAAAGAGCCTAAACGATTCGCTCCTCTCTCGAGATAATGAATAATCTAGGGTTCTTTCTAAGCGACCTATCAACCTATGTTCCTCTCGGACCCACAAATCAATGTCGATGACTCAATCAAGACGGCCAGAGAAAATCGAATCAGAAATTAGTTTTTAGGAAGAACGCATCATAAGTCTGAATAAACCTCAATAACGAATCAAATCATCCATACAAAAGCTTAGCTAAAGATTCATCTCATCCGAACAACATCGAAAGTTTAGCTACTCATGGTTCGGGAAGTAAGAAGGGAAAAAGAAATGAGAACAACCCGGAAAGATAACATGATCCATCGAGAAATCCCAATCCTGTCGCCGATCCTCGCTCCGTTTCCAATTGATGATAATCTTTCACTCCCTTCGGTCTCTAGCACTCTTTCCCTCTCTAAAAGCTCTAAAATATGTGTAGAAATAATGATGATTCGTCTAGAGGGTTGCTAGGGCTTTTTATAGGCTCCTTGTCCCAATCCGAGATGGAAAAGGATTAAAAGTCCGTCTAGGATGGAACACGCCTTGGGACACGCCGTGCTCCTGGCCGTGTTCGGCCCCTGTAACTTTTCACCCATTTTTCATCATCAGGACACGCCGTATTCCTGGAGCACGCCTTGGGACACGCCGTGTTCCTCCCCTGTAAGTTTTTCGCCCTTTTTCACACCCTGAACACGCCGTGTTCCTCTCCAGCTGCTCAAAATCAGTCCGTTTCCACTCCCGCTTATCCTCAAACACCGTGTATTGCCTGAAAATGCATAAAAACACACCAAACAACGTAATACGTCCCTAAGGGGCAAGAGAACGAACATGTGCTAGAGATCCAGGGTTTAAACACTTTTCGACACACAAAAGGCTCATTTTACAATAAAAAAGGTGTGTCGAATATGCCACACATCAAATCACCCCACACTTAAATACTTGCTTGTCCTCAAGCAAATCTACTAATCGCTCTCTATAA
This sequence comes from Linum usitatissimum, assembly GCA_030674075.2. Lineage (NCBI taxonomy): Eukaryota > Viridiplantae > Streptophyta > Magnoliopsida > Malpighiales > Linaceae > Linum > Linum usitatissimum. The sequence continues at coordinate 1,971,082 of JAUJYP020001182.1, forward strand.
AAGCTCAGCATATGGTGACCGGAATTTAAAGTTTGGACTCTCAAACTATCATGGTGTGTAAAGATGCAAGGTAATCACAAACCACACATTTAAGCATGGAACACCGAATTCCTCGAATTAGCATAAGATAGATTCATAGATATGATATAAATGAGTTGACACCTAACCACCGGAATGTATCCATATCCTCCAAACACTTATACCTTCTAGTTGCTAGCCGAAGTAACAGACCGACGGCTTGTCCTGATCGGGATTTCTCTTCCGTCCTGAGGGAGAAGGTGCTTCAATTTTTAATAGCACTCAAGTTATGCTAGCACCTCCCTCTTATTTTGAGTTGCTTACTTGACTATCTACCTCTACAGTTTACTGAAAACAAAGCTTGCATAATTTGATGTTGCTTTTCGCTTCTTTCTTTGCTTTTCTTTCTTTATTGCTTTTTTTTAGACAACGGCTTTTTCCAAATGGGAGAGTTAATCACAACTTCAGCCGGACACAGAAGTAACCAGTCTCCGGCCCACGCCCCAAGCCTCATAAGGGTAGGGAAGACGGCAAACCACTAGGGTCGCCCTGCGTGTTTCGATTGCAACCAAACCCCCCACGAAATTTTTTACTAGCAACCTCATTCGGACTCCTCCTGCCTATTTTACCCTTCATAACAACTTAGATAATTTCGTAGGAGGACACAAATACACTCTACTGCGACTTAGAACAAAACAGTGGAAGGTAAGAATTCATTTTCTTAACATATATATGAGTCTCTAGTATACTAATGTGGGTGACACGGCAGATGGTTCAACGATGATATCCTCACATCCACGACATCCACTCATAGATTGAAAGCCCTAACATGCATTCACTAACATCCACAATCTAAGCTCAAGAGGGAGTTTCAAAAGGGAGGCAACGCACAAATAGGTTCTGACAAGTTATGTATCCCACAATTAAAAAGCGCTCGAAACCACCCCACACTTAAACAGGACATTGTCCTCGATGGACCAAACAATCGAGAAGGAGCGGGACAAAAAACGTGGTACTAACTTGGAGAACGTGCGAACAGAGCATCTGTGGTACCTGGACGAAGACCAGGCCGGCGAAAGGAAGTAAACGGCGTCGAGCAATGAAAGAGGAAATAGAAGAAAGGCCAGCGCCAATCTGTTACATCAATCTAGAGTCAGCGAAACATAATGTCCACGAACACAAATGTCAACCACAAGACACAAAGAAAAAACTAAAAGAAAATGAAAAACACAAAGAGTTCTGGATACGACAAATAGCATCTGACACACTAGGCAGCCCCTACTGGTCATCCATGTCATGCAGGGGAGACGGTGGAGGGTATTGGAATGGCGCACAGGGCGGAAACTCCGGGTGAGTGGAGGCGTAGAAGCGCTGCTGTGCCTGAAAAGTGTACTGTTGGTAAGCGTACATCTCGGCCATGAAGACTCAGAGAGTCGACCCGCCCTGCGAGACGGGCGGCCTGAGTGTTCAAACCCTAAACCCTTCACCTGAAAAGAGGTGGAGTGAAGCACGCCCCATCCCCGCTTGCGAAGAGAATCCATCCTGCAACTAGAAAAAAAAACAAAGGGAGATAATGTCCCGCAATCTAACCGTAACAGGGCACATTCTCGACACAAGTGCAAGGGAACCATTAAAAACATGTCATTATGCACCGTAATGTTCATAAACACACCGTACGACCCCACACTTAAAGAGCATCAGATAGAACAAGGATCATCGTATAGCCATGAAAGTGCTAACAGGCAAAGAAAAGTCATGATATGCAATGTTGTATGGCAATGAACGTGCAATGGGGTGACAGTCGCCCTACGGTCCTACCAGAATCATCAATTTCAGCAAGAGATAGGCAAGTAGACAAAAACCCCCAATTTGGGAAAATTAGGGTTCATGAGTTAGCCTAAGTGCATATAAAATTCAAACAATCGACGGCATAATTCAAGGCAAAACATCATCAAAATCACTAGGGCATCAATTTCATATATCAAATTATTAGGGTTCTTGAGGATAATCCCCAATTTCAACAAAACTTAAATTAGAACTCACAATGGATAAATGACGATTCGTAAGGGTAGGAGAGGAGGAGATGTGTACCTTAGAGTCGACCTTAACACGACTGAAATTGAAGGGGAGAGGAAGGACCCAAGGGAGGAGCTTCAATGGAAGGGAAGGATTCTTCTTGCAAGGAGGAGTGGAAGAGAGGAGGAAAAGAGGGGAAAGGGTGAAGATGGGAGGCGAGGAAAGGAAATGGAGGAGGGAAGAAGGCTGGAGGCGGAGGAAGGGATGTGTTGGAGGAGGGAAGGTGGCGGTTGAGAAGAGAGGCGGAGAGGAAAATTGGAAGAAACCCGAAGAGAGAGGGAGAAAAAGTACTGACCTAGAACTAGAACACGACGTGTTCTGTGGAACACATCGTGTTCCAGAAGGAACACGCCCGTGTCCACTCTCTGGAAGTTGGAGTCCAAAATCCCATGCCTAGAACACGGCGTGTTCCAGGGAACACGGATGGAACACGGCGTGTTTGAACCCGTGTCCAGTCCCTGGAACTTTGGCATCCGAAATTCCATACGGAACACAGATGGGATACGGCGTCGAGGCAAACAGACCAATCAGTGCATGAGATGGCCTTCTCCAGTATCTGTTTCAGCTCTCGATTCGTCACTTCGACCTGTCCACTTGTCTGAGGATGGTAAGTTGTCCCAACACGGTGGGTGACCCCATATTTAGCACACACCTTATCGAATTGTCCGCGGAAGTGAGTTCCTCTGTCACTAATGATGGTCTGTGGTGTACCAAACCTGGAAAACAGCTTCTTCAAAAACTTTCCTACCACCCTAGCATCGTTGGTGGGAAGAGCCTGAGCCTCCGCCCATTTAAACACATAATCCACTGCAACTAGGATATACTTATTCTTGTGTGAAGCAGGAAAAAGACCCATGAAATCTATCCCCCAAATGTCGAAAATCTCAATAGGAACAGTCATAGTCTAAGGCATTTCATCTCGTCGAGAGAGCTTACCTACTCTCTGGCATTGATCGTAGTTGTTGACAAAATCCCTACAGTCCCTAAAGATGGTGGGCCAAAAGAATCTAGAAGTGAGAATTTTTCAAGCTGTTCTTTCCGAGCCATGATGTCCACCGGTCGGTCCTGAATGACAGTGCGTCATGATATCTCGAGCCTCGCTAAGCGTTACACATCAACGAATAATATTGTCAGAGCCGATATGGAAGAGATGCAGATCCTCCCAATAGTACTTCTTAATGTCAGACATGAACTTCCGCCGCTCATGGCGAGTGAGGTCACTTCGAATCGCCCCACTAGCATGGTAGTTGGCGAAATCGGCAAACCATGACCCTTCAGCTTCGGAGATCATGATGGCGTAGAGGTGCTCCTCCGGGAAAGCCTCCCAAATGTCAGGTGATACCACTCATGCGTCCACAGATTGCTCAAGACGAGAAAGATGATCAGCAGCAACATTCTCAGAACCTTTCTTGTCTCGGATTTCGATGTCAAATTCCTAAAGGGGGAGTACCCATCTGATTAGTCTCGGTTTAGCATCTAATTTGCTCATGAGATAACAGATAGCGGCGTGATCGGTGAATACAATAACATGAGACAACAGAAGATACGATATGAATTTGTCAAAAGCGTACACCACAGCCAAAAATTCTTTCTCCGTAGTGGTGTAGTTCCTCTGAGCTTTGTTGAGAGTCTTGCTGGCGTAGTAAATAGGTCGGAAGCATTTCTCAATTCTTTGCCCCAAGACTGCTCCACCTGCAAAGTCACTTGCATCACACATAAGCTCAAACGGAAGATCCCACTGTGGTGTGACCAGTATTGGGGATGTGGTAAGTTTGGATTTGAGACCTATGAATGCTTGATGACATGGTTGATCGAAGATGAAGGGAACATCTTTCTCAAGCAGGCGAGTCATAGGGAGTGTAATCTTTAATAAAACGCCTGTAGAAACCCGCTTGCCCCAAAAAACTCTGAACTGCCTTCACTGATGTAGGGGGTGGAAGTGTAGATATAGTATCAATCTTCGCCAGATCCATGAATACCTCCATAATCTCGTCGATGAGCTCTTCAAAAATAGCCATCATGCATCTCTGAAAGGTCGCAGGAGCATTGCATAGGCCGAAAGGGATCCTGCGGTAAGCGAATGTACCAAACGGACACGTGAACGTCGTTTTTTCTTGATCTTCGGGGCTATAGGAATCTGGTAATATCCGGACATCCCATCTAAAAAAATAATAATACTCATGCCCCGCCAAACGTTCCAGCATCTGATCGATGAAAGGAAGGGGAAGATGATCCTTCCTTGTAGCATCATTCAACTGTCTGTAGTCTATACAAACTCGCCAAACGCTAACAGCCCGCGTAGCAATTAATTCGCCAGCTGCATTAGGCATTACAGTCATACCTCCTTTCTTCGGGACACAATGCACAGGACTCACCCACTTGCTGTCCGATATGGGATAGATAATCCCTGCATCTAAAAGTTTCAAAGTCTCCTTGCGCACTACCTCCATTAAAGGGGGATTTAGGCGCCTCTGGGGTTGACGAACTGGCTTCTTGTCCTCTTCTAGATAAATTTGGTGCTTGCAATAATTGGGACTGATTCCCTTAATATCCGTCACCTTCCATGCAATTGCTTGTTTATGTTGCTTCAAGAGAGCGACGAGGCTGACCTTTTGTGGTGGAGAGAGGGTGGAGTTGATGATCACTGGAAGTTTGGACCCATCCTCTAAGAACGCATACTCCAAAGTAGGGAGAAGTTCTTTCAACTCCAAATCTGGAGGCTCTTCATAGGAAGTCTTGAACTGCACTACTAGTGCTACCAACATAGGTCGATCGTGGACTGGTCCTCCGTCCGCTTGACAAATAGTCACGGAAGCTATTTCCTCATCGATCCCTGTACATGTACTAGTATCCTGCATACCAGAAACTATACTCTTCTCTAGCGGGTCATTCCCCACTAGGTTAGTGAAAACAGGAGTCGAGATAGAAGTAACAGTTTCATCAAAGGAACACAAATCATCATAAGCCATTTGCATGGTGCCAACAGAACTTAATCGAAATGTTGCACTCTCTAATCCAACCCTAAGAGTGATAGTACCATTACTGATATCAATTATAGCTTTAGCAGTATTAAGGAATGGTCTACCCAGGATCAAAGACATATTCGAATGAGCATCTATCACCACAAAATCAGTTAAGAAAGTATATTTTCCCATAGTTAACAGTACTTCCTCTAAGATCCCTCTAGGCACAGTTGTTGATTTATCGGCCAGTTTAATATTCATGCGAGTAGGCGTAAAGTCTATCAATCCTAGAGAATTAGCCAAGATATAGGACATCACATTAATACTAGCTCCTGTATCTTCTAAACCATTACTAACTTGTGTATTACCAATCTTACAAGGGAGAGTGAACGGACCTGTATCTCTCCGTTTGCGCGGTACAGTTCCGAAGTCAATCTCGTTATAGCTTGCCGCCATGTCTACTTCTTCGTTCAGCTCTGTGGTTTCTTCCTCGGCGAGAGCTAGCAGTTCAGGAAGCTTCCTCTTATTCGTCACCAAGTTCTTCATAAACTTCGCATAATGAGGCATCTCTTTGACCACTTTTACAAAAGGCATATCGACATGCACAGTGTTCAACACCTTCATGAATTCAGCAAACTGCTTGTCATACAACTCCTTATTTAGTGGAGCAGGATATGGAACTCTAGGCTTGTAGGGATTCTCCACTGGTGGGGGAGTAGGAGTGCAAAGAGGAGGTACTCCTTCGGTTATATCCGTAATGGTGGTATTTTATGGCTCTTGTGCAGGAATATCATCTTCATCCAAAAGGGGTGGAGGTTGCACTAATGGTGTGACGATCTTCATCGGAGGATCTTGCAGCTGCTTTCCACTTCTAGTTTCAATTGCCCCCACATCTTTGTGTTGTCTTGTATTCGGAACTGTTGAACTAGGCATACCATTCCGTTTACCAGGGACACCGGTGTTGGCTAGTTCATTCAACTGTGCCTGCATACTTCGCATTGATTGTTCTCGAGCTTCATCATTAGCCACAAGCCGGTTCAGAATAGCAGATAATGTTGGCTGGTCCTATGGAGTAGGAAATCCAGGGGGAGTCTGATTAGTCAAATAGGTGATCTGATCCTTCTCTCCATAGCTCTCGTTGACATATCGCTGCTGGTTGTTGTCTGAGTATAGCGGTTGTCTTTAGCGATTCTGCTGATAATTTCCCTAATTTCAGTAGGTATTCTGGTTTTGTGGCGGATGAGTACCCGTAGATATGTAGTTGCTATGTCCTGGCTGACCTCTGGCTTGATGATTATTCTGGCCCTTATTGAAAATTTCCCTGATGATTGGTAACTACTCTAACCTTTATTGTAGTTCTGAGGTTGTTGATTAGGCTGCTGGTAGGGATTCTGGTGTTGACCGCCCACATAGTCGACATGCTCATGTTCCATTCCCTGTTCGAGCTCCTCCATACAGTTGGACACGTCATGATCGGTTCCTCCACATCCTTCACACGCGTATACACAAGCTGTAGGTGTATTAGAAGGCCTTTGGGAATGCAGGCTGTTCTTCTGAGCTAATTCTATGTTGTCCATCTTCTTAGTGAGCAATTGTAGCTGGTCAAGCAGTTGAGCTTGCTGAAATTCAATAGTGGATGAAGATTCTTCTCTTGCCGCTCCGGTAGACCTTACTTGTTGAACCTGGTTTCTGGGCACATTCAGCTTGATGTCTATTGGGTTGGTGAGGACAAGGGTCCTCATCTTTTGAGCATAGGTTCTGCATGCTTCTAGAGCCTGTGTTGGTGTCAGGTGTGTTAGCGGAAACATTCATTAGATAATGAACTATTGGTTCTAAGCCATCTCTGGCGATCAATCAAGAACTCGAGATTTCCTGGAATAGACATGCTGAGATCCTTCTGCTTGTGGTAATCCAAACCCCTGATGAAGGTCCGGAATCTAGTATGCACATCCATGTCATGCTGAGGACATGAGCAGAGAAGACTCTGGAATCTATGCCAAGCATCATAGAACGTCTCGTTGGAAGGACTCTTAAACTGTGAAATCCTAGCCTTCAATGCGTCACTCCTGGATGGAGAGAAGAATTCCTCCAAGAACTTTGACATATCGGGACAACTTGGAAGGCCCAAAAAACGCAAGATCTCGACTTGAAAGGAAAATGACAGTTTAGTATTTTGGGCATAAGTCCTTACTCAGATATCTGACTGATGCAAGGCTTTGATAAATTAACTTTGGCCAAAATGTTTGAGATATGAGCCTAAAACTGTCAACAACAGATCATCGCGATGGTCAGCAAATTAGGGGCAAAAAGTCAAACTCCTTGCCCAACGAAACTCTTTTCCGATTTATAAACCGGTTGTTCATTCTTTGAAAGGGAGAGGATTTTTAACGAGATTTGGGGTAGAGATAGAGACTTTCGAGCAAGGAAAAGACAAAATCTTCGAGGAGCTCGAATCGACGACAACTTTATCAAGATTTGCGAATCTATTTCTTTAACGGTTCTCGGCATAATTAGGTTTTTGAGATTTCTTCTTGTGAATCTGATTTCAATGTTTTCCTTTGTTGATTTCGAATTTTTCTACATGATTATGAGTAGCTAAACTCCTCCTTTCTTAGATTAGATGAACCCTAGGTGATTCTAGATGAACAAATGATACTTTGATTATTTTGATTTATGCAAATTTCATGTATTTCAGTTTATGATTGATTTTGATTGGGTTCTTATTCTTACCTGGGTGTCATGAATAGGATCTTGTTAGATTTGTAGTCGACTCGAAAGAGCTTGCATATATTAGAACACCGAAAGAACTTACTTATATTAGAACACCGAAATAGCTTATCTCTATCATATATGGAATAGAAATGATTAATCTTAATCTTATATGGAATAGACAAGATTAATTCTAATCCTTTTATGACTAACAAACTAACTAGGCCAAACTCATAACCCTTCAATTTATCAGGGTCCAAAACCTCACAATCTCCCACCTGGAGACTGAGTCCTCTCATTGGCCTCCATCTTTAACGTCTTCTTACTCTTGGCAGCATCGAGCTTTCAAATTTAGCTACCAAGGCTACTTGAAGCCATGCACAGCTTCAACTTCTCCAATTTGCTCACAAGCTCACTGATACCTTTGACAAGTAACCCTCTGGCTGCTTCATGTAGATGTCTTCATCAAAATCCCCATGAAGGAAGGTGCTTTTTACATCCATCTATTGTTATTCCAAGTTCTCTACAACCACCATAGATAACACTAATCTAATAGTAGTTAGCTTAACAACTGGAGTAAAGACGTTAGTATAAGAAATATCGTATTTTTGTTTGAATCCCTTCGCAACCATCTTTTCCATGTAATGCTTGCGACCATCCGCCTCCTCCTTAATTCTGTAAACCCATTTGTTATGCAACACCTTCTTTATGTTAGGCAAATGAACTAGGTCCTAAGTTCCATTCGTCCTCGACCAAACCATACCATGGTCCATTTCCAGATTCCATTTGTCTCTATTAACAGTTTGACATGCTTCCGCATAACAGTCTGGTTCACCACTGTTATTGAGTAACGCCGAATAATTTGAAGGCCAATACTTATTTGGTGATACACATTTCCTTGTGGATTGTCACAGTGGATTTAGTGAAGTTCCTGGCTCCTCCTGAAAATTCTCCTCTTCAGCTTGAGCCTTCATTCTCCCACTAAAGTTAGATATATCAAACACCACAGTTCTTGGCTTAGAACTGCTATTTTCTAGTAGAGTTCCTAGCTCCTCCTAAACATTCTCTTGTTTAGCTTGAGCCTTTATTCTCCCATGTGAGTTAGAAATATCCAACTCCATAGTTCTCTGGTTAGAATTGCTACTTTCTAGTGCACTGATAAAGTTTGTATGCGTCTAAAAAATAAACCTAGTTAACGAATTAACTAGAATCAAATCTCCCTAGGGTCTTAAGGTTACCATGATTTTTATGAACTAATAACTAAATTAAAATAACAATGCAAATAACAAGAAATTAAGGATTGCAACATTGCAAGAATAACGGCAGTGAAACACAGATGGATAAAACTATCTATAAAAACAAACGATAATCAATTAACTCAATTTATGCAAAAAAAGCTATAAACATTAAACATCGCAATTCTTCTCTAATCAAATCATGCCCTTTTGGGTATTCTAATCTACTACCTTTCTTTTATCCCACTCCGCTATTTTGAGACAAAGAGCTAAAATCCGCTAGGCGATAAAACACCAAGAGATGCTACCGGTACCAGACGCCACTAGACACTATGAACCAATTCCAACTTTAGCTTCCTAAAAGTTCTATCATCCTTCGAAAACTCGATAAGTCTACTTACCGAATAACCACACCTCACACAATCCGAGTTCCACAAATTTGATATATGATAGTGATCCCTTTGAATAGAGCACTTTCATCCCTTTTTCACTCATGTGGCCAAGACAAGAATGCGACAATGATACATCACCATTGTCTCCTGCAATAACAACACTACCCCGAACGTGGTAAGCCATGTACAACGTCGACACCTTATCGCCACAAGCTATCAATGTAGCTCCTTTGGTGAGATTCCACTTCCTACCACCAAACTGCACAGAGAATCCTTCATCATCTAACTATCCAACCGAAAGAAAATTTTTTCCAAGTCTGGAATGTGCCTCACATTCTGCAGTAACACAAATCCACAATACTTCGGATGTTGCAATTCTAACATCTCTCTTTCCCACTATCGTAAAGGTCGTTCCATCGGCAATATAGACCTTTCCACAGCTTCCAGAGACATAATTTTCCATTGTACCTTCCTCCTTACTACAGTGGAATGATTATCCCAAATCCAACACCCAATCTTCATGTGAACTGCTCCCGTTTCCAGTCAATGCCACATCTTTCAATGTTGTATTATTTTCACTCACCGTTAAAACGTCTCCCTCGTCAATGATTGCATTTGTAAATTTCTTCACACTGCAATTCCTGTTCCAGTGACTCAACTCACTGCAATTCCAGCATCAGACTTCTTTCTTTACCTTCTCTTTCCCATCTGTTTTTAAAGTTTAACCTCAACTTGAAGTAGAACCTAAAGTTGAGCCTGCATCGTCCTTCCTGCGAATTGATTTACTCTGAATTAAATCTCTGACTTCATCAGTTTTCAAGTTTACTTTACCTACTGAAGCACTAACAACTATAAAAGTTGTACCCCAAATTTCTGGCAGAGAGGATAGTACAGTTTGAACTTCATCGTCAAAATTGATAGCAACGGAACTCAACTTCGATATCCCAATCTTGAACTCATCCAAGTGATCACAAAGATTTGTGTCTTCTCCTATCTGCTTATTAAAAGGCAGTCGCATCAAATGAACTGGATTTGTGGTAGACGACTTCTCGTAAATCCCAGATACTATATCCAACATCTCCTTCATCAATTTCACATTTTGCATCTGTTGTGCGATCTTCCTAGATAATGATAAATGCACCATGCGCATCGCCTTCCAGTCTAGAAGCTTCCAATGTTCGTATTTGTCCTTCGCTTTCATTCCTCCTAATGGTTGGTGAAGTTCTTTACTGTACAGGTAATCCTCGATCTGTGTCTTCCAAAAACTGAAATTGACTCCATCGAATTTCTCCACCGACGTTTTCCCGTCCATTTTAATTGCCGCTGTTCTCCGATATGAACGGGAGCTCTTATACCAGTTGTAGATAATGAAACACAATCATGAGCGAAATTAAAATTTCAAACCTCAGGAATGTTGATTACTAAAAACCACTAGGATGGAGTCTATGCACTTTCTAGCGGGTTGGGAAGGTTCCGTTCATGATTTTTGAGTGTTGAAGGATGCTATTACTAGGCCATACGGGTTAAAGGTGCCCATAGGTAACACACGTTGATCGAGTCCTTAACTACATACTTATAAAATAGCATACTAACAACCTTAACCTTCTTCTCATTAGGACAATACTATGGTTGGAATTTCCAATATTGAGGTTAGGAGAAAAGTAAACCCTTATATACGAATAAAAATGTAAGGGTTACTTTTCTCCTAACCTCAATATTGGAAATTCCAGCCATGGAAAGAGAATAAAAATGTATTTAATTACGAATTTGGTGTTTAATCATAAAAAATAATATCAACAATTTTAAAAATTAAACGATCACCTTAGGTTTGAAAGGCTCACATTGATGGTTGGAAAATTTCAAGCCTCGTGTAATTTAGAATATTTATTCACAAATTTAAAGCTTATTACAAAATTTGATAAGAACTGTAAGTTTAAAATAGACTTTAACTTTATATAAATACCGCATCCTCTAATTCATTTTCATCAAAGAAATATTCTCCATTCAGACTTTGTCGCTAGTATACCTCCCATTCTTGGTAAATAATTTATTCGATCTTGTAGAGGGAAGAAGAAGTAAATTATGATCACAATGTGAAATTAGGTATGTGTTATTATTTTTACTTCTTGTTTTAGTTATTTAGGTATAAGTGGTAGACTCACACGTTAAAGCTTGTTATTAATAGAAACTGGATTATTTCAAATTTCGTTATAGGAGATGGAATGGAAGGTTTCAGAAAGATAAAAATTATTTATTGGTTTATGACCCTACTTCATATTCTCCCCATCAAGAATCAGTGAGACTTCCCGTTAGTGGATCTAAGATTGCCTGGTTGAGAAAGGTTATAGAACCCCTCGTGTCATGCTCGTGGTAGTATCGTCTCACTTTGGATCATCCAACTATTTCGGCATCAAGTTTCAAATGGTTAAACATAAATTCAGGTATCTTCGATATTTGTATATCTTTGATAATCTAACAAGATGAGGTTCAAGGAAATTACTTTTACAATTTTATTTTATCTAACCGGTTATATCAAGGCACTATATAACTTTATTTGATTATGGGGTTATAGAGTATGGTTATTTGTATGTATAAATATTCGATGCATGATTTCAATGTTTTCAATGTTTTCATTATATATTATTTATGTGAATAATATCCATTCCAAAGGTAGATACTATTTGATCAACTAACGATATACTTTAAGGATAAATATTTTTCCATATGAATAACTGTTGGTCAAAGGTAAATTATTATTGTAGAAAACTTTGTTTAGAAAATTAAGACTATATATGTTTTAATTATTTCTCATGTTTTATTTTCATTACAGTATCTATGGCCCATGTTTCTAATATGTCTACTCAAATTAATAATATTCCACTACTAAATGATACAACTTTAAGGTTTGGAAGGACACCAAGGAAGTTGTTCTCGGTTGTATGAATTTGGATCTTGCTCTAAGGGAGAAATGTCTCGTATCTACTCTGGAAAATGTCAATGAGGTTAAAATAGAAATATGGGATTGTTTTAACTGAATGGGCATAATGATCATGAAGTACTCTATTCCAAATGCGTTTCTGGGCATTAGTACTGAGAATGAGAGCGCTAAGGGGTTTCTCGAGGTAGTTAACCAATAATTTGCTACATGAGAAATCAAAGGCAAATAATCTTTTGGCTAAACTCGTTTTCATAAAGTGTAAAAAAAAGGAACATAAGGGAGTACATTGTGAAGATGTCTAATCTTACTTCAAAATTCAAGTCATTTAAGTTAGAGTTGTCTGAGGACTTACCCGTGCACTTGGTTTTGATTTCTCTTTATGCACACTTTGGGAATTTGAAAATGAGTTATAAAACTCAAAAATACAAATGGTCTCACAATAACGTCATATCTCACTGTGTGCAGGAGAAAGAGAGGTTAATGCGGGACAGGGCTTCCTATCGAGTAACCACCAAGTAAGAAGGAGAAGTACTTCATCTATGCGGGGGACAGTGGATGCTATCAAAAATTTTAGATTCCAATTTAAGATTGATTGCTATTTGGATTTGTTTGAGACTTTTGTTGTACCGTCTTCGCAACGAAATTTAATTTCGGTTCCTTGTATGGACAAGTTAGGATATTCTAGTTCATTTGGGGATAATAAAGTTTGGTACACTACCTAGTATTATTACTAGCTATAAGAAGTCCATGTATCTGGATTTTGCATGATTGGTGATGAATTAGTTAATTATGAGTGATGTAAGCATAAACAATTGCTCTCTCAAGGGTCTATTATTAATGGTGAATTTATCAGTATACCTGGTATAACGAAATTTTTTATGTGCTTAATTTTTTGAGGTAACGTAGGTCCATCATAAACGTTCGTTTTATGTTATTAATTTTGATAATCAACAATAAATGTAATATTTAAAACTTAAATTAAATATGTCTATATGGTCTCCAAATTTATTATAACATACAAATTAACCATCTATATATTTGATATAATTAGGTCAATATATAAATGTTTATTTGATTTAGTTTGCTACATATGTTACCACTTACGACTTACGATTGATTGAATACACAATTAATCATCTTATCAATAGAACTTGGCCTTTTATGTTCTTCGAATCTTCCCTTAGTTTTCCCCAACCACCATTCAATTCATCACCATCCTTTCCATTCACTTGAATTTAGACAATTAGAAACCCATCTCCTCTCTAGCTGGTCATTTGAATCTTGCCAAAATTTGAAAATATTTTGTGCCTATTCAAAGCATCACCGCTTCGTTCACCAGAACTAGAATAGAGCGATCTCTATGTTTCCACTACTTTGAATCTAGGGCTTTTTTATATCTTCCTCCATTGCTGCGATTTGAACTTCCTGCACTGGGCAACTAATTAATTATTGTTTAATGAAATGATCCGTTGTTCGCCCACTAAAATTATATTCCTCGTCGAAATCAAACCTTGCACTTCCAAAATCAAACTCAACATTTGTAATGTTGGATCTGACTCGTCGCAATCAAGAAGGTATGGGGGATAGTTTTCTATTGAATTGTTTGGCTCTATTCTTGTTTCATGAAATAGCATCAATGATACATCAGTTGTATGGATTTGCGTCTATTGATTAGTTTGTTTCATGGTATTGATTAGCTGGTTTGTATGGATTTAATTATAAGCCTACTTATGTGTGTAGCAGTTCAAAATATTATGTCTAGAATGAAACGATTAATCAAATCATGTGATGAGTTCGAGTATGAGGATTCCATTGTGTTGTGCAATTATGGGGTACGAGCTTTCCATCATATCTCACACACGTAGCAAAATCCGAATAGGAAATTTTCCAGTTGTGCAAACTACAATTCAAAGGTGAGTACATTGTTCAAGCATACTAGGTTAGAACCGCATTACTTTAGTAACAAACAGTTGCTAAACATCGGATTTTGAAGGATGGCAACGATGTTGGCTACTTTGAGTGGTTTGACGTGAAAATTGCTGTTATGAATTAGAAGTTAAAGACTGAAATTTGGTGGAGAGCTTGAAGAACCAAATTTATGATCTGCGAGTTGTGAATGTGGAGTATCAATCATCATTTGAAGCTGCACCAAGGATGAAGTCCAACTGCTGCAGAGTCGTCAAGTTCTGAGAACGATATTTTCGTGGACTACCACAATCTGCGCAATAAGGTGGATGAGAAAGCACTAGGCTGTGAATCTGATGAGTTATTTCTAAGTTCATGAACCTGGTTACAGTTTATTTATCTAATGCGTGGTATGAGTTTTGACTTTTTGAATGGAATTATGTTCTTTGAATGAAGTTACACACACATTCATTATTGAAAATGCAGATGGAGCCAAGTTGAAAAAGCATATCCAACAAAGTTGAAAAACAAAACATATGCACCTTATGGAGTTCATAATCAAACAACATTCTTTCAATATTTCCCATCCATTGTTCAAATGTGCTAAAACACAAAATGAAAAGCTCCATAACATCCAAAAGCAGAAACTCCATAACATCCATCAATTGAAATCAGCTAAGAAAAGTGAAAAATCCATAACATCACCTAACAAAAGTGGAAAATCCATAACATCACCTAACAAAAGTGAAAAATCTATAGGGTGAAGCTCCATATCATTCTTCTATGACACTTTTGATTCATATCCCTTACATTATAGTCTTCATCTGATTTCGCTTGGGAGAAAAGTTCCATTAAATTGGGATCCTTCCCCATCTTACGTGCGGCATGAAAACCTGATATTTTAAAAAACCTTCTATCTTTCCACATAACTGCTCTTTGTTTTTTTGTGCTATCGATTCTCTAACCAATTCCCTCAAAGAGCCTACTGCCTCCTTCAGCAAGGGATTCAACTAATTGTCATCATCGTTCTTAGATGGTGTTGTTGGGAGGACTCTGTCATGAAGGTCAACAAAGTGTGCATCTTTGTCTTGTGACAGGCCATCCACACCCGGATCAACCCCGCTAGAATTATTATTCCAGCCAATCAACAAATTCGCTAACATTTTAATTGGAGGACAAGGCTTTTTCAGTTTTTCAACGCCGACAACTTAGCTCTCAACATTCCTGAACACATAATCCAAGGCGTCATAAAAAAGGGAATGACACATGGTTCAATCGAGCACAGTGAGCGTGTTTCTGCCAAAAGAAAAGAAAAATCAGAATCAATCACATATTACATGCTTCTTAACGTGAAAACCCAACATATTACGTCATGCTTGCTTCTTAGCGTGAAAAAACAACATCATCATGCATAATTCCATTACACATGCAACCCAATAATTCCAATACACATCCTGTAGTTAACCAATAATTCCAATACTCATTCTAGCTCTGATGCAAATTTGCATGCAATCAGTTAATACATTTTTTTTGAAATATCAATTCATATACGGTATAGTCGAGTTTCACCATCTTGTTGGTATCGCACCAACCAACACCGCTCAAGCCTCTCAACTCCACCACTGCAAGAAACTTGGCCTTAAGCGTCTTGCAACAAGAAACAATAATGGGTTCAGCCTTCACCCCGCAACCCGGTTTTTCCTCTTCGATCATTTGTTCAAGATCCAACTCCTCATTGTTATCGGGTGGCATTCGAGCCAGTGGTACATTGGCAAACGACCTTTCTAATTCGTCAACATCAACCTCCTTCCTAATGAAATTATGAAGGAAGCAACAAACATGAACCATTCTCGAAACCACTTCCGGAGAAAACCACGTACTGTCACGTAATATAGTCCATATTATTTCGACACTCCAAATGCTCTCTCGATGACATTTCTTGCACAAGAATGTTGCAAGTTGAACAATTCCTTAGGAGTGTTAGGACGGTTTGCACCCCATTCCTTCAGATGATACCTTGTAGCCCTACATGGGGTAAAAAATCCCTCACAATTTCCATAACTGGCATCCCAAGATAGTATTGTCCTAATGAGAAGAAGGTTAAGGTTGTTAGTATGCTATTTTATAAGTATGTAGTTAAGGACTCGATCAACATGTGTTACTTTTGTGCCACCTTTAACCCGTATGGCCTAGTAATAGCATCCTTCAACACTTGAAAATCTTGAGCGGAACCTTCCCAACCCACTAGAGAGTGCATAGACTCCATCCTAAGGTTTATAGCTACAAAAACATTGATTGAGATGTCACCTTTCCTATCATGGTATTTAGGTTGATCTTCTCTTCTGGCACGGACACCTATATATGTCCCATCAATTGCACATAGACAGTTTTCGAGAAGGAAGTCTTTTTAGTAATCAACGTTCATGACAAAAGACATTTTAATTGGTTAAAAAAAGTATGAGGTTTGAAATTTTAATTTCGTTCGTGATTTTGTTTCATTCTCTATAACTGGTATAAGAGCATCGGATCATATCAGATATCAGGCTACAATTACAATGGATGGGAAATCGTCGGTGGAGAAATTTGATGGAGTCCATTTCGGGTTCTTGAACGGTAAAGAATTGCACCAACCATTAGGAGGAACGAAACCGGAGGACACAGACGAACATTGGAAGCTTCTAGATAGGAAGGTAATGAGCGTGGTGTGTTTATCGTTGTCTAGGAATATTGTACTATAGACGCAAAAGGTGAAATCAAGGAGGAGATGTTGGATCTATTATCTGGGATTTATGAGAAGTTCTCAACAACAAATAAAGTTCATTTGATGCTACAACCTTTTAATCTGCAGGTAAGAGAAGACATGAATGTTGGTGATCACTTGGATGAGTTCAACATTGGGATATCAAAGTTGAGTTCTGTTGGTAGCAATTTTGACGATGAAGTCAAAACTCTAATTCGACTATCCTCTCTACAAAAAATTTGGCGTACAACTTTTACAGTTGTTAGTGCTTCAGTAGGTAAAGTAAAGTTGAAAACTGATGAAGTCAAAGATTTGATTGAGAGTAAATCAATTCGCCGGAAGGACAATGCAGGCTCAACTTCAGGTTCCACTTCAAGTTGAGGTTAAACTTCAAACAAGGATGGGAAGGAGAAGGTAAAGAAAGAAGTCTGCTGCTGGAATTGCAATGGGTTGGGTCACTGGAAGCGGAATTTCAGTATGACGAAATTTACAAAAATAATGCAACATTGAAAGAATTGGCATTGACAGGAAACATGAGCAGTTCACATGAAGATTGTGTGTAGGATTTGGGATAATCATTCCACTACAGCAAAGAGGCATGTACAATGGAAAATTATGTCTCTGGGGTACTGTAAAAGGAAGATGTTAGAATTGCAACATCCAAAGGATCTATTATGGATTTGTAGTACTAAAGAACGTGAGGCACATTCCAGACTTGGACAAAAATTTGCTTTCGGTTGGACAGTTAGATGATGAAGGATTCTCTGTGCACTTTGGTAGTGGGAAGTAGAATCTCACCAAAGGAGCTACATTCATAGTTTGTGGCGACAAGGTGTCGATGTTGTACATGGCTTACAACGTTCGGGGTAGTGTTGCTACTGTAGGGGACAATGGTGATGTATCATTGTGGCATTCTCGTCTTGGCCACATGAGTGAAAAAGGGATGAAGGTGCTCTGTTCAAAGGGATCACTATCATATCACAAATCTATGGAACTCAGATTATGTGAGGTCTGTTTATTCGGTAAGCAGACTCGATCGAGTTTTTCGAAGGATGGTAGAGCTTTTAGGAAGCAGAAGTTGGAATTAGTCCATAGTGACTAGTGGGGTCCATCACCTGTAGCATCTCTTGGTGGATCATTGTACTACATGAAATTTATAGATGATGCCACAAGGAAGACGCGGATTTACTTCTTGAAGCACAAGTTTCAAGCATTTGATGCTTTGAAGAAGTGGAAAGCTTTGGTTGAAACAGAGACTGGTCTTAAAGTGGAGTATTTAAGATCTGACAATAGTGGAGAGAATGAACTTAATGAGTTCAAGGAGTATTGTGAATAAAATGAGATTTGAATGCTGAGAACAACAAAGGGAACTCCTCAACTGAATGTTGTGGCTAAACATATGAACAAGACCTTGAACGAGCGTGCAAGGTGCATGAGTCTGAAGTGTGAACTTCCGAAGCGGTTATGGGCTGATGTAATGAACATGTTTATCTACTTCATTAATCGAGGACCATAAAGCCCATGGGAATTTGGCATACCAGCGGAGGCTTGGAGTGGCAAAGAAGGTAAATCTGTCTTATCTTTGCGTGTTTGGTTGTGTTTCATACTTGCACATTGACTCTCATGATAGAAGCAAACTGAATGCTAAGTCTATTAAGTGAACTTTTATTTGATATAGTGGAAATGGCCTCGAGTAAAGGTTTTGGGATGAACAAAACAAGAAAACTATTCGTAGTCGGATGTGGTATTCAATTATCATGTTTTGTACAATGATAGATATGGTGCATGATGACGTTTGATTTACCATATTTATCGTCTTCAATTAAGCGATGTTTCATGCATAATTGTAGTTTTTTGGGTTGACGTTTTTTTATGTTTTATGCATTTTTATCTAATATCGCGATTTAGTGCCTCAGACCCGGTCGGGGTCCGTTTAATGTCGTTTTGGTCCGGGTACATAACGATATCGTGGCATTAATTCGATCCTTACAGCTTGTATGGATGGTCTATGACAAGGAATATGAAGCATTTTGACATATCGGGACAACTTGAAAAGCCCAAAAAACGCAAGATCTCGGCTTGAAAGGAAAATGAAAGTTTAGTATTTTGGGCATAAGTCCTTACTCGGATATCTGATTAATGCAAGGCCTACGGTATTGGAAAGCTAGTTCAATCTCTTACAACTTTGATAAATTAACTTTGCCAAAATGTTTGAGATATGACCCTAAAACTGTCAACAACAGATCATCGCGATGGTTAGCAAATTAGGGGCAAAAAGTCAAACTCCTTGCCCAACGAAACTCTTTTCCTATTTATAGACCGGTCGTTCATTCTTTGCAGGGGAGAAGTTTTTTAACGAGATTTGGGGTAGAGATAGATACTTTAGAGCAAGGAAA
The DNA here is from genome assembly GCA_030674075.2 of Linum usitatissimum. NCBI lineage: Eukaryota > Viridiplantae > Streptophyta > Magnoliopsida > Malpighiales > Linaceae > Linum > Linum usitatissimum. The sequence goes on from JAUJYP020001182.1 coordinate 1,990,454, forward strand.
ATATGAAATCTTCGAGGATCTTGGATCGACGACGACGTTATCAAGATTGGCGGATCTATTTCTTTAACGGTTCTCGGCAGAATTAGGTTTTTGAGATTTCTAATTTCAAATTTTTTCTTTGCTAATTTCGAATTGCTCTTCATGATATGAGTATCTAAACTCCTTCTTGTTTAGATTAGATGGATCCTACATAATTCTCGATCAACGAATGATATTTTCATTATTTCGATTTATGCAAGTTTGTTGTATTTTAGTTTATGATTTATTTCGATTGACTTGTTGTTCTTGTCTGGCCGTCTTGAGAAAGATCTTGTTAGATTTGTGATCAAATCAAGGCTTGTTTATCTTAACACACCGAAATAAATCAACTAGGTTCGGCGTTAACCCTCATCCGGGAGCGAAAAAAAGTAGTATGTTGTGTGAGCAGTTCTCGTTTGTTTTATTGCCTAGTGGATTTTAGCTCTTTATCTCAAAAGAGCGGAGTGGGATAAAAGAAAGGTAGCAGATTAGTAGACCCGAAAGGGCATGATTTGATTAGAGAAAAATTGCGACGTTTAATGTTTATAGCTTGTTTTGCATAAATTGTGTTAATTGATTATCTTTTGTTTTTCTGGATAGTTTTATCCATCTGTGTTTCTCTATCGTTATTCTTGCAATGTTGCAATCCTTAATTTCTTGTTATTTGCATTGTTATTTTAATTTTTTTATTAGTTCATAAAAGTCGTGGCACTTAAACCACAAAATCGGTTAATTAGATTAGCACTTTCTACAGTTTGAGTAAACGCAACCTTGAGACCCTAGGAAGATTTGACTATAGTTAATTCGTTAACTAGGTTTAATTTTAGATGCATACAAACTTTATCAGTGCACCAGAAAGTAGCAGTTCTAACCAGGGAACTATGGAGTTGGATATTTCTAACTCACGTGGGAGAATAAGGATCAAGCTGAAGAGGAGAATGTTTAGGAGGAGCTAGGAACTCTACTAGAAAGTAGCAGTTCTAAGCCAAGAACTGTGGAGTTGGATATATCTTACTTTAGTGGGAGAATACAGGCTCAAGAGGATGAGGATAATTTTTAGGAGGAGCCAGGAACTTTACCAAATTCGTTGTGACAATCCACAAGGCAATGTGGATCACTAGATAAGTATTGGCCTTCAAATTATTCGGTGTTACTCACTGACAGTGGTAAGCCAGACTGTTATGCAGAAGCATCTCAAAGTGTTAACAGAGACAAATGGAATCTTGCAATGGACCGTTGTATGGTTTCGTCGAGGACGAATTGAACTTAGGAACTAGTTCATTTTCCTCAAGGAAAGAAGGTGTTGCATAACAACTGAGTTTACAGAATAAAGGAGGAGGCGCATGGTAGCAAGCATTACAAGGTAATGCTGGTGGTGAAGGGATCCAAATAGAAGTACGGTATTGATTATACTAACATCTTTACGCCAGTTGTTAAGTTAACTACTATTAGATTAGTGGTATCTATGGTGGTTGTGGAGAACTTCCAATTACAATAGATTGATGTAAAGATGACCTTCCTTTATGGGGATTTTGATGAAGACATCTACATGAAGCAGCCATAGGGTTACTTGTCTGAAGGTATCAGTGAGCTTGTGTGCAAATTGGAGAAGTTGAAGTTGTGCATGGCTTTAACTAGCCTTGGTACCTAAAGTTGAAAGCCTGGTGCTGCCAAGAGTAAGAAGACGTTGAAGATGGAGGCCAATGAGAGGAGTTAGTCTCCAGGTGGAAGATTGTGAGGTTATGAAGTCTGATAAACTGAAGGCTTTGTGTTTGGCTCAGTTAGTTTGTTTCATCAGAAAAGTATTAGGATTAATCTTGTCTATTCCGTGTAGGGTTAAGATTAATCTTGTCTATTCCATATAGGATAGAGATTAATCTGGCAGCTCCCTATAAATAATCTAGTCTCATCATTGTAATCTGTATCATAACAAAAGTAGTCAAAATCCTGGCCTGACAGCGCCCCCAGACGTACTCTTCTCGTGGAGGGGAACTGGGTTAACAAATCTTGGTGTTATGTGTTCTTAAACTTTCCGTCTGTGATTGTGTTTCATTCTCTACATACCATTGCTCTATATATCTAACATCCCTCTCAAGCGGGACAATGTATACTAAGGTGACAAAGCTTGGACACCAAAGTAGTGAAACCAGGAAATCTCAAGGGTTTAGTCATGAGATTGGCAAGTTGATTAGCAGTGGGAATGTGAATAACTCGAATGAGTTTGGAAGTAAAGAAATCATGAATAAGATGGCAGTCGATTTCTATATGCTTAGTATGCTCATGCGCGAAGGAATTCTCGGCCATGGGAATGGCAAAGGTATTGTCAAAGTACAAAGAAATGGTCGAGGAAATGGGAATGCGAAGATCATAGAATAATTCGCTCGCAATTAGTGGGAGCCATGGAGGGATACTCCGCCTAAGTAGAACAGCTAGAAATCGTAGTTTGCTTCTTTGATTTCCAAGAGATGAGAGAATCGCCTAAGTAGACGCAATAGGCGGTAGTGGACAACGAGAATCAAGACAACCAGCCTAATTGCTATCCGAAAAAGCATGTAGTTGTAGGGAGGAAGTGGAGGGAAATAACAGGCTACAACCTGGATCACTTTTGACATAGCAAATGGCGTGAAGAGAAACTTGCTTGTGCACATCAATAGGTATGCTAACAAACTAACTTAAATAATTGACTAAGAAAGAGATGTTGGGTCAAGTAGTGGTGAGATAGATGAGTCGACCAATGAGCCATTGATATGGGGAAGGGTCAAAGAGAGGGGGTCCAGAGATCTGAGAGAGACGTTTGGTAGATTCTGAGGGAGTGAGGGCTGGTTTAGAGGCTGATAAACCAGTATCGGAAATAAGCTCAACTACGAATTGGCATTGATTATTGCTGATACTAGAAGTAGACAGAACTATGTCTAAACCAAGAAAGAATTTTAACTTACCAATGTCTTTAATAGTAAACTTGTCATCGATATGAGTTTTAAGAACTTGGATGGCCGAAATGTTATTGCCGGTAATGATGATGTCATCAATGTACAAAAGGGTGGAGAGAAAAAAATTATCAATTTTTTAGTAAACAATGAATAATCAGCCTTGGATTAGACGTAGCCAAGGTTCTTGAGGAACTCCGTGAGTTTAAAGTTCCATTGGCAACTTGCTTTTTTAAGGCCATAAAGATATTTATAGAGCTTGCAAGTTTATCGGAAGAAGGAAAAGGAAAACCCGGAGGAGGTTTCATGTATACTTCTGCATCCAAATCTCCATGTAAGAAAGTAGTGTTACGTCAAGTTAGTGTATAAACCACTGATGACATTCAATTTAGCGTTTACCACCCTAATGCAAGCGACATTTCATGCATAATTGTACAACTTTGGGCAGAAGTTTAGAGTGTTTCTTGCATTTTAACCTTTTATCTCGATTTAGTGTCTCGGACCCGGTCGGGGTTCATTTGATGTCGCTTTGGAGTGTTTTTATAGATTTCAGGGAAATGGCAATTTGAGGCATTAATCAGAGTGATACGATGTGCATTGATGGTCTAGGAAAAGAAATGAGAAGCATTCGACATCAAGAGACAACTCGGAAAGCGCAAGAATATCTACTTGGTTGGAAAACGTTACAGTTTCGTATTTTGGACATCTCTCCTAGCTCGGAATTTTGATTGATGCACAGTCGGTCGCGTTTGTATAATAAGAGAAAATTATATTATGCGTCTTTGGGTGTAATTTGCGGAAAATGCCGTTGAAAAGTGCGGCGCACATTATACTGGTCTAAGGCGCACTTTTTGCCGACTGACAGACACAAGGATTTACTCCCTTATAAACGCTTGGTTCCTCTTCATTAGGCTTGGCAATGGGGGTGGGTTTGGGGCGGGGGTATTGATACTCATCCCCATTCATGTTCTAAAAATTCATCCCCATTTGAATCTCAATGATCATACCCATCCCCAAACCCGTGCATTTTGAATACCCATGGGTATCCCCATCCCCGCACGACTTAATTAAAATTTTAAAAAATAAGAGTACCATATAATCGTCAGGGTAACTCCAAAGGTGAATCCGTTGAATCATGATCGTGGAGCATGGAGAGCTGCTCTCAATTGGAAACAAACTTAGGGATTTTAGGTTTAGGGTTAATTTGGTAACTATCAAATAAGGGTTGTAGAGTAGCTTTATATATTGGGTAGGGTATGGGTATGGGGCGGGGATACCTAAACCGATCCCCGACCCATCCCCTTTCATTTTTAGCGGGTATTCCCCGTTCCCACCCCGTAACCCGTTCAATACGGGTATTCCTCGCTCCGATCGAATTGAATAGGGTCAAATACCCATGGGTGCGAATAATATTTCCAAGCCTACTGTTCATAACCAGAGAGGACTTTTTGGGACAAATTCAAAGCATAGTTCGGAGACTTTGGAGCAAGGAGAAGGCATTGACATCAAGGAGCTCATATCGAATAACATAATCAAGATTAGCATATCGATTTTTTCGACAGTTGTCGGCAAAATTAGGTTTTTTGGAATTCTTATTGTAAAGCAAATTCTAATGTGTTCCTTTGTTGATTTTTATTTATTCTTTGAAGTTATGAGTAGCTAAAAACATTGTGAATAGATTAGAAGAATCATAGTCCTTATGAACGGATGATTGTTTGAATTTGACAATTTATGCGAGTTTGATTGATTTTGGTGTATGTTTAATTTCGTTTCCGTTCTTATTCTTGGTTGGCCGTCTTGAATAGGATCTAGTTAGATTTGTGATTGTCTCAAAGATTTTGCATTTCTAGAACACCAAAATTAAACAACTAGGTTAGTCGTTAACCCTCATCCCGGATCGAATAGATTAGTTCGTCGCTTGAGCAGTTCTCGCTTATTTTATCACCTAGCGGATTTCAGCTCTTTGTCTCAAAAGAGCAGTTATGTACGCTTTTTATCCGCCTCAAAATAATCCGATTAATGAATTAACCGAAGTCAGATCTTCATATGCTCTCTTTAAGTATCTTACTTAAAGTTGTGAAAAGTATCAATCGAAATAATAAGAAGTGTGGTTTAGGTGCTACGAGAACCAATTGAACAATCAAAATGAAAATTGCTTCAAAATTAAAGTTTGCAAGACTACAGGAATGTAGTTTAGAAAATCAGGGATGAAACTGTTTATATTTCGAATCTTCTTGTCAATTCAAATTCAAAAATGACAAACAAATTTCATGATTTAAACCGAACAAGATAAATCCAATAAACTGTCGCAATTCTTATCAAATCAAATCATATCAATTTCATAATTTGCTACCTATCTAGTATCCTAGTCTGCTCTTTTGAGACAATAACTTGAAACCTGCTAGGCGACTAATCAAATAAGAATTGCTCACATGATATGCTAGTTCATTCGCTACCGGATGAAGGTTATATTTTAACCTAGTTGTCTAATTTTGGGTAAGAGATAGGCAAGCTCTCACAAGTCAAAGACAAATCTAACAAGGATTCATTCAAGTTGATCAGGCAAGAAAAAAATGAAAATGAAATCATACATATACTAGAATTCATCCAACTCGCATAAATCGAAAATATCGTCAAATCATTCATTAAAAACAATTAACCTAGGGTTCATCTAATCTAAGCAAGAGAATGTAGCTGCTCATAATCTCGATGGACAAATCAAAATCAGCAAAGGAAGATATTGATTCTACGTTTTATCAAAGATCTATGAAAAACCTAATTTTGCATTTCTTTTTGAAGAACTTGATTTGTCCTCTTAATTACTTTGCCGATTGCGAGCTCCTTGAAGTGGCCATTAAGTCATTCTCAAATCTTTCACTATTGCTCTCAATTTTTTTCACGGAAGTCTGTCTTTGAATGGGGGAGAAACCGAAATTTAGTAGATCCCAAAACTCCTTGAACCTACTGGAATTGTCAATAATAATGCTATAGGGGTGTCATAGATTGCGCTACTTTTATATCGTAAATATTTCCAGAATTTTCAGAAAAGTGTGTCAACTTTAGCGGTATGAAATGTCAATAATTATGTTATAGGCATAGCGCATGTTTGACAGGTCCATAGTGCAAATCCTGACATTGTTCAACACTTGTGAATTCTTCACACCGTCCCAGCTCGTCCATTTCGCTCGGAATAGTGCCCTGACATCATCATGTACCTAAAATCGTACAAAAACACTCCAAAACAACATCAAACTGCATCCAAATGGGCGCGAGACACTAAATCGAGATAGAAGCTAGAAATATGCAAAATACCCTAAACTTCTACCCAAAACTACAAAATGTTTCTTAAATAAGGGCAATGACCATGAAAAATCAAGTGTTATCAAATAAACCCACACTTAAGGTTTGCTTGTCCTCAAGCAAAAAGCTGATAAAGCCATGGAAGACATCTACAATCGAATCAAATTACATAGCAAAGAAAACAAATACTCCTTAAAGCATCCCTAAATTGTGTAACATACAAGTGAACTTTTAAACATAACTAAAATAGGAAGTAAAAGCCTCACAAGAAGTTCTCCAACTTGCCACACACCATCATAGATGTTACACCAACCATCTTTACTTACTCTCAAGGGAAATTAGTTTAAAGATGGAGCTAAGTTACTAATCACAAATATCACTATGCAAGGATCTAATTCTCTCAAGAGCTTCAAACTAGCTCGTTTATCCCTCATGCAAAAACTACTACTTCGAGCTTTTGTGTTCGTTTATTCAACTAATCTCCAACAGCTTTTTTTCATTCTCTTTTTCTTTTATCTCCAAGACTGGGTTTTTTCGACTGTCTCCTTTCTTTTTTAAAAGATTTTCAAAATTTTATATTTTTATTTTTTTCGAGATTGCAACTACACATCAGAAAATCAAGGGATATTAATTCAATTTAGCAACTTTATTGACTCCTAAATTCGGCCAAGTTCCATGCCACTAATGTACACATGATCAAATGAAGGCTTGGACGAAAAGGGATACGATATTATGGGGGTTATGAAAAAGGTCGTTTTAGGAACAAATCTACTAGTGAAGCAGCTTATCTCTAGTACAAAATGGTCTTTTTAGGCCTCCCATTATTTTGCTAGATGGTTATTCGATAAAATGCATGATCGGTCACATCATGTTGGAGAGTCCGTGCTACTTTAAACACATCAAAGCAACTCTAACGAATGAATCAATAGACTTTGATCACAAGCTTAAACTCCTATCAAATCTAGGTTCACAAGTAAGTCAACAATTCAAGTATACAAATCACATGAAAGTTCTCTAAGCATGCCATGTAATTGATTCGAAGATAGTTCCACAAAGATTGAGTTTAGGACTCTCATGCAAGACAAGTACCCAACAAGACTAGCATACACACATCCTATGCAAACCCACCCCATACTAAATTTGGACAGTGTCCTCGCCGAATGAAATGAAAGTTGCATAGGGAAACCTAGATGGTGACAGAAATTTGAGAGGCTCGATACATGATTCATGAAGTTCAGACTCGACGGCGAACTAACTTCTGAAAAACACTCAAACACACACAAAACCAAAAATAAAAGTAAAATGGACTAGGACAAGTGTCCAAGTCCCACGCATAATAAAAGTGGATATACTATCCAAAAAGAAAGAACTAAAAATACAAAGATAGACGGTGATACTCGATCAGTATTCGTCTGGTGGACGCGAATGTTGTGGGCTTCAATCTAAGTGAGGTAGTGTAGGTAGTGGCTCTGCTCATCGTGATGCTCTTGCTCCACTCTCCTTTGCTCGATCTATGAAGGCTGATGTCCCAAGTCGAAGGATGTCTGCGAAATTGTCTCCTGCTGTTGCTGCCATGGAAGACTTCCCTCCCCAAAGTTGATCTCCCACTATTGGACTAACCTCATCATATCAGCAGTCTTTGTCAGTGGTGGCTGATGTCCATGTGATGGCGGTGGGGGTGTGGTGGAAAGCCAACACTCATCAAAGAAAACTCATGCAGATGCACTCCCTACGCCGCAGCCAAGTATCTAGCTTGTATGATGTCAAGACCAACCATCCTAATGGTCCAGTAAGGCTCTAAGTCAGCCTCATTTCTCTAGTTCCTATGAATACCCTTGATCTAGATGATCCTAGCCACAAACGCACAACTTGGTTGATACCTCTTCAATCGAGTCCATCTCGAGTGAAAGAATTGGGCGACTACATATCCTGGATGAAGTGGACTCCCTACCCATGGCTCTGTAGAACATCATCTCGTCCTTTGTAACATGACGGCCGTCGCGACCATGAAGATTCCGCCAAGAGAGAGTTTGGATCCAAACAAAGCGGAAGAGGTGAGTGAAAGGATCCAATATTCGGGTGAAGGGTGAGGATGTCGGATTCCATTCATGACTATCATTAGTGATTCTACTCCAATATCTTTGGGTGTGGTTGTCGATTGAATTAGGGGTCTTGATAGGTGAAATATGAGGTCCGGAGAACCCATCGAATGGCCCCACGAATCCAAGAGAGGAATCAAACTCATCAAATTTTTTATTGAATTCCAAGCCTCCCAAAGAGTAAGATATGCACTTACCATTTATCTTACTCTTCCTAGTCTGATAAGAGAAGGAGCTATAAATCTCCTACAAAGGAGCTAGCATCGGTGGACCAGAAAGAGTGAAAAGTCCCAAGATCCCTACATTGTTGACGAGTGCCTCTCTTCGATCGCCCCAGGTGGGATTCAAAGCTCAAATGCCTTCAAGGTCAAAGACAATAGTGGGGGCTGGCTCAAAGTGGCGGAAATGCTACCAAATGACTGTTCATTCTTTGATGGTGAGATGGCAAACAAATTGATGGTAGTCCTGTACCTCTGGATAATCGATATCTAGGATCACCTCAACATTATCCACAACAGGTTCATCCTTAGTGTCAACCTCCATAGGACGTGGTTGTTGTGACTCCGGTTCTGAGGAAGATACTAGAGGAGGCATTGCGACGAGCATATAACCTGGAGGAACAAACTCAAAACGACTGAGGTTAACCAACAAATCACTCCACACTTATCTTTCGCCTAAAACAATATATGCATCAAGTTTTAGCAAAAGAAAACAGTGGGTTAAGAAACTACTAGTGATTATCCCATCCAAATAGGCAATCGGCATATTGAAACATTTTCAACATCTTTAAGGCAGTCCACATGAGGCGTAGGGCATTTAGAAACTATAGACAAAGTCATACAAACTATGCAAGACATGGGAGAGTTCATAAATTTTTATATCAGGAAAATACCCCAAAAATATCGACCAAAAATCAACATTCCGACAACCTAGTCATGCAATTTCAAAGGGAAAATCATATCACCAGCATTCTATCATACCCAATTTCATTCTAGCATCATCAATTTCACAAAACCCCAAACTCGAAAATTAGGGTTCTTCAACCTAATCATCAATCTCAACAATCTGACCAAATCAGGGCAAACAAATCAAAGATAAAGCAAGGTATAGACATTCAGGGGTAGTAACTTGTATTCAACATGATTTAAAGAGATCAATTGAGCACTATCAAGCAAAATTGGAATTTTCGAAGAAACTAGGCAAATTTGATCCAAACAAGCTCAAAACTCAATCAAAGTGGATGCAAATTGACGGCAAAGACCGGCAGAGGCCTTGCCAACAACCAAACAGAGGGAAAATCAATGACGATGGGGGTGTGGTGGTTTTGGTTGTTATTGGTAGCGGAGGGGTTAAGAATGATCGTCAAAACTTGCTCTATATGGATTGTCAATATTTGCGCTATGGACATAGCGCAAACTTTGACAAGCCTTAGCGCAATTATTGACAAAGTATCCAGAGACCTATGTCAAATTTTGCACTATGAAATGTTAATGATTGTGCTATACGGCATAGCGCAATTTTTAACAGAGCTTCATAGCACAAAAGGTGACATCCAACTCTGTAAAGTTTGTCTCTTCACGCAAAAACAAATTTGCACCGACAACTCGGAACAGCAATGGGACTCAAGTATCATGCTTTAGACTCGATCTAACACCTAACATGCAATGTGATTCAAAGAAAATGCAAATACTAATCGATTGTTCTCTCAAGAATCCGCTTAAGTTCACGATTCATCACCTTTGCTTGACTGTTTTCCTGTGGATGGTATATGGTAGTCAATCGATGAGTTACGCCATATTTTTGGCAAACTCGATCGAATTGACCTTGCAAGTGAGTGCCCCTGTCGCTAATGATGGCACAACGGTAACCCTGCGAGTCGGTTCAAATGGGCATTCACCGGTGGTTAACGGTCGGATAAAATAAATTGATCATTGAAATCAGTTAGCGTTTTTAACCGACTAACCAGGCCCAACGGTTAAATAACTGTTAACCGACCTTACGGTTAATTCATCGATTCTTAACCGACCAATTAGTCGGTTAAACCAAATAACCGACTGTGGTTGATTTATCCACCTAGCCTACTTTGAAGGCCCCAAAAGAAACAAGCGCGCCTCGCCGATTGAGAGTGGACTATGGAGATGGGTGTTGCTGCTCGCCGACTCGCCGTTGCCGAAGCATAGCTCGTCGGTTGGGAGAGGAGGTTTGATCGAGATAGACATTCAAGAGATGGGTGTTGTTGCTGCTTGCCGTGAGCCTCGCTATCGCCGAGTGGAGTGGTTGAGATTGAGAGCCTATTGCTACTCGCAGTTGCTGTCGCAATCGAGTAGTTCGTCGGTTTGACTTGGGAGTAGAAGAGGAGAGTCAACATGACAAGATCCGAGATTGACATTCCTATTTGACGTAATTTCAATTTAATAGCATATAAGGGAAGGGAAGGGGAACTGGGGACGGGAAATTTGATTTTGATTTTTGATAGGGTACTTGGAAGTAATAGTAGGTTGTCGACGCCATTTGGGTGTTGGGAAAAAGAATTTGTTACCGGTTAACTCGAGTTAATCGAAAGTTTCAATCGATTCGCCGATTAACTGAGTTCTGGTTTGGTTAACCAAGACCGATTTTCCACCCTTACGCGAGGGGTGCCGAAACGCATAAAAAGGCGGGTGATAAATTTTCTCATTTCCTAACATCATTAGTAGGAAGCGCTTCTTTTCTACCCACTTTGACATGTAATCCACAACAAAAAGAATGTACTTATTACCACGAGACTATGGGAAATGGCCACAAAATCAATCTGCCACACATCAATGATTTCTACAGGCATCGAGATAGTCATAGGAATTTCATTTCAATTTGAAATGTTACTTGAACGTTGGCATGTGTTGCAATTCTTCATATATCTGCCACAATCCTTCCATGTCGTCCTCCAATAGAATCTTGCATCCAAAATCATTCGGGCAGTGTGATTCCCTCTATGATGTCCCCTAGCGGGGCTGGTGTGGCAACACTGCATGATATTGACCGATTCATGCACTGTAACGTATCGTCTGATGATTCTATCCGAGCCCAAATGGAAAAGGTAATGATCATCCCAGATGTAGTGCTTGGAATGGGAAATCAGTTTCCGTCACTGGTGATGAGTGTAATCGTCTGGGAATGTCTCAAAAGCAAGGAAGTTGGCTATCTCGGAAAACCATGGGCATTTGTTGGGGTGATGCTCCGAGACTTCCTCTGGTTCTTCCAAGAGGAATCACTATTTATCCAAGAGGAGCTCAATATAGATCTTTGCTTCAGCAAATCGACCCGGAGGAGGCCCTTCAAGGCACGAAAGATAATATGTTGCAATGTTTTCCATTCACGCCTTGTCCTTGATAGTGATGTCAAACTCTTGAAAGAGTAACACCCATCAAATTAATTTCGGCTTTGCATCCTGTTTAGCTAGAAGATACTTAAGAGCATAATGGTCAGTGAAAACCGTAGTATGGGACAACACTAGATAGGACCTGAACTTGACGAATGAAAAGACAATAGCCAAGGGTTCCTTCTCCGTAGTTGTGTAGTTTCTCTATGCATCATTAAGCGTCTTGCTAGTGAAGTAGATGGGATGGAATCACTTCTCTCTCAGCTGTCCTAACACTGGTCCAACTACAAAATATCTAGCATCGCGCATCTGTTCAAAAGGGGCCTCCCAATCCGGGCAGACCAATATCGGCGCAGTCGTCATCTTCTTTTTCATAGAACTACATGCCTGAAACATTTATCATCGAATAAAAAAAACATATTTCTCTAACAACTTAGTCATAGATAATGTGATCTTAGAGAAATCCATGATAAATCAACGATAAAAACCAGTATTCCCTAAGAAGCTACAAACAGTCTTAGACATTCACAAGCTGTGGAAGTTGAGAGATGGTTTCGAGCTTAGCTCAATCCACCCCAATACCTCGTTCGGAGAGCCCTTGGCCTCGCACGATCTCTTCTCTACCATGAAATGGCACTTTTCCCAACTTAGAACTAAGTTGGTTTCTTCATATATCTCTAGGACCTTCTCAAATTTAGCTAGACAAATGAAAAATGAATCTCCATGGACAGAGAAATAATCCATGAAAACCTCAACAAAATCAAGTAGATGCCCAAAGATCATTGTCATGCACCTTTGAAAAGTCGTGGGTGCATTACATAGGCCGAAAGGGGATGCACATGTATACAAATGTGTCGAAGGGGCATGTGAATGTGGTATTCTCTTGATACTCTGACACGACCAAGATCTAAAAGTACCCTGACATCCCATCTAAGAAACAGTAGTACTCATGTCCTGCAAGGCGTTCTAGCATCTGATCAATGAATGGCAACGAAAAGTGGCCCTTCTTTGTAACATTGTTGAGGCACATGTAATTAATGACACTCGGTCTTTCATGTTAGTCGCCCTTATTTAAGCGATATTCCATCCATATTTGTATAGTTTTGGGTAGAAGTTTAGGGTGTTTATGCATTTCTAACTTCTATCTCGATTTAATGACTCGAACTCGCTCGTGGTCCTTTTGATGTCGTTTTGGAGTGTTTTTGTAAGATTTCAAGTACATGACGAAGTCGGGGCACTATTCAGAGCGATATGGGTATGCATGGACAAACTAGGACGGACCGAGGAGTGAAGAAATCACAACTACTGCAAATGCTAGGATTTGCGCTATAGATCTGTCAAAAATTGCTCTACGCCCTATACCGCAATTATTGACATTCTATAGCGTAAAATTTGACACACATTTCATAGATGGTCAAACATTGCGCCTTGGCCATAGCACAATCTTTGACATCCCTATAGCGCAATTATTGACAATTCCGGCAGTTTGAAGGGTTTTTGGGATTTCTATTTAAAGCCGGTTTCTCCTCCATTCAAAGAAAAACTTTGACGAAATTGACAGCAATAGCGAGAGATTTGAGAGCGACTTAAAGGCAACTTCAAGGAGCTCAGAATCAGCAAAGTAATCGAGACGGCGAATCAAGTTTTGCGCTAGGATTTCAAAATGGTGTGTCAACTTTTGCGCTATGAAATGTCAATAATTGCGCTATAGGCATAACGTGATGTTTGACAGGTCCATAACGCAAATCCTGACATTTTTAGGACTTGTGAGTTTTTCACTCCTCGGACTGTCATAGCCTGTCCATGCATGCCCTATCGCTCCGAATAGTGCACTGGCATCGTTATGTACTTGAAATCTTACAAAAACATTCCAAACGACAACAAAAGGACCCCGAACGGGTCCAAGACACTAAATCGAGATAGAAGCTAAAAATGCGCAAAACACCTTAAACTTCTATAAAAAAACTACACAAATATGCATGGAATATTTCTTAAATAAGGGCGATGAACATGAAAAATTGAGTGTCATCGAGCAGACTAAGATAGTAGATAGGTACCAATTAGCATACTCGAAAGGGCGTGATCTGAATAGAGAATTACTGTGATTATGAATTTAATTTATCTTGTTTCGTATAAAATTGTTGACGTTGAATGTCATTTGTGAATTTGGATAGCCTAGGGGGATTCGAAGTCTAAGCAGTTTCATCCTAATTGGTTCAACCCTTCTTACGTGCAGTCTTGCAACCTTGTTTTGTTTTCTTGTTAATGGCATTTTTATTTGATTAGATAGAAAATTTTGGAACCCAAACAACAAGCTTGTTAAATCGATTAGCACTTTTCATAACTCTAAGTAGAACAGATCTTTGAGACCCTAGGGAATTTGACCCTAAATACTTTGGTAGTTAAGTTATTTTTTAGCACGTACTGCAAGCGTGTCAACCACCCTTTGATGGATGCAAGAGTGAGTAAAGAATGGACAGTAGTCATTTTAGCGACGGGGCAAAGGTCTCGATATAGTCAACACCCGCGATTTGGGTGTTCCGTTGGACCACAAGACGAGATTTATACCATTCAATGGTGCCATCGACTTTGTATTTGATATGGAACACCCAATTGCTTCAAAAGCAAATAAGCTCGGGGTTTGGGGACAACACTGAAAGTGTTAGTTTGAATGAGGGTGGACAATTCAGATTTAATTAACTGCACGATTCCAATTAGGATTTGTGATAGCTTGTTTATAAGACTTGGGCTCGACTTCAAGAGAAGTGGCCAAAAAAGCCTGCTGATAAGCAGGAGACAAACGAGAAAGGAAAACATGATTCTGCATCGAGTACTTGGTTGAATCAGGTAGAAGGTTGCAATAATAAATTCGGAAGAAGGATCCGATAGATCGGGGGAGGAGACGGCCCAATGTTGAATAAATGTTCAATAGGGTAGAAATCACCAGCAGCAATAGAAAAATTATTAGGGCATATGAAAAAAATCAAATTCGTGAAACCGGACATCACGAGAGATGAAAATTTTGATTTATAGTACCTCTTGGTTTGACCAGGGTAGCCGATGAACACACTCGGAACAACACGAGTAGCCAACTTGGGGTGATCCGATGAGATCGTAGAGGGGTACGCGAGGCAGCCAAACACCCTCAAGTGATCATAAGAAATGGGTTTGGAATGCAACCTAGTGAATGGTGTTTGCTGAAAGAGCACTGTTTTGGGTAACCAGTTGATGAGATGAATCCCGTGTTGCACGGCATAACCCTAAAAATGGGTAGGCAATGTAGAATGAATTAGAATGACAAGGATGTGTTGATGCTTACGCTCAGTACGTCCATTTTTTGGGAAAGTATAAATGAAAGTGGTTTGGTGCTCAGTCTCTTTGGAAGGAAATAATTGAGACAGAGAGAATTCTAAGCCTTTATCAATATGAATAGAGCGAACATTGGCATGTACTCGAACAAAGACCATTGTACAGAAGTCAATTATGTGTTGTTTGACTTCAGACTTGGTGGTGAGGAGTTTAACCAATGTAAAACATGAGAAATCATCTATAATAGTAAGAAAAACATATGACCAGCAAGAGTCCAACGGAGTAAGGACCCCATACATCCATATGAAGCAATGTGAAAAGAAGAGTAGCGCAAGAACTACTATTATGAAAAGGGAGGCGTTTTTGGTTCGCCAAAGGACATAATTTGCAATGAAAAGAAGAACACTTGGGACGTAAAGAAGGTAAAGTAGCTGATGTCGAGCTATGCCCAAGCCTTAACTGCTAGAGATCAAAATGGGTGGGATGTCCTTGAATAGCTGAAGTGATAGAAACTGGTGGAGCAGCTTGAGAGAGTTGATAAAGGCCACCAATCAACCTAGCTTTGCCAATCATCCTAGAAGTAGCCTTGTCCTGGGTCATACAAGAAAAACGATCAAAATGAAAAACACACAGACTATGTAAAACGAGTTTACTGATCGAAACCAAGTTAAAATTAAAGGATGGGATAACCAAAACACCATAGAGAACCAAATTCGCACTTAAACAAACTACGCTAACACGGGAAACCCGAATGTGATTTCCATTGGGTAAACTAACAGTCATATTGTTGACTTGATTGGTAAAATTGAAGGAGAGAAACAGAGCAGGAAACATAGTCCGTAACATCGGAGTCCACGATTCATACTCGAGAAGACATAGGATTGGAAGGGGAAGATTGAATGGTACCTGAAAGGTCCTTATCGAAATCAGAAAGCTGAGCTGATGGAGAGGCCTGGAAATACGTGGCAGATGTGGAAGCTTAATACTGATGTGAAGGCGGCGCAACGGGAGCAGGCACGTACGGTGGGGGGCCAGTGACGTACGTTACCATCAGAGTAGGTCTAAAACGGAGGAAGCGGAGCTATGACATTGAAAGAGAGAATATAGGGTCTGGTACTGCTCGGTAGAGATCATCACAGTGTCGGATCCCCCAGAACAATCAAGGCCATCGGAAGCCATGTAGTGGTGGTCCATTGATTGAACAACAACGAAGGTTTTACCTTTTGTGCTATACCCAGGAGGGTAGCCTACCTTCTTCTAGCATTTTTCAATCTTATGCCCAGAGTGTCAGAAGAGGAGAAGAAGGACGTGAGCTGTGCATCGTCCAGAGAAGGAAATGAAGAAGATTCATTACCGTTGGAGGAAGATGCACAGAGTGACCAACTTGCAATGGAGTGAAAGTTCAGTGATCAAGAGTGCAAGTCAGGAACGTCATGTTATGAAACTGTGTCGTTTTTGTTTTATCGTTTATGTATAAGTAAGACACGTGGCGATTTTCACTTGTTACCGTTGAGGCTGTTATGTACAGTAAAACGGTAAAAATGATGTAAGTATAAAACAGAGGATGAGGATGGAATGAAAGGCAAGCTTTCCATAACTTTTCTTCTTCTTCCTTCGTCTCCATCTCAATCGATCATCTCCTCCAAATTTGATATGGTATCAGAGCACTTCTAATGGTGGTCACGCCAGGAAACTCTACTTCGATCGTCTTTGGATTGATGCAGGATGAAGAAGATGATGGTGATAGCGATAACGCTAATCACCAGCGCCACCGCAGCCATGGTGGTAATTCAAACATTCCACCTCCATCTCTCAGTTTTGGTAATCCATTCTACCTCAACCCAAACGAGAATCTCGCACAATCCATAGTTAATGTTAGTCTGGATGGTGGAAATTACCAATTATGGAGTAGATCTATCAAATTTGCTCTTAAAACTAAGCATAAGATTGGCTTCATCGATGGAACCATCCACCCTCCTGAATACTCTGATGAAAAATATACCCTCTGGGATGCCTGCAACACGATGGTGCTGGATAATGAACTCTCTACACTCAGAAATCAGGAGAAGCGTTATGAATCATGAAAATGCACAGTTCTGTGGAATGAACTCAAGGCTAGATTTGGACAGGCGAATGCCCTGAGGTTAGCTAACCTACAGGATGAAATTCATGCTTGCAAACAAGGCCAGATGACAGTCACTCAATACTACATCACAATCAAGGGGTTATGGGAAGAATATGGACAGTTCTCCCCAATTGTTGCTTGTACATGTTTGCCTGGGAATCCAAACATATGCCCAGCTGTCCTTGCATTTTAAACAAAGCAGGACACTGACTATTTGATTAGGTTTTTGAGGGGTCTAAACAACAAGTATCATACAGTGAAGACTCAGTTGCTGATGATGAGACCTCTCCCCTCAATCACCTCAGCATACGATAGTGCCATGCAGCGTGAAGAGAAGTTGAGAGGAGAAGCAGTGATCAGCAATGATTTCATTCAGTCTACTGTGTTTGCCGTCAGCCAGAACATCACATCTGATCAGGCCAAGCAGGTTATGGCTGTTACTGGAGATAGAAGGCTTTTCTGCAAATACTGCAGGAAAGACAATCATGTAGTTGAGGAAAGACAAACAAGAGCAGAAGGCTGGTGGTTATTCAAACAACTCGAATGTTGGGATATTTGTGGGGATGGTCACTCAAGAAACTGAGTCTAGTAGCTCAGATTCAACCACATCCACCATCCACCACAACCTGTTCACATCAGAAGAACTCCATCAGCTCAGGACTCTGCTACAGCAAGCAACAAGCTCTCAACACAAAGCGTTGGTAGTGAGCCATGCTCCCCCTCAATCCTCTCATCATCCAGGTATGTATACTCTCTCTGCTAGTACTGACTATGACTTGATGACAACCTGGATCATTGATACTGGTGCATCAAATCACATCTGTTGCAATCTTAGGTACTTCTTTAACTATAACGCTGGTGTTGGTGTCTATGTGTTTCTTCCTAATTCCACAAAAGCTTCTGTTAGTCATATTGGATCAGTCAAACTTCCTTTCGGGCTGATCCTCCATGATATCCTGCTGGTTCCTAGTTTTGGATTCAATTTGGTTTCTGTCAGAAAGTTAACTCATGACTCCTCTATGTCATTACTGTTTCAATCCCAAAAATGTTTCATCCAGGACCGTATCACCAGCAGGACGATTGGTTTAGCAAAAACCATTAAGGGTTTATATAAACTACCAGCTCAGGATTTCAGTCAAGAGTCTAAAAGTGTCTCTCTCCCCACTTGTGTCCTTGCAGTCCGCTACAATTTCAAACCCCAAGCAATTAATCTTTTGCCTTGGAGATTAGCTCACCCTAGTAATGATAGAATTCGTTCTTTGAAACAATGTAACCCTCAAATTGTTGCTGAACACATTACTCACTGTGAAGTTTGCCATTTAGCAAAACAGAACCGTTTGTCTTTTCCCATTAGTGAAACTATTGCTCTAAAAGCCTTTGATCTAGTCCATATGGACATTTGGGGGCCTCTCTTTGTGGAATCCTAAGAAAAATATTCCTTCTTCCTTACCATTGTTGATGACTATTCAAGGGGAACATGGATTTACCTAATGAAACACAAATTTGAAGTCCGTTCTCTTATTGAGTCATTCTGTCGTATGGTTACTACACAGTTTGAAACAAATGTCAAGGTTGTTAGGAGTGATCAGGGCAAGGAGTTTGCTATGACCAAATATTTTTCTGAACATGGCATAATCCATCAAACTTCTTACGTTGAAACACCTCAGCAGAATGCTCGTGTTGAACGCAAACACCAACATATATTGAATGTTGCTCGGGCTCTGCAATTCCAAGCTGTATTGCCTCTCCAATTTTGGAGTGCGTGCGTACTTCATGCAGTGCACTTAATCAACAGAACGCCTATCCTTGTCCTAAACAACCAATCTCCATTTGAAAGACTATATCATGTTCCTCCTGTCATTACTTACCTTCGAGTATTTGGTTGCCTATGTTATGCGTCTACCTTAGCTAGTCATAAGACCAAATTCCAGCCTAGAGCCTGTCAGTGTTTGTTCCTAGGAATTCCAGCTGGGGTCAAAGGTTACAAAGTCATGGATTTGAGTAATAATCAGGTCTTTCTGTCTAGGGACGTTGTGTTTCATGAAATTATATTTTCCTTAAAGGTGTGTCTGGTTTAGCCTTACCAAATCTCAATAATGATCCTCCTGAGTTCACTCCAGATTCTAAACTCAGGCTGCCTCATGCAGAATTGAGTCAGTCTGTCCATCTATCAAGCCCTCTAATCGTGATCCAGTTGTTGTCAGTCCTAGTTCTTTACCTGCATCATTGAGTGTGCAACCTAATAATGCTGAGGTTGTGGCTTCATCTCCCTCTGTGATGGACGATGACTTAGAGGATACATCCACAGATGTTCCTCCATTGGTCACTAGCCAATCCATTAGGGTTAAACGCCCTCCCAGTTACCTGATGGATTATCATCTTGATTTAACTGCTACCAAGCATGCACTTGCTGCTGTTGTTTGCTATGATTTTCTATCAGCTGGTCACAGGAAGTTTGCATTGAGTGTGGTGACTCTACAAGAGCCTAAGACCTATAGGGAAGCTACTCTACAGGCGTGTTGGATTAAAGCTATGGAGGATGAGCTTTCTGCATTGGTTTCCAATCACACCTGGACTATTATTCCAATTCCACCAGGGAAGCATCCTGTTGGCTGTAAATGGGTCTACAAGATCAAACTCCATGCTGATGGCTCCATTGAACGTCATAAGGCAAGGCTTGTGGCCAAAGGGTTTACTCAAGTTTATGGTGTTGATTTTCTGGACACCTTTTCTCCTATGGCTAAAATCAACTTTGTCAAGTGCCTGTTAGCCATTGCTGCTGCAAGGAACTGGCATCTCCAACAAATGGATGTTTCTAATGCCTTTCTTAATGGTGAGCTTGAGGACGAGGTTTACATGCAAGCTCCACCTGGGTTCGATGTTCCGTCATGTCATTGTTGCAAGCTCCAGAAATCCCTATATGGCCTTAAGCAAGCTAATCGTCAGTGGTTTGCTAAATTAATGGAATCTCTTGTGCAAAATGGATTTAGGCAATCTGGGCTGACTACTCCCTCTTCCTTAAAGGTCATGGTGATGACATGGTTGCTTTACTCGTTTATGTTGATGACATTATTCTGGCTAAAAGCAACCACTCAGAGATTGATCTTGTCAAAGTCTACTTGCAGAAAATGTTCAAAATAAGGGATCTAGGACCACTGAAGTATTTCCTTGGTCTAGAGATTGCCAGATCAAATGGTAGGATCTCGATTTCTCAGAGAAAGTATTGTGTTGATCTTCTTACTGACACTGGTTTCATTGAATCCAAGGGAGCGAAATCACCAATGGACCCACTGCTTCACTTGACAGCAGAACATGGAGAATTATTGGAGGATCCCAGTAGCTACAGGCAGTTATTTGGTCGTCTACACTACCTAACCATTACCAGGCCTGACGTTGCGTTTGCAGTGCAACAGCTGAGCCAATTTCAGGCATCACCACGTACTGGTCATATGCAAGCAGCTCATAGAGTTCTCAGATACTTAAAGTTGGCACCAGGTCAGGGACTCTTCTACAAAACCGGTGTCACTCTTGAAATGAGAGGGTTTTGTGACTCAGATTGGGCATCCTGTCCTGAGACTAGGCGCTCTATTATAGGATACTGTACCTACCTTGGAGATAACTTGATATCGTGGAAATCTAAGAAACAATGCACAGTGTCGTGTTCATCATTTGAAGCAGAATATAGGGCTTTGGCACATCTGGTTTGTGAGTTGCAGTGGCTGTCAGGGTTACTAGCTGAACTTGGTGTTCAGGTAAACACCCCTATCTCTGTGTACTGTGACAACAAGTCGGCAATACACATTGCGTAGAATCCAGTCTTCCATGAAAGAACAAAACATATAGAAATTGACTGTCATGTTACTAGGGAACGCATCAAGTCCGGATTAATCTAGCTGCTGCATGTCAACACGGAGAATCAAGTTGCTGACATATTTACGAAACCTCTTCATCGTCGTCGTGTTCACTACCTCCTTGGCAAGTTGGGAATAATAGATATATATTCGCCAACTTGTGGGAGGCTATCAGAAGAGGAGAAGAAGGACGTGAGCTGTGCATCGTCCAGAGAAGGAAATGAAGAAGATTCATTACCATTGGAGGAAGATGCGCAGAGTGACCAACTTGCAATGGAGTGAAAGTTCAGTGATCAAGAGTGCAAGTCAAGAACGTCATGTTATGAAACTGTGTCGGTTTTTTTAATCGTTTATGTAATAAGTAAGACACGTGGCGATTTTCACTTGTTACCGTTGAGGCTGTTATGTACAGTAAAACGGTAAAAATGCTATAAGTATAAAACAGAGGATGAGGATGGAATGAAAGGCAAGCTTTCCAGAACTTTTCTTCTTCTTCCTTTGTCTCCATCTCAATCGATCGTCTCCTCCAAATCTGATACAGAGAGCCCACACTATATGGCTGAGGTAGACCAGTGGCAAGAACCAGAGACAACGGGCGAGTGGAAGGGCCAACAGATTAAGAGCCCATGATCAGTGTATCTTGGGTAGCACTGCCAAGTTCTTCTTCCACCTGGGAGATCATAATGAATACAGTTTTTTTGTGGAGAAGCATATCTAACCAAATAATCTGGGAAGGGATGGCGGTAAAGCCCGGGTTGAGGTTACGGAGAAGTCGAATGATTTGCTCCGATCGAAAGTAGTCTCGAACAGTAGGCAGAGCTGTGCACGTACACCGGGGAGACAAAGAACAGGTAGGAACAGGGCGGAACATGGTGTATTCATCCCAAAGAACTTTGAATCGCGTATAATAGGAGGAAACATATAGGGATCCTTGCCTGAATGAGGAGATCTCGTCATGAAGATCGTTGATACGAAACAGGTTGGATCGACTGATCCTTTCTTGGAGATTCATCCAAACGTCGCAAGAGAAATCTAGCCACAAGGTGGATTAAGCAATTTCTGGGGAGATTGTCTTGTTCAACAACCCAAGAACCAAACCGTTGGCTCGTCGACAACCCTAAAACAACGGATTGGTGGCCGGCGGTGGGAGCTCGGTGCCGTCGAATAAGCCAAGTTTATTCTTCGTCATGAGTAACATGCGCATTGAACAGGCCACGACCATAGGTTGTAATGTGCCCACAGACGTTGTGTCCTATCGTATGGCTTAAGACCTTGGGGGTATTCAGTAAAAAAATGGTAGGTGGAATGTAATTTACTAGCAACCCTTGCTGTCAATAGATTATATAGTTTTTAAAGATTAAAAATTCTAAATTTATGGAGTAACCGTGTTTGTTTTATTATTTTAAATTTATTTACTTGATTAGAATCATTGATTTGAGGCTTTTATTGGATTGGTTGACAAAGGTTCCACACTTGATGAAGTATCTAATAGTGTTGGTGATACAAAAAATGCCACTTTGCAAATCATAGGTGGTCTCTATGGTTGAATTGGTTAGTTTGATGTGGTAAATTATTTTTACATACATAATGATTATGTATATATGAAAGTTGAGTTTAAATTTCATTAATAATTATTGTGTCCCATACAAAATTTCTCTGATTTTGCAAAACGCAAGGCTGAGGATATCGAGGTTGACTTGTGATGGATATTCCTCAATACTAACTAGAATGAGTCGAGTTCGAACTCAGAACCTACTAGCATGACGGTCCTTTTAGGTTGTGTTATACAAGATTTAGGCAATGGTTGTTGTAAGGTAATTAAATATCTAATCAATAAAAATAATATATAGTTCAAGATTTAACTACATTAATTCAAAATTGCGTGACTTGATAATATGATTTTATGTGGAAATATCGTGGTACAACAAGAGCATAATTAAGCAAGTGATGCACCTGATAGTTAGTTCGTGTATGGGTTTCGGGGTCAAAAGTGTTGGTCCCGGATAATTTATGTGCAATTAAAACATGTATCACCGATATTAAAGCACCACAAAATTAGTTGGATCTCTAACCAACTAATTGAATTCCCACCAATATTAAACCCCACCTCAAATTTAGTGCACATGGAAATTAGTTGGGGATTCAACTAATTGGATGCCACAACCAATTGCTTTCAATTGGTCTCCTCACATTTCTAGTATAAAAAGGTAGCTAGTGCATCCCATTTCAATCATCCCTCTCTTCTTCCTTTCTCACTTCTCTAAGTGTTATAGTGTATCAATTTTCACTTGTTTAATAATTGAGATAAGTTATCTCAATTGGGTAGATAGGTGAGCGGTAGAAAGTCCGGTAAATGTTTTACCGTGGTAGGAATACTTTCTTGTGAGCGATAAAATAGTGAGTAGTTGTTTCGGGGTTGGAAAACACTTGAGAGATACTATTTTGGATCGGCTCGGATCACCTTGTAGCTACCTTGTTATAGTGAAGAAGTGCTCGTAGGCGCCTTTCGCCGTAGATGTACTCTCCGCATTGGAGGGGAACTACGTAAATCCCGGTGTTATTTACTTACTTGTTTTGTGCTTGACAATTTCGAGAATATTCGTTGTATATTGCATTATTAATATTACCACAGTAAATTGGTCTAAGGAGGTTGGCTTAATTATCGTCATTATGGTATTGCGGTGGTAATCACCCATCCATAGTGATTTTAAGTGTGGCGGACTACCGCCACTTCCAACTTACCTGGAAAATATTTACGGTGTGTGGTTTATTAGTGCAATATATTTACTATATTCTCGTTCGCTGCACCCCAACATCAAAAGGTGGATTGTTACTCTCCATAGATATTGCTAGTGTATAAGAAATTGGATTGGAAAAAACCTCATTACTCTGTATAATTATTAATTGTCTAAGAGTCCTCACAACCCCTTTCAAACTCGACGACTAACAAAAGAGTTTGAAGTTATCGAGAGAAGCAATATTGTTGTAAAAGCGCCTAATTTATAAGGAATATTGAAAGGTGCGGTAGAACTACTATTCTTATGGAAAATAATTACTTTTAATATCCAATAATATGGGTTACTCAATATTACAAGTTAATATTATTTAACAAATGAGAAGTTTTTACAATTGTTTTCAATGACTAATCATACGAAAAAATTAAATTTTATGTTATCTTATCATATGGACTCGGGGTAAGCAGCAAACAAAATAGAGGTGCACGATTCCTTTAATTATTCCATTTGACGCAATACATGGACTCTTTATCTTAGGGGCTTTTTGGTCATTTTGTATTTTATCTTCTCTATTTCTCTTTTTCTCGTTATTCTTTTTTCTTGAAGTCAATCCATTCACTCTCTAATATATTGAAAAAATTAGTACGTACAAAAAATAAAATAAAAACGAGTACACCAAAGCAAAAATATGAAAAAGTTAATACACAAAAATAAGTACCGAAAAACCTAGTACGCGGAAACATAAAATAAAAATGCATATAACAGAGCAAAAACAAGTACCGAAAAAGCTAGTATACTGAAACACATACAAATAAAGTTAGTACACGAAAAAGCTAGGATACATAAACAAGTAGTTAGAGACAAAGCCGATATACTGAAAAATCTAATATACATAAGCAAGTACATAAAATAAAAATAAGTACAACACTCTAGAAATATAGAAAAAATTAGTACACACAAAAAAGTACAGACAAATAATAACAGGTACAACACAACGAAAATATAGAAAACACTAGAACACACAAGTACATATCAAAACCAAATAAAGCATATGAGCATCTGAACTTCAGTCCAAAAGGAGACAATAAGGCCACCGTTGAAACAATAGCTCGTGGCGATGATTAGTGACAAAATCCTGCCACCGTTATCACACCCATAGGGAGGTCACATTACACCTCCTACGAAGGTTAGAACTACCCCTAAAGAGGTAATAGTGGTATCCTTAGGGAGGTTGTGTCATCATACCCTTAGGGAGGTCATAATCATACCTCTAGAGTGGTCATGTTACATACATCATGTCATTAATCAATGGGTCATCGTAGTCATCATCGCCAGCCTCGTCAAGGTAGGATCATGGAGTAGTTGAGGATGCAACTCCCATTTTTCCTACCTTTGCTAGAAAGGTGGGATTGGTTTTCTTCCAAGCTGTTACCAAGGAAGGCTATAAATGCAAGAATATATCGAAAGAAGCAGAAGTTCCCAAAACCCACAACATTAACACCACTTGTCAAGTTTTATCTTTCTCTGCAATTTTACATTCTCTGCAACTGTAGCTCTAATCATTATTCTTGGAGCTCTCGCTGAACTTCCATAGGAGTAGGAAGTAATTTAATGTAGTTTGTTCCCAAAAAAAAATCGAAAAGCAACCTCGTTTGAATATTGTTCAAAGAGGTTTGAGCCATAAATTTAATTCTTGTTCATAGAAGTCAAAAGTGAATTTATAGTATGAGTGCCTAGTGGGTTATCTCTATCTGTCAACCACTCCCTTGAGTTTTGTTACCTTCCCTGGGGTGTGAGTTTCAAGTCAACTTAGGTTTCCAACCGGAAAACATATTGTAGGCATCTCCATTGTAAAATTTTAGCAATTGCTAAAGTGATGAGGAGGGTGAGGTGGCACCTCATTAGCATTTATTAGGGATCTTGTTAGACTTGATAAATTAGCAAGCTTTTTAAATTAGAATATCAATTAGAAATACCACATAGGCAATTTAAGAACAAAACATTTATGATTAAGATTTATATTATGAATGATGTATTATTATTGGTGGAAAAATATTGTTAAGGAAGACATAAATAATGAATAGAAATTGTTATTCACTTTAGGGATGGAGGTGGTTCAAAATTGTTCATTAAATGAATTATTAAATTTGTTGATGTGACAATGTGAACATAATTAATAATTTTGTTTGGGATCCATTACAAAATTTTAACAATTTCTAAAGTAATGTGGAGGGTGAGATTGTACCTAATTAGCATTTATTAGGACTCCACATAGACTTGATAAATTAGCAAGCTTTCTAAATTAGAAACTCAAATAATGTCACATAGCCAAATGGACCATCTTTTAAGAAAATAATATTTATGATTAGAATCTATATTATACATGATGTATTATTATTGGTGAAAAAATATTGCTAATGAAGACATAAATGATGAATAGAAATGGCTAAAGATGGGATGGAGGTGTGTGAAAATTATTTATTTAATAAATTACTAAACTTGTTGATGTGACAACGTGAACATAATTAAAGTAATTTTAAACAAATCTTAGAATGCAAATGATCTTAACATATTATCAACACGATCAAATGTCGAGGATTCACGAAGAGTGCTACTAGCTATACCCTAATTAAATTTCTATTTTTGTTTTTGTCTATGATTGGTTATCAACTTTTGCTATGAAGGATCAATAACGTTTTTGTTTGCTTCTGCTTATTTTTATTGGTGAATTCTTCAGTATATCTGGTATATCAAAATTTTCGGTGTGCCTAGTTTTTTTTGTAACGTAAATTCATCATCACCGTTCATTTTCAGTTTGCGATCTTAACGGTTCACAATTATTCAGATATTAATTGTATGCCATATTATTATTTGGTATACTGATTTTGATAATATTTTTCTATGCTCAAATTTTGATTCCGTAGAAGATTTGGTATATGCCAGACTAATTCGTTTGCTTATACGAGTATATATGCATCTTCAGTTCTTCATCCATTATTGATTCTGCTCAACATTTTGGTTATGGCTATTAACACTTTACACCTTTCAAACACACATTATTATTTAAAATAATTATGATGTATTAATGTTGGTTGCGGCCATTATTAGTAAATTACTATTGTCTATATGATATAATTTATGGCGGACACTTCGGTGGAACATTCGATACAAACATTACGTGACCGAATATTATTGGTTGTTTTTTTTAATAAAAAAAAATGTTGAGTTAACACCCAAATATATCAAATAATGCAACTACATCAAACAAATTTATTCACATTCTGTCCTTGTGCAATAACTTCAGATGCAATGGTTGTCCTTGGCTCGGCCGCCTTTTCTGTGCTTGTGTGAATAATTCGGCCGTGATGTTGCTTTTCTTGGACTCAGATCTCTGTTCTTCACCAAAACCTTCTCCGGCATGGACAGTACTTTCGTTCCAATTTTCATCAGGCTCGAGTTTATTGGTCTGTTCTATGCCGTCTTTTTCATCTTCCGATTCATTCTCATCCTCTTCTTCCCGTTCAGCTTCAGACTCGGGTATTGAATCTAGGGACTTTCTCAACCAAAACAAAGGAAAAATACTTTATTAACTGGCTTTCATAAAGTTATAAAAACTAATAAATATTATTTAGAAACAAATAGTCTGTCTTCAAAATTCATTTTTGTTGTAATATGAACAGTAGGAAGTATCCAAGCCAACATTGAAAGGAGTTTGCAATATAATTTTGAGCACAAATAAGGCAGAAACTTTAGTCATAGCACAAAGAATGTAAAGGGACCAAATTAACCAGATGTTCTTCGAAACGAAAGAATATGATGTCAACTACACTAGGTCCATATTATTCGTATATTATAAAACAAAATGATTGTTCAAATTTGAGTATTAAAGATGACATTTTGTTCAAACAAACCACACAATTTAATGATTATGCAGGTTCTTAAATTGCAGGCTTAAAATCAAAACTGATCATGGCTCGTATAAGTCGAATGAATTTGGGTGATCTAGTTGCATTATTCGATATATTTAGGTGTTCACTCAACATTTTTTTTATTAAAAAGACAGCTAATGGTATTCCGCCACGTAACGGTACATGCATGTTTCCACCAGAGTGTTTCCCTTAATTTAGTTATCTTTATAGTATGTTTAACATTTCAAAATTTGAGCGTGCGACATTTGATATTTCAGGCAAGAATGACCCTTTATGGACATTAGAAGCTGAAATCCGCATATAAGTATCGGTGAAACCATCAAAGGCAAAAATGAAACATCTTCTCAAGACGAAGCAATAGTTTTGATTTTATTCGCCATCATCTCTATAAATAGTAAAAAAAAATGAGTAACGACTCGTGTACTTTGTGACATAATATCAAATCCATATATGACCACCACAACTGGCGAATTTTCTTAAAGTACGATACGATCAAAGTACTAAGAGACACATATTCTGAGAAAATGATCGAATATCTTATATGTCTGAGATATTGTGGCTCTTGATATTAACCAACAAGAATCATCTATCTTGGGTTGGATGATTACACTTTTATATGTCATGAGCTTAGAGATATAATACAAAAAGGCCATCAAGCATCATATCAAGACGAAGCAAATGTTTTGGTATTTCATCGCCATTATACCTCGGTGAAGGACTAAAAATGAGTAATGAGAGACACAAGTTGTCCAAAGCTATCTAGCAAATATGTATTCAATAGTGATGGCTTGAGAGACATAAAATCATTTTTCGAAGTGGATGATTATTATACCATGTCTATAGTGACAATACATATTCTCACAAAGGCAATACGACAATACAATATTTTGGAGGAAAAACTTCTTATTTTGGTCATGAGAAAGAAATATATATTTTTACGTGGAAGAGAGTTGCGAATTGATGTTGAAAATTTTCAATCACATGAAAGGTGATACAACCATCAATTTTATCTTGATGATCATATCCAAATATTACTAATTTAGCCCTCAAAATGACTGTGCAAAGGCATATGTTACACTATTTTTGAGAGCATATATAACAAGATATGATGATTGTTCCTATAAGGAACCTTTTTGTTCAGACGGACATAACAATGGTGATTGTACATATCGTGAAAGAACAGTTGATCCCTTGATTGATGACATGGATGATTGGGCACATACATGATGCAATTTTATTCTTTATACAATATATCATGCTCATGACAATATGAGTATTTTATGATGGGAATCAACGTAATTAATTGTGATATATATAACTAATCGATAGTGCACCAAGATTTCTGGAGTAGTACAAAATTTCTCTCAAGCTCTAGATCGAGCTATTGTATTTTTCACAAAAGAACAAAATTCTTATTCCAATTTATTGATGATCATGAGAGGAACAATAATATGACACCTGACCATAAAATTATTGAATCAATAATGTTATCCTCGAATTTGTACTACAGATAAGTTATTGTGATTGAAATACATATAAATGTAAACTATGAGTTTACTCATCCTGACAACTATATATTATTTGCCATAACCGATGAAACCATCATGGTTCAATCATGATGTGAATTGATAAGTACTTTTATGGTCAATTTCGATGATTTTATAATCTAAAGAGTATGTTCTATTGAACATTGTTGTGCATGAAGGTCTCAACTTGAGTATATCAAAAAAATGATTCCTAAGGTTATAGAAATTGAAGCAATCCTTGTGACTTCTCTACTTTCTGGAAACACGAACGATTTTCTGTTTTTTCATCAAGGTTTCGTTTCTAGAAAAACCTCACCACCTTTCCATTACCCATTATTGAGTGAAATCTCCAACAAACCATAACTCATTTTTAGGTTGCTTGTTCTCAAATATAATTGATTGTTGGATAATTATCAACTAAAGTAAAATAATTTCTCTTACACATAAAAGAAAAGGTGATATTTGTGGATCCATACACCCAACATGTGGACCAATTATTTTAATTGATGCATCAACTAGATGGTCACTTATGTATATGAAAGCAAACTATAATTTGTGAGATTACTAGCTCAATCATTTTCGTTATGAGCATATTTTCATGATATCCAGTACAGAAAATTTATCATTGAGAACCAATATTATTCACTTATATTTTACCATCTATGCATATATGGATGTGATAAATATATTTGAATTGCTCCACCAAAATTTATTAGCATGAATTCTTAATGAAGATTGAGAAATTATGATAATTGCGAATTTATTGATGATAAAATATTTACATTGTTGTCAGGAAACTTATTTAATGTCTGGTTTAGAGGGTTATCATTTTTTCTTTTCAAAATGCCCACATTATGGGATAATATCAAAGGTCGGCAAACGAGAGTAGATGTACTGTCAGTTTGCCACCATTTGAGTCTCGCACTTATTGAACTTGAAGTTTAAAAGTATAATTCATCACTAAAGTTGAATTTATCAACTGTCGGACACTTTACTAACCCAAATAGGGTAAAGCTCTCATGTGTCAACTCAAAATACTCCAATAAAATGATGTTGATATTAAGCAATCTGACATCATAAATGAGTCCTAAACTCGCATAAAGCGTGGTAGACCACTCAGTTTGAAAAAAAAAATCCTCAAAGAGAAATGGACCTATATGTCAAGATGGCCAAATTGTGATTAAGATTATTTCAGAAAAAACTATCAAGAGAGAAAAATAATGTATTTAAGAAGAGTCTAAGGTATCTGAAAGATATGAACATAGATATCTCAATTAGATATTGGATGGAAAATATTGGAACCACAATGAAGTCAATGTCGAAATTTTTTTTGCATATAGTGCAACGCTATATATCATAGCTATTTATGAGGATCATGAGTCAAGATGCATGCAAATAAATAATTGGTTGAAAATTGAGATTGAGGGAAACTAAGTTCCTAAGAGAAATTGAAAAGTTTTAAGACTTAAAGTCTTTAAAACAAATGAAACATATGTTTAACTCATTATGAGTCTTTCAAGTTATGAGGCATCTCATTTTGAATGATGAAACATCATCTTTGAAATATTTATTTCCATACCAAAATTTTCTTGATTTTATTTTGTATTTAAAATGCATTTCTTTTATTTGTAAGATTTTAAATGTCATCATCATCATCTTTGGTTTCATAAATGGCATAACTTTATTGAAACTCCTGAATAGTTTCTCAAAGCAATCACCTATTTGATTACCTAGATAGTTCGAGATGACACATGTTGAAGAAATCTTACCACTAGCTTCCAAATTGTCTATCTCTCTCGAATATGATGATAAGAACATATCATGGCTATAAGTACCTCATTGGTGCATATCATGGTTATAGATCACTATATGTGAATATAAGTTGATTTTCATCGTTGATAAGGACATATCATGGTTATAGATCATTATATGTGAATATAAGTCAATTTTCATAAAGAAATGAGAAAGACTCTACTTTGAAGTTGTGAGTCTTCGTGCACTTAAAGTACTCATAACCCTTGCTAGTCGTAAGACTTGCTATCCCTATCATATCATTTGCAAAATTATATTCTGGCCCTGCTAAAAAATAATGAGACCAAGTTAAATCATAGATTAGTTTTTCAAAGAACATTAGATCTAATGTTACTCTATTTGAGCAATTGAAGACATAACAATATAATATTTATGTTGGTTGACCATAAATTGGTCCTCTGTGGCAATACTACCTATAGTAGGTATGAAACAAACTTATAAAACCACACTTCCATTAAAAAACATAATCATATAGGTCATGCATGAAATATATTTACATATATCCTCAAGTTGAAAGAGGGTTGTGTTAGGTATGCTATGTCTCGATGCACAATTTCCCAAATGCATTTCACCAAACAATTTGTTCAAATTGAATTCCAAGAGAATGATGAAACATTATGTGATTATTATGCACACTTTTTCCTTCACTAGGTGTTTATCCCATATGGTTTTCCTAGTAAGGTTTTAATGAGTCATATTCTCATCTATTGGTCATTCAAGGGAAATAGTTATGTGAATATTACCAATGACCATTGCTCATATTACATGCATAAATTTAGATGCAAAAACTTCAATGAGTTGGAAGAATATTTTCATGAGTTGACACAATTGACAAACAAGTGTACTCAAGCGATAACTTGGTTGATTTAATCACCAAGGCCCTTCATACATCAACTTTTGGACAAACAATTAGAGTTCGATGAATGACGGATCTCAACTGATATCATGTTGACAGGGAATCGATATGCATGACACTCTTTTTCCCTTAACCGTGAGTTTTTCCATATGGGTTTTCCTAGTAAGGTTTTTAATGAGGCAGTATCAAATAGCGTATTCGAAGAACATCAATGATGCACATTCTTAACAAATGAACATTCACAAGGGAGTGTTATAAATAATATATATAATGAATGTCCATCACACCGTATATTGAGTGTCCATTATATAATGAAATTTAATATCATTCAAGGCCTCATTCATGTACTCTTTCATATGTGAAATAATGCTAGAATCCTATGGGATTGTTCTCCACCTATAAATGGATGTTCATCTTGTACCAATAGTGGATTTTTATATGAATAAAAAAGCTAAGACCTCTCTTCCCCTCTTCCCCTCTCTTTTATGTCTCTTATTCTCCATTGTTCATTGGAGTATATTCTCAATCCATTAGTTTCTTAACAGTATTGTTATTTATAGACAAAAAGCAACCAATATATACAATATTAAAATTATATAAAGCCCGAAGGGTTATGTCGTATTGTATAAAAACTTATTTTAAAGTAATGTATGATTTTGCAGTATACACAGAAAGCAAATATAATCTATTTTTCAACGATGTATTTTAATCATTATTAGTGGAGAACCCGTTCGGGCTTAGTCCCACTCGGCCAGGTCAACCCGATTTAAGTTTGTGTGAAGGGAATGCAACCAGACTACTCATGTGTTAGGTAGAGTTGGCCGAATCTAGGAGTCAATAAAGTTGCTAAATTAAATTAATGCAAGTTTATATAATATTCCTTGATTTTCTTAGGGTGTAAATAGATTTGGGATATAAAAAATTTCAAAATATTACTATATGAATTTAAGAATATATCAAAACTACAAAAACATTAATTAATTGTATGGAACTGGACACGAACGACAAATAGTTATGGTTTAGAGTAATCACCCTTACATTCATCCAGCTGGATACCTCTCTGTTATTAGCTTCTATTCGTACTAGTGGTGAATTCTGATCCTAAACGAATTTGTCTTTACGAACAACTAACTTTTGAATTCCAGCCTCCATCATTACCTTTTCTTCCTCAATCGTTACCGTTTCTAAAGATAGGAGCGCAAGTTGCTTCTTTCTCTAAATAATACTTCCTTCCAACTCCTTAGTTGTTTGCACTATGGAAGTTTCAACCCCTTGGGAATGTTCAATGATGGACATTCGACACTTTGCTCGGGGTACTATTCCTAAAATTCGACTTGACCTGATGTTTCTTTTCGCAACGTCTTTTTCAGATGGATTAATAGTTCTTTTCGCAACGTCTCTTTCACAACGTCTCTTTCAGATGGATTGGTAGTACTTTTCGTAACGTCTTTTTCAGATAGATCAATAATTACCTTTTGCAGAGACTTTGACCGTAATCGAGAGGACTTAATGAGGGGAGCCTGGGAGGCAATGCTAAAATGCCTTCCTAGAAGGGATAATAGCAGTTCTTTCTTGTTTTAATCCTTACATTTGCAACATATGACTTGGTAATGAAATCCGAAATTTCATGGAAATGGAAGGCTTGCCAAGACATTTGGTTTTTTCGGCTTTCCCCTTTTGTATATATAAAAAGTATTTTTGGTGAATAATAAAATATCATTCATAAAAAAGTATCTCATTTATAAAAATATTTTAATAAACATTTAGATGGACACTAAATAAGATTGGGAAGAAGACAACTGATCATGAAAAATTTAGTAGGTCAGATTGATCGAGAAAGTAGTCAATTTATAAATGCCGAAGTTATAAAAGTGACCTAAATGGACAAGGAAATCAAGGCAAGGAAATCACTTACAATGTTGGTCTTTTTGTAGATGTGATCAAACTTAATATCCCAATTTCAAATGTAGAGATTACGACATCTATCAATCAAAGCAACATGTTAATGGTCGTCAAAACCACTCCCTTCCAAAAGTTAGATAGCACAATTCAATGAAAATTTAATTGAATATACATAATAGTTTTTAAGTTTATCGATACTCTAAAATATCCATTAGACTCAAATTTTATCTTATTTTATTAGATTAAATTCGATCGTACGATTACTATCTTGCGGATTGGACGTTCTTGCCAAAGGTTTGGCTAGAATAATATACATCGATCTATTTATTTTGTCTGTCGGATGTTCGTTTACATGGGAACTAAAACTTAAAACCCAGCGATCGTTCATCTCTTTTCGCTAAGAAATCAACAAATAAATAAACAAACAAATTGTTGGTTGAGACTTCGCTTCCGATGCACTTCACCTCCATTTCTAATTTCTTATTCAACCCATCACTACTACACCAACAACCGCGATTCCACCTGCTA
The DNA here is from genome assembly GCA_030674075.2 of Linum usitatissimum. NCBI lineage: Eukaryota > Viridiplantae > Streptophyta > Magnoliopsida > Malpighiales > Linaceae > Linum > Linum usitatissimum. Next base: position 2,024,729 of record JAUJYP020001182.1, read on the forward strand.
CCGATTTCATACATCTCACCAAATCTCACTCCCAAATGTCAAAACCCCCTAGAGATCCATGATACATTTCTAACCATCCTACTCTTCTGATTCAGCTCTCTCAAGCTGTTGGATCAACAAGGAACAAGATTGCCAAAAAATCTAATCAGTACTACTAGCAGCGGAGGTTTCCATCTTTGGATTTAAGCATGGTGGAGACAGCGGCCCCCGTAGGTCGTTTCCAGTACCACAGGCTGGATGTGAAGCGATGGATTCCACCGTTTCTGGCATCTCACAAAACCCTTTTCACCTTCTTGTGGATTGCCGCTTTTGCCTCTGTATTCCTTTGGCAGCAGGATGTCGTAGGCAGCCGAGGTTTCAATGTCTTCCGGCGGGCCCCTCTCCGTCCGATGCCCAAACTTCGGCCAGTGGTTTTCAATTTGACCGATTTTGGTGGGGTCGGTGATGGGATCACTGTGAATACCGCCGCCTTCGAGAGGGCGGTTTCGGCGATCTCAAAGCTTGCCAAGAGAGGAGGCGGGCAGCTGAATGTGCCTCCTGGGAGATGGCTCACTGCTCCTTTTAATCTCACCAGTCATATCACTTTGTTTCTTGCTGAGGATGCCGTTATACTTGGAATTCAGGTAAAAAATTATACCTTTTCTCCTTGGAACAAACCAACCAGCTTCTATAAGGTTTGCTTAGAACTGGAAATTTGGATCAAAGGGTGGTAATATGATAGCCCCTACTGCTATCATTTTATTACTTAACTTTTCTTTTGTGTTTCTATGTAGAAACCTTCGCTGTATTAGATGATACACTGATACGTCAACCCCACTGTAAACAAAAATCTATGCATAGTTGTTTGTGTGGCACTGAAATTTGAAAGTATTCATGGACTGTGGCATGTCTTGCAAGCTTTAATTTTTATCATGTGGGCTTCAATGCTTGAACATGTTAGGGTGTTTGGTGGTGTTCAAACTGTCCAGTCTTTCCCTATAAATTGGCATAGGCATCTCATGATCGAGTTTGACTAGAATTTATATTGGAGTTAGTTAACTGGTTGAATTTGTTTCTTTTCTTTGGCGGGCTTTTGCTTACATCAAATTGCAATGTATATGGTTCAATGCTACACGTAGCCCCGTCAGTTCAACCTTTCTTTTTATGTGACTGTAGGATGAGAAGTATTGGACTTTGATGCCTCCATTGCCTTCCTATGGCTATGGAAGAGAGCATCCTGGTTCAAGATATGGGAGCTTAATTCATGGTCAAAATCTCAAGGATGTTGTCATCACAGGTCAGTCAGTTCAACATATGCAATTCCGCAGCTATATTCTACTTTGAGCTAAATCCATTTATTTTCCATGATATTTTAAGTTGGAACTTGTTGCTGCGATATTCTACTTTGAGATTGCAAAGTCATCTCGTCCACGTCTATAGTATTTTAGGCTAAACTAGTCTTCTTAATTTTCTGACTATTATTTGGACTGGCACAAAAACGGAAATAAATCGGAGATCTGCTTATCGGAACTGGGCACCTCGTTCTATGGTCCATTTTGCGATGGTGGTCATAGAGTACGTGAATGTAACCTACACTGGGCAGTACTTAGGAACTAAAAGAGTATTTTAATGGGAGGATTAGCATTGGGAAGAATGTTCTTAAATTACAAACAACTACATCCATTATGTTAGGCTGTTATCCATAAAGGTTTATAATGGACTCCCCTTATGGAATAAGGAATTGAAGTCGCTTTGATTGCCTGCAGCTAATTGGATACGAGTCTCCTGCCGAACTTTGAGGTTCACTGTTTACTTTCTGCTGCACCTTGACAGTTTTATTTGCAACTGAGAACTTTCCAATCTCCTGTTTGGAATCAATATGGGACCTGTCCTAGGAGCTATTTTTTATACAAGGCCTGTCCCTAGTCAAGCTGCCATGCACCAAGTCAAAGTGATCTGAGATTGTGTTTGTGGTTTAACAGGACACAATGGTACCATTGATGGACAAGGTCAAACATGGTGGAAGAAGTACCGCCAAAAGCTTCTCAACCACACCAGGGGCCCTCTTGTTCAAATTATGTTTTCAAGTGATATTGTGATCACTAACATAACTTTGCGCGATTCTCCATTTTGGACTCTCCATCCATACGACTGCAAGAATGTAACAATAAGGAATGTTACAATTTTGGCCCCCATATTTGAGGCCCCAAATACTGATGGAATAGATCCAGGTAAGCAGTTTCTTGCTCTTCCTGTTTCTGTCAATGTCTTGATGTTTGCCATGTCAAATACGCTTGTCGACCGCTGACTTCTTAGTCCCGGTCTATCTCGAGGTAGCACCTAATTTGGTAGTCTTACAAACCGAACTTGGATTTTGTACATTCAAAAAGAGGTTGACTTGGTAATAATAAGGATGACAAACACCCAATCCACCTTGGGCTGTAATCTTGAGGATGGTATAACCTACTAAAATATTGTTAAGGTACCATTTTATTGTAAATGATGATTCCATGAACCATTACTTTCGGTTTTATCAACAGATTCATGCGAGGACATGATAATTGAAGACTGTTACATTAGTGTGGGGGATGATGGAATTGCAATAAAGAGTGGCTGGGATCAGTATGGAATTGCCTATGGACGTCCTTCAAGAAATATTATCATCCGTAATATAGTAGTTCGCTCTATGGTCAGGTGAATACCTGAATCTTGATCCGTAGCTGACTTATAATCCTCCTGAAACTTTATCCTGCATACTGTCCTGAAATTTTATCCTGCATCCTGTGCATTTACGTCCTACGTTGTAAAGAAATTAGCTTTTAGATAATTATGTAGTTAATTTGTTAGTTGCCTTACTTCTATTGATGGCCGTGTGCAGTCTTGAATTTTCTCCATTCTTTCTGTTGTCCGTCTTTCAAGATTGATATCAGGCACGTTTGGTATATGGCACTTTTTGTGCAGAGCAAATGTATTATTTAAGGTGCATGATTGTTCTGGATTTGTTGTCTTCTTGATCCAACTTTTATGCGTCCTACCATGCTTGCCTTTTTTAGTGAAGGGTCACATAGAAAACTGCAAACGAGATAAGTTGAACTTCATTTCCGTGATGGATTATCGTGCATTTTGGGCTACATCTGCATACTTCTGTGTTAAATTCTTTGTCTTGCTGACTTCATTGTTGTCTAGAGATTTCAAAGTGCAACAAACATGCTATTCTCTGGAAATTAACTGTGGTACTTTGTAACAGTGCTGGAATATCAATTGGAAGTGAGATGTCTGGTGGGGTATCAAACGTCACAGTAGAGAATGTCCTTATATGGAACTCGAGACGTGCAGTTCGAATCAAGACTGCTCCCGGAAGAGGAGCGTACGTTCGACAAATAACATACCGCAACCTAACATTCGACAATGTAAGAGTTGGAATCGTGATGAAAACCGACTACAATGAACACCCAGATGGTGGATATGATCCGAAGGCTGCTCCGGTGATTAGGGACATAAGCTTCACCAGCATTCACGGGCAAGGAGTTCGGGTCCCTGTTCGCATACACGGAAGTGAAGAAATCGTAATAAGGAATGTGACCTTCCAGGACATGTCTGTTGGCCTAACTTACAAGAAGAAGCATATATTTCAGTGTGCCTTTGTTGAGGGACGTGTAATAGGGACCATTTTCCCAGCCCCCTGTGAGAACCTCGACAGGTACGATGAACAAGGACAACTTGTTAGGCGTTCTGCTTCACCCAACTCCACAGACATTGACTATGATTTTTGAGTTAAAATTGTTTGGTGGGTCCCATTCCAACGGTGCATGTTTTCTTGAATGTCAACGAGTTTCATCAATGGATGATTAGACTTTGGACTAGTTGATGACAGTTCATCGCTCCAAAGTCTGCAGAATACACTCTTCCTTTTTTTACTTTGCTCTTCAAAGAAAGAAAATGCATTTGTTTCTTTCTGGTTTCGTTGATGTACGTTATGGTGTATATATAGAAAGCTTCAGTTGATAATTTGTGGAGAATCAAATGAGAATACCAGTGACCTTCTCGACTGTGTTTGGTTTGGTGTTGTGAAGTGAGTTTCTAATGATTTCTACTACTCCTATTAACTAATCCATTTGCAATGGTTTTTAATTGGAGACAGACATTTTCATCTTCATTTGCCATTCGCAGTTCGTATGTTACTATTTTCTTTCAGGCAGTTCATATTTTAATATAAGCGGATTAATTTACTCTTAATTAAAATAATTATTCACATGGATTGCGTTAGTATAACACGGATTGCGCCTAATTAATAATTTACAAACTACATTCTCTAAACCAATTCAGAACATAAATCTTAACCAAATAGGATTATAGGAAAAAGATTTCTAAACCAAATTAGAAAAGGATTTAAGAAAATCTTTAAACTTACAAATTGTTCCTGACCGGAGGTCAGTTCGGAGTCGACTGGAAGGTCTAGTTGAGTGGGTGGATGTTACTTGCCCATTGCAAGTGTGCTTAGCAGCTATGGGGATAGAATTATTATTTTATTTTGACTGTTACTAGAGTGGGCTGCATGAGTTATATTAAGTCAAATTGTTATTTGTCATTTGTTAGTTTCAATTAATTATCAGGGTTAGATGTACACTATATACTACTCCACTTCTAAAATCCTTACACACTTGCCACTAAACTTTATTTAGTGCATCCGGTACCATTAATTTTGTTAATTGATTTCATCTATTACCATCCAACCATACTACCTAATCAGAATTTGATGTGAATTAAACGGAAATTGCCCGGTCAAACCGAAAATCTAACATGGTAGCCACGTCATATTAAATTTGTTTCTTTATTCCATTCTCTCAGTTCTTTTTATATTATTGCTCCTAGAACCGAAAATCTTCCTTCGTCGATATCAATTCCCTATTAAGATCCCTATTCCACCAAAATAAAAAATGAAGAAGCTCATCTAGTCGTTAATATCAATTTGCTAATTCTACTATTTTCATCTTCGACAATGACTCAGAACCAGCCGCCTTTAGTGCCTCTGATGGTTGCATTATGAGGGGGTCAACAAAATGCATCATGTGATCTCTTAATTCTTGAAGATTAAGGACAACCAATTTCACGGGCTTCAAGAGATCTACAATCCTAGCCGAGTATGAGTCCCGATGGTTGCCTTCGATGGTGGAGTCATGAAGCAGCAATATCTCGACACATTTTGGGTGATCTCCTCGATCTTGGGCTTCCAAAGAAATATGTATTCGTCTGGGATTGTGTGTGCAAATCAAGCGCAAGGATTATATTCGGATTTAAAATTATATACGGAATTCTGAATACTTAGGGTTTCAATTTGGGGGAAAAAATCAAACAGGAATATTCTCGTCAAAAGTGATGGGGATGAAAGAGATGAAATTAAGAGGGAAGGAAGAGAACATACATTTGATGAAAGATGGATCTTGTTAGGATTAAATATTCATGGAAGAAGACTTTTGATTCTCAATAAGTTTGTTGAGCTCTAACAAAATAGAAGAATATAAAAAGAAGAAAAAGAAGGGAAAGAAATAAAAAAAATTTAGTATGATGTGCCTGTCACGTCAGATTTTCGATCTGAATGGATAATTATTTTCATTTCATATCAGATTTCCGTCAAATATTTTAGTTTAATGGTAGTCGATAAAATTAATTTATAAGATTAGTGGTTTCGGTGCACTAAATAAAATTTAGTAGTAAGTGTGTAAGGATTTTAGAAATGGAATGATATATAGTATAATTAAACCTATCCGGGGCTATTTAAAAGTGACAGAAACGATCAAAAGGGGAATGAAAAAACCTAAACTTCATTTATTTCTATTGTTTACTTCATCTTCTTTTTAAATGCCTCTATTTCTTCTTCATAATCATCATCTTAGTCTGCATCCATCGACATCATAATCATAATCAAGTTCTAGCACATTGGATCATCAATGGGCACGTTAAAAGTGGATTGATTCTTTTTATCTCGAGCACTTGGGAGTCCTTGACGACAATTCTTCAGAAAGGGGATCATAAAGTGTAATAAGAGTGTGTACTAGGAGTATAAGTGTATGGAGAGCATGAGAGATGGAGATAAAAAAGTTGAATACCTAAACGACGTCATGGTTTTCGAATTATATGGCGTTCTAAGTAAACTAAATTACTAAATTATCCTTTAATAAATTTCAAAAATTTATAAGAAGTTCCATCTTCGACAAACTCAATCATTCTAAAACACGAAATCTGAAAGTCGAGAAGAAGTTGAAGATCCTAACTCGAAGATTCGGCGAGGAATTGAAGATCTGAGCTTCAAGATCGACGACTTTCTGATCAGGTAACCCTAAAAATGCAATTTTTAAATTAAAAAAAATTCCAGTCTGACGGCGGGAAATTTAATTCATTCAGATGGACGACGGCGCCGTCTGTCTTGCATAATTAATTTTTTTAATTATATTATTGTAATTAGTTAATTGTTAGATGTCATTGAAATGATAATTAGTAGAAATGTGTAGGTGTAATTAAATTAATTATCTCATAATTAGTTAAGTTTATATTTGAACAGTTTAGTATAATTGAACATAAAAGTTCAATCGATAATTAGTGTCAATTAATTACGTTTAGATTTTATAGACATGTAATTAATTAGATAATTTCGTTCAATATAGTTTGTGAGTAAAATGACGAAGAGAAAAGGCGATGGTAAGCACAGTTGCACTGACCTTATATAAGAAGAGACTGATGGAATTTAGAAAATGCGAGGGAACGGAAAGTCAATGGAAACTATTAATCAGCTTGCCCCCGAGGAGAGAAGAAGAAGAAGAAGAAGAAGAAACAGAAAATCTACGAGACCCCTGAGCCTTTTCCCCCTATTAGGATTCGGGTACACCATGATGGGCATGGTAGATGAGGAGTTGCTCGGTGGCTATGAGTCTGATACTTTTCCGACTCTACCATTTAGGGTTTCTACTAGGTCGTCCCATGCATCAACGAGCATTGGTGTTACAGTTGGGAGAGATGCTCATTTTTCTCCTGCCACTAGTAAACGAGATGTCCAGACAGATGAGGAGGTCGAGACTACTGGGTCGGGGCACAACCTTTCGCGCACTTGGAAGCTTGATTCGGGGATAGAGGATGGTGGCCCGATTGCGACGAGTGTGATTCCTAGTTTCGGGAGTCACATTACACATTATCTGTGGGAAGTCAGTCCGGAGTACCGTAACATCCGCGATTTCAAATTCTACACTCGTGCGGGTCATCTTAGGCATGTCACGAGATTTCAGTCTCAGACACCGAAACTTGAAATAATGATGTCTACCTCTGGACTTCTCCACTTGGGTCGTTTTGGTATGACTGATCAGTTGGACGAGGCTCTTCCACGCTTTTGTTGAGAGGTAGCAGCCAGATACAAACACGTTCCACATGCCCTTCAGAGAGATGACCATCACACTTCATGATGTTTGCCATATTATCCGTATCCTGGTACACGAACGTCCACTTCACATTCAACGATCCAGCGAGGACTTGCAGGACGATATAGTTAGGGCTCTCTGTATCCATCCCGGGGATTTAAAGTTTCCAGTTGGAGGCGCTGCAGGTGGGGATGACCGATACCTTGGCTGAAGGGTGCTGCGATGCTTGAGAAATCGATGTTAGTCGTGGGGAACAGTTTAGTGGATGTGGATGCATACAAGGTCTTCATTTTTTGTCTGCTTGGTTCGACACTATTCACTGATCAGTCAACCGATCGCACTCGTCTCGTGTTGTGGGAGTACTTGATGGGGGATGTTTCCACCGTGTCATGATTTTGCTTGGGGGACGGGGGCGCTAGCATGGCTGTACCACGAGCTCGGTAAGGCTAACCGCGCTAAGTGTAAGGGGATGGCAGACAACGTTTCTCTACTTCAATCTTGGATTCAAGAGTACTTCCCTAGTACTCGTCTTTGCTAGACTAGTAGCTCAGGAGCGGAGCGAGGTAGAGGCCTTAGTTGGGTGGTCGAGCAGTGGCGAGCAGTCAGATACGAACCTGACTTGGTCTTTCCCTTGGACGATGACAGAGTACTACGATCCGACACGTCGTTAGGCACGCACAGATGATTTCGGGGCTTATCCCTGCTCCTACCAGGGCAATTAGGTTGGCTGAGTCTAACGGTTACCTAGTTGTGTGGGCTAAAAGTACTGATAGAGCATGGACGGACGAGGACTAGTCCCAGTCCCTACTGATTCCATTTTAGTCTTTGTTTCGACGTGTCGATGAAGTTATCGATGTCGATCCTCGATACATGTACTGGTATCGACGCCACAGCCACCTGCGCATCCTCCGGCCGCTCCCTACTGGTTCTCTCATGTCGACAGATATGGTAATTATGTTTTTACTTACTTTTGGTTAGGTTTCACACCCGTATGTAAACGATAGTTGACTGTTTTTCTTTTCCTCCGTACAGCTAGCTTACAGGGTATTGGATCATATGCATCCATACCTTGTCCATTCGATGAGGCAGGAGCACTATTCTGATGCTGAGTATCTGGAGGCGGTCGAGCAGCTCCGTTGCAGTGTTGCAGACATGTACATGGACTTCCTCCACCAGAGACCCTACCGCTAGGTGTTGTGACTGTATTATGTTCACGTTTTCTGACAAGGTTATGTATTGAGACTTGTGTAGTTATATTTGTTGGTATTTGCTGTGTTGGACGAGACCATGTGTATTTTCACATTATGTATGAGAACATTATTATTTATTATGCAATGGTAACCAAGAACCACATATCTACATAGTTCAAGTACATGGAAGTAAATTATCCGAATACATTAAGCGATTATTACATGAACTACCGATACAAGTGTACAATTATGTTTGAGGTGGCACCAATAACTCGTACGTTACATGCTCCTGATGGTACAGTATGCCCAGCCAAGCCGCTTTCACACTATCCTCGGCCCAAAAACGCCACAGTCCACTCACTGGCAGGATAGGAAGTACCCCGTTTTGAATATCCAAATAGTGGTCACCGTTGCACACTAGGTATGTCACACCCGCCGGCTCCAGTGTGTCCCCGATTTTCATCGCGAGTAATGTGTCTCCATAGGGGACACCACATCCCCATACTGAAAACGATGTATGTCCAATTGTGCTTAGTGACGAATCTGAAGAGGTCCAGATTCCATAACCATCATGGTTTGTCACATGATGTGTTCCATAGCCACCCCTGTCTAGCTAGGACGGTTTCTAGTGCGTCGTCCCCAGTACACATGCACGTGATCCATAAGCTCCTGACGCATAGCCACATATTGATGTTGGTCACCGTCGGCGACCGAGTGGGATACACACCTAAACCTGCAATGACCATCACCGATAACGTCAAACATGTTTTTCAGCACGGGCCAGAGCCGGAAGGGATATACAACATGAATGGAAGCACTGAAAGTGGAGGTTATTCACAGAATTAGGACGGTTATTTACTATACTCGTATGGAGAAAAGATTGTTTTAGGTAAAAACTGCACACCTCTATTCGGAATAGAACTTGCCGGATGAGTTCTCGACATGTTTGGTGTGGGTATAGCCTTATGTGGCGTTAGATGACCTGGTAAGTGATTTACTTATCTTAACCCAATTGAAAAACAATGAACTCATTACCGAGTTTAAGAAAGTACGAACCTGACTTGGTCTTGCCCTTGGACGAGGTATAATGAGCACTCGCATGCTCGTGGTAAGAAGGGTTCCATCCATCTGTCTTATGCACACGGGTCCTACCCATAGGCTTCTCAGACTTCTTAGGCTCCTTCACTTTGTCTGATTCTGGTTGGTACTGGGTACGAACAAGTGTAGTCAAAGCATGTACAACATGCTCACCTCTATCACAAATCGTCTGGACCATCCCGCTGAGGATGTCGCAGTCTGTCGCGTCATGGTCTTCCCACTTCTCAGTGTCTACTAAAAAATGGTATTCCAACAATCGCTAAAAGTGGTGGAGGTGGTATGGTTTCAACTCAACCTCATCGCGCTCTAAGATTCAAGCCTACAAGTACAAGGGAGGTCATGCGTATCTTCGATCACACAGTCGCAATCGTCCTCGTTTGATAACGTGCCATTCACCAACTCAATCCCCGAAATGCTGACTTCATTTTTCAGATACGTAAATGATCTTCTGTGCGAGAAACGATGAGCCTAAACCTAACCAAATAACTAGTTACTTCCACACGAACAAATAATTAGTTATCCTAAACAGAAACAAATAACTAGTTACTTGAAACAAACAAATAACTAGTTACTTGAAACAAACAAATAACTAGTCACCTAAGTATGATTAAATAACTAGTTATCTAAACAATAACAAATAAATGACCTTCCTTCGTGATTCATGTATAGCCTGTTGCAGTTCTATGACTTGGCCCTCGATTGATGCATGATATCCCTCAAATAGTGTGTCAAGTCCTTGATTGGAAGAGTTGTATCATGTTTTGAGAGACGAGTGTTGGGACTCCACCCTATTCGTACTCGTACACCCAATATGAAAAACCTTGTTGGTGTTGCAATGGGCCCACCGTGTCTTATATGGTAACCACTCGCTTCCTAAGTACTCCATCAATCCTCCAACATTAGCTTAATCACTCATGATCATATCTTCCCACTCCTTGTAGAACTCCTCATTTTTATGTGCATACAACACTTTATTCCACCTACCATGCACGAAAGTCTCAACCATTTCTGCATTAGTCGGGATGTACTTAATCTTTGTCTCGATATTCCTCTTCATGTGCCAAATGCATAGTAAATGGGGAGTATTTGGAAAGACAGTGCGAAGTGCTGCGGCCAGACCTTGCTCCTTATCAGTCACAAATGCAGTAGGTTCCCGCCTACCCAACATCAAAGTCAGAGATTCCAACACCCAAATATAAGACTCTATTTTTTCATTCTCAACGAATGTGAACCCGATGCTAAAGTTCTTTCGCACCAGAGTCACACCAACCAACTGGATCACTGGCTTCCTATAGGCATTGGTGTTGAAAGTCGAGTCAATCATAATCACAAAATACCATGAGCTAACCATCTGAACACATTCGGGGTGGCTAAAAAACAGATGAACAAGATTGTTGTCATCATCCTTTAAGTACTGAACGAAATAACCTAGTTTTGTAGCTTCACGGAAATTCCACTCCATCGGATCAAAACTATCAAATTTCTCCTTCCTAATCTTGTATGAATCGTTGTAAATTTGATTCATACTGTGACGAGTGTTGAACTTCTTGTTTAAAGAATACCTGATCTTATTCGGTTGTGTGTGAACCGCCATCATATCCCGTTTATCTTTTTTTGCCGCATCTGATAACATATTGCTTTCCGTGCTGACTTTTGTAAAAAGATTCGGAGGATGATTGTGGTATCCCTTCGACTTGTCAGGATTCTTTATGTCTCCCACTCCGTCAATAAAACACTTCCACTCGCAATCTACCACCATTGACCGCACAACAAGTCTAAATGGGCAATTACACTTCTTTGATTTCGTCGCCCGTTTCGATGGATTTGAACACTCAGACTTGCGAACAGGTCCACGTGAGCAATACAGATACACCCGACACTCTTTTTCCGAGTCATTGCTTTTGTTGGACCCATTGATCAGATGGAAATTAAGCGTCAAAGCAATCTATTTTGCTGCTTGCGCCGCTTCACCAATAGTGTCGTACACATTGTCAAATAAGAACCAGTCGAAGTAATCAATTCCGTCACCGGCATCAACTTCCTACAGAATATGAACACCGAAATACAAACTACATTAATCATTTACCTAGATATAACCTATTCGTTGATCATTCTAAAAAACTGGCCGAACACTTACCATAGTACTCATGGACATATCCCGTGCATCCAACTGATACTTCAAGTATCCAAATTAACGAACCGACCTAAAAGAAATTAATAAATATAGTTAAATGTTAAAAAAAATCGGACGGACCGGTTTTCTGTCCGGTCAAACCACCCAGACGGAATCGTTTTCCGTCCGTACGGTTGGTTCCGTCTAAATTTTGTTTTTCGGTACAAAATTCAATTTTTTACCTCAAAATTTTGGGCCGTGGTTCGTCGGGAGTGTTTTCGAGTAACTAAAACATACTAAAAGAGGATTTTTTGGGTTGAAATTGTAAGTTTTTCATTTTTACGAGATAGACGTTTGGGTTGAAATTGTAGGTTTTTCGTTTTTACGAGATGGACGTTTAAGTCTTTATATAATGTAGGACATCTTTTAATTCGAAAACTAGAGCGTCGTTTAGCAACCCTCTAAAAATATGTTCGAATGTGTGCCCTTTTGTAGGTAAGGAAGTCCTGAGGCGTACCACAATTATGGGCCTATAGCTCTTATAGGTGAAAATTGGATATTAGTGGGCACGTACACGTCTATAGTATTATAGTCCGCAGTTCGGTCTATTGAGTTGTAATGTATTGTTTCTTGTTCTTAATTCGGTGGTTGAAGGGCTTTATATAAGATCTTGGTGGAGAAGCATTTCTTTTTATGTGTCAAGTTGCTAGTTGCAAGTAGGGGCTGATTGGATATGGACCATCGATCAAGGAATAGTAGGTCAACTTTTCGATTTGTTGGATTGGGATGTTTAGGTCATGAACCAATCGGAAGCGGACAGCTAAGCTTGAACTCATCAATCATCCCTAAATAGATAACAAATTAACATATATCAACTATCCGGACTAACCCAACTCGTGCGACACCTACTTAAAAGGTGATAGAGGAAAAAACGTGTTTAAAACTTAAAAGGGAAGGTGGCCTGTTGCTTTTTTATATATTTTTGACTGTTTGTACATTTGAGAATGGTTGATAGGGCCGGCTAGGCAGTTGACACACTGAAGTCACGTGGAATTAATGTGGAAGACAACCGTTTGGGGAAACGTACTAGTTAATCCATGTATGAACATGAGATTGTTTTGTATCCGGGGTGAATGATAGCGGAAGAGGTGGAAACAAACAGGCGGCTTAGTGATCGAATAAGGAAAGGCCGAAAGGAGTGGTTGGGTTTCGTAAATAAAAAGGAGAAACGTGACCAATTTCAGATGTAGGGAAGAAAAGGAAAAGAAGGGATTGGATTGTGTTTCTTTGTTTGTTTAAGGGAGACGCAAACGTCGCCTTCCGCATTTCAGAAACGCAAACAACACGTGTTTCAAATTTCCCCTTTCTTTATTATTATTATTAAAAAAAGGAAAACAAGTCAGTAAAACGCCACCTCTCTCTCCTCCGCTGATATATTCCTATTTCCTGATTTCCTCCTCCTCCTCCTCCTGCTCCTCGTGCCTCTTTTCATTTTGACCCACCTGCAACTGCAACCCTTCCTGTTTTCTTTTAAAGAAACACAAAACTAAACAACACAGCACAACTATCCAATTTGTTGTTTTGAATTGTTTACTCTATTTCATCTGAATCAGTTTTTTTTTTATTAGAAGGGAAAGTATGTCTAGCTCGCCGGAAATTGTAGAGTTCACAGGGAAGAAGCTGACCGCCGAGAAGCCAAGCTTTTCCCAGAAGTGCAGTATGTTGAGTCAGTACTTGAAGGAAAAGGGTAACTTTGGAGATCTAACCCTAGGGATTATGACATCCCCCGCCGACGCTCATCCTTCCTCTGGCAATGGTAATTTCCTTTCTCAAATGTTCCATTCCGCCATATTTTGATTATCTTTGGTGTATAGTCTTTCAATTTGGGAATAGAAACGTGTTGTAATCCCCTAGTCACCGAACCGCCTTTCCAATATAGATCCCAAAACTTTGCTTGCCAGAGCGGTAACAAATACGCGTTTCAATTTCAAACTTTTTTCTGTATCTGGAATTCATTCGATGAGATCGAAGATGGAGGCGGCGAATGAATCCAATCACGAGCCTTGTCCCTATATTTGAGTTCCTTTTATTTTAGTGGTTTTTGTGTTTTGGCCTTGGATTCTAATGGTTTTTTTGTTTTGTTCTGCTGCAGATATGCTCCGCCACTCACCGGCCATGACTCTCTTCCCTCTCAGTAACGGACATGCTAACCACCAGATGGGTTGTTTTCTTCCTCCACCTCCCTCCTCCCACCAGCAACCCATGAATTTGTTCCCTCAAAAGGCTGGCTTTTATGATTCCCCTACGCTGCTTGAACCAAGGTTTGAATTGAAACAACTTGCTCTTTCTGTACTTTTCAATTTCTCTGATTATCTCTTTCTGTATAGTTTAGACTTGACCCTGTGTTTGTTCTTGTTTCCAGTGCCAACAAGCCTACCTCTGCCACCTCACAGCTTACCATTTTTTACGGTGGACAAGTTATTGTGTTCAATGATTTCCCTGCTGATAAGGCGGAGGAAGTTATGCTAATGGCTAGCAGGGGAAGCGCCAAGTCCCAAACTGCTGCTGTTGAGACGAACCCTACCTTTGCACCATCAGTTACTGCAAAAACTCCGATAGTTTCCTCCTCCACTACCTCAGTGGCGACTCCAGTAATCGCTACTTCTGGCATTGTTACCAGTTTTGCCAATAACGTGATTCAGGACTGCAAGCAAGTCCAGCAGCCTCACAAACCCATCGCTTGCGGTATGTTTCTTCTGCAAGTCTCTTGCTTTTGTTTGAGTTTGAATGCTGTTTACTTTGTGTGTTGGACTATACTAAAAGTGTTATGTTTTTGTTTCTTGTTTTCAACTTGCAGATCTACCCATCGCTAGGAGAGCTTCCCTCCATCGGTTCTTGGAGAAGAGAAAAGACAGGTAGGATTTTAGTAACCAAGTACTGAACAGATGTAGAGAGAATTAATTAGCATTTGGATGATTGTCATTGATGCGGCCTTCTATGCTGGGTTAATTTGTTACAGAATCACGGCAAAAGCACCATACCAGACATCAAATGGGTCAGCCTCGTCACAGGGAACTCATACGCCTGAATCGAAGCTAGGTTCAGCAGAAAGCAACAACTCATGGCTTGGGTTGGTTTCCCAGCGCTAATTGCTGATTCTCAGATGAATACCAGTATTACCATCTCTGCATAGGCTTTTCTTTTTTCCATTGCCTTGATTATAATATATATGTGTAGAAATAGTAGTAAGTAGAAAGAGAGGCCTGATGTTTTGTTGGATAGAGGACTGACCGGTGTGGACAAGCTAATATCCTTTCTACGACATATATGTTAGCTCTCTTAAGTCTGGAAGAACATATCAAGCCGCTGCTGGTAAAGCGAGTCTGTAAGTTATAATTCATTGACTGCTGGGGTCGTCGTGTTAATCACAGAACCATCCTCTCGATAATCAAAGGCTTATAGAATCTTTTGTGGTTGGTAATTGCGATCTGGGAGAGGGTATGATTTCTTCGAATTGAATTTTCAATCTGGTCATATATGGTTAGCTGGCTACTTGGCTACATGCACGTCCTGAAACATATATTCATATAATATACCTCATGAACAGTCAAAACCACTACCTGTCATCATTTGTTTTCTTCTAAAAAGTAGAAACGCGCTTCAGAAAAAAGAACACGGTTCATCAATACAAAGTTCATTAAAAATATACATGTTAAAGTAGAGGTGGAAGTTTTGGGTTTTGGGTATTCCCAATCCCGTACCGAATTTGAGTGGGGTTTGGGCATCTGATATCATATGGGTTTTGGGTAGAGCACCAAATGGGTGGTTTGGACGGGCCATAGGTTGGGTTACGAGTTACTTGGGTTACGGGTTAGTTGGTCACGGGTTAGATGAGTCACAAGTTTGTGGGCCATGAGTTTGTCGGGTCACGGGTTTTTTGGGCCACAGGTTGTCGAGTTGCAGGTTAATCGAATTACGGGTTCACTGGATTACAAGTTCATCGGATTTCGGGCCGGATAAATCACGGGTTGCCAATCGGGCCATCAATGTACAATCAATTTACAAAATATAACACACAAGTTTTATTTAGATAATAAAAAACAGAATTTAGATTCAATAATCATTTTCACATTTTATTTTATTTAAATTTTTAAAAATTGAGATTACAATTTGAATTCTAAAATAGAAATAAAATTGTAAAAATTAGATTACAATTGTAATTTTAGGATTATGAAATCGATGATGAAAAAAGTAAAAAAAACCCTCCAAAGCTTGAATGTCATTTTATCATTAAGAATTTTCATTCTTGTTCATGTCTATTCAAAATTTATCATTGTTGTTTATTGTATTTTTTCTTCACTCATTGTTTTTGTATAAATCACAAAATTTGGTTAGCTCATACTATTTATTTTCTTCATGCTAGTAACTAAACAATAAACATAATATAATGTTGAATTCAACTACCCAACTTGGAAGTACCTCAATTTTGTTCTTAGTTTATGTTATCAATATTAAGTGTGTTGTATGTAAGCTAATTTATATTATCAACTTCTTTGGAAAAAATATGATTTTCAACTTGCAAGTGAGCATCGAACAATAGTATCGTATTGTCTTGGATACAAAAAAATTGTTTTTTATGACTATTTATTTTCAATGAACTAATTATTTTTGAAGCAAATGTCATCAAACTAATTTGAGATTATGAAATAATTATCTATTAGAACTTATGATAAACTGTACTTGGGAGAGAACTTTATACTTTGTCGGATGATATGACGGGTTAAACGGGCGGGCTGGGCGGGTCACGGGTTAGTCGGGTTACGGGTTGTCTGGTCACTGGTTTATTGGGTGACAGGTTTATCGGTCACGAGTTTATCGGATTACAGGTTTATCGGATCACAGGTTCATCGAGT
Source organism: Linum usitatissimum (assembly GCA_030674075.2). Classification (NCBI taxonomy): domain Eukaryota; kingdom Viridiplantae; phylum Streptophyta; class Magnoliopsida; order Malpighiales; family Linaceae; genus Linum; species Linum usitatissimum. The sequence goes on from JAUJYP020001182.1 coordinate 2,041,428, forward strand.
CATGGGTTCATCAGAACACAGGCAAGGACCGTTTCAGGTTTAGCCTGGCGAGTTTCGGGTTGTTGACTTTTTAGCCAAACGGGTTACGAATCGGGCTGGGATAGGCGGGTTTCGGGTTGTTGATTTTTTAGCCAAACGGGTTACATATCAAGATGGGTTGGGCGAATTGGGCGTGCTTGTCGGGTCGGGTAAATTTTTGCCAGCTCTAGTTTTGGGTTTGGCGTGAGAATTATCATACTCTTCTACTCGAGGGTATCCGATACCTCTTCGGTTATATATTCGACGGTCGGGTACTTGAAATATCCGTTATTAACAAACCTTACTAATAAGTAAGTAGTTTACTAGTTTCACTAGTTTAGTTTATTGCGAATTAGAATATGATTGAAATTTGTAAGTTAATAATCCAATATATGAGTGGAACTTATAGTCCATAATTTTTGTTGTTGTTAATTTGTTTGTTCGGGTATTGACAGGTACCCAAACCTAAACCCACGATATGCGTACGGATGTATGGGTACTCCGAACAAATTTGGGGTCCGACTCTGCATCTTCAGGTACGGGTATAGGGTACCCGAACCAGTCCCCCATTTCCTACTCTATGTTTAACATGGAAGCTTCTTATTAATCCGTGAATCCGAACTCTCTTTTTGTCTCAAAATCTTTCTTCTCTTTTGATTCGTTCTTCTCTAACACATTCACCAATCGACCATTGCTTTGTTTTTGGTATCCGTAAGTCAGTAGTAATCTAAGGCAATGAGAGGCAACAAGATCACAAACATACTTTCCATTTCAATTCAACATTCTTCTGCCAAATATAACCATGAGCGTTACGGTTATAATTAATGAATATGGTAAAAAAAATTTCATCCTCTTGGTACTTTTAGGCATATTATAGCAGATCATCACAGTTGTTGAAGCAAATACTGGATCGACAGCCCTTTCCAGTCAGTGGGATGAGAAAGCCTGCAGCATCAAAACATACACCAAGCAAATGCGAACTAATTAAGAAATGAGATGATCAGATGATTAGATAGAAAGAAACGGAAGTTGGTAAAATTACGTACGGAGAAAATATTGCAATGGCCAGGATCAGCAATGTGCGCCATCAAATTCTCAACGGGGCCATCTCCAGTATACACTGCCTGGAAACAGAACCCGACGAACGCCAACATCGCCAGCCGCCCGTTCTTAATCTCCTTAGTCCTCAATGTCATTATGGGCTCCGGCGACCCGTTCCCCCACCCCCAGAAATCGAACCACAACCCTCCCGGGTAACCCACGTCCGCCTTGTGCTTCGACTTGTGTGGGAATACGGGCTCGATGTCCACGGACCCCGGGTTAACCATATCGGCCCATCTCCTACCTTCTGCCCAGCCCATCAGGCCCATCTGAACCACGAACAACGTCACCGGATCGGCGAAGTACTCCCTGGCACCAGCGTCGTACCAGTTGAAGTCGTCAAGCAAGTCGACTCTCACCATCGCTTCAGGAATGAGTATCCCTGCCGTCGCTAGCATTGCCCATCTCGCATGCATCAGCTCCGCCTGCGCCATCCATTTCAATTGCTCCGGCTCCGACCCTAACTTATAATTAATCTGGTTCATCACCTCTTTTTTCCCAACATTCGCAATTTCACACGAAAAAACGAATCAATGCTTACCTAGACCCAATGGGTCGAATCCGAAATCACCAGGGAGGCTACATAGATAGAAAAAAAAGAGATGATATCATTATTATCGTGCCAAATGGTGTTTGTTAATTAGTAGTAGCTAATTAAGTTCGGTAGGTGAAAAGTTTGGATGAAGTGATTTTGGAAGTAAATTTCATTTACAAGTTGTTTGATTTTGTGATTTTGAAAGTAAATTATTTGAGATTTAATAAATCTCTATTTATAAAGCTGATTTGAAATCATCTCTTAAATTATTACAAGAAGATGGTTTCAAATCTCCCTTCACTTAGATCCAAAAAATCACATTTCAAATCCCCTCTAAATTTTAAAAACAAATGAACCATTAAATTTCACCCAACTGCTAAACTGATGAGCAATGCATATACCTGCCGTCGAGCCAGGCGGGGGCTGAACTGCCGGGGAACCAGAGTGGTCTATCAGGAGGAAGGGGCTTACACACAGCAGGGGCAGCTTTGGTTGCGTTGGTGATAACGAATGCTGATGATCTCAGAGGTTTGTTGTAACAAGAAGAAGAAGAAGAAGAAGAAGAAGAAGAAGACGTGCCAAATTTACAGAGCGATAAGGGGGTGGCCGGAATGCTCGTGAGAGCCATACTTACTCAATGATGTTCTTCAGAATGTGATTGCTTAACCTTATGAATACCAAGGTATGGTGTTTCCGACGCCTTCTATTTTTCCTGGTCTTGATGGTGCACTGGCTTATCCACTGCCTATCTAACAGGGGTGCGCATATTTCATGGACCACACATTTGTAGGAGTTCGATTTGAGATCTTGTCCATCCATTTTTCTACATTATACTCGACGGTCCAACAAAATGCAGGGATATATAGAAGCGTGTTTTTCATCCGGAGCCGTACTGGGACTGGAATAAGCATTAACTTAATCAATGGATGAACTTATATTTTAAACCTAATACTAACGGATTGTTTGTTTTATACCAAACAATTCGTTACTAACTATAAAATTAGGCTTGTAATCCAAAAACCGGTATCCACCCAACACTCTATTTAATTTGAGTGGATAAAACCGGTCAACATGGGTAATTGATGAGCACGAGCAAACCCGGTACCCGTTTAAAGTGGGTAACGGGTGGTGACGAATTTGATAGTATCCACCCGATTGATATCCGCAATACATTAATTATACATATAAACCAAAACCCTTTCGGGAGCCCATTCATACTATTATGATTATATAGTCATTATTTATGCACGACAAAAAACTCTAAACTGTTACAATCTATAAACATATCGTCAAAAATATCGCCATCACATTGATCTATCTAAAATTTAACAAAAAATATCCCGTTATTAAATTTTTCCATCCTCCATTAATCTAGTGTGGTTAATTCCTCCAAGCTGGACGTTGAATACATATTTGGCAATAATTAAATTAGTATTTGTTATGAAGAATATATGTGATGAATGTCCATTACTCAATGTAATTCAATACTATTCATAGCCTCATTTATATACTCATTCATGTGCTCATTCATGTACCTATTCATGTATGTAATAATGCTAGAATCCTATGAAATTGTTCCTCACCTATAAATAGATGTTCATCTTGTACCAATAGTGAATGAATAAGAATGTTCTCTTTCCCTCTTTTTTGTGTCTCTTCCTTTCCATTGTTCTTTATAGTTATATTTTCAATCCATTAGTTTTTAACACGTTATCAGCATGAAGCTCTGCCTCCTAATACTTCCTCGAAGATTCACGAAAATCGCTATATCCTTTTATTATTATTACAATCATTATCATTTTTACGTCATTTGAATTTCTATCCATAATACATTTTCTTATGTTTGTTGCTATTTACATATTTGAAGGATTTGCTACAAATAGTCAAATACTAATGTTAGTTGGATTTGTTACTTTCTTTGGATTGGATTCATTATCTTTAACATTCGCTACTATTATCATCGTTTAATTTCTTATTTTTTTTAGATGTTGTTAATCTTAAATGGTTTGTGAATACTAATCGAGGTTGGCTACTGCTTACTTGTAGCAATCAGTTTGAACATCCAGTTTTGCGGTGGTTTTTGAAAACTTATTCCTAGTTAAACGCTTATGTTTCTTTTTAAAACATAAATTGAGTTAAATTTCTCGATCATACTATTATATTGAGTCGTAATTGATTTATCGGTTGTTTATTGGTTATAATTGAGATGTATTTATCCATTTGATATTATATTTTAATTTTTTCGATCATTATTTGTTTCTTATATAATATATGAAATTATTGTGTTATCATCCACAAAAATATTCTGTTAAATTTTCTACCCTTATACATTTGCTACTGTTTTGATATTATTGTTTAATTTCATAAATTATGGATACTAGTCATACATTTCCTATTCATGATTTTATGGGTCAAAAGTCAATTTATATTATTGGTAAATTCTTTTGCCATTGTATTGATGCTACCGTTACAAATGGATTAGTTAATTATTACCATTTATCTTCACCATTCGATTTTTTTTTTCATTGATAACATTATGTTGATTTTTGTATTCTTCATATGTTTATTGTTGGACTCATTATTTATTTATTACTAAAATATTTATCTAGTATGTTAATTATAAAATTCGTATTTGTGATATTTGATGTTTCGGAAAAAAATTTATCTTTATGGGCCGGCACGAGAAGTTAAAACCCACTTATAGTGGTATTATGAAATCATCAAAGATGATACCAGAACATGTTATCATGACAAAGTCATAACTTTGTTCTTATTCGCCATCACCTCCATGAATGGTTGAAAAATGAGCAACGACTCATATGTGCTTTGTGGCATAATGTCAAAGTCATGTATGACCACCACAAGTGGAAACTTTTATTAAAGTATGATACGATTGAAGTACCAGGAGATACATATTTTGAGGAAAAGATCGAATATCTTTTTGAGTCTCAAATGTTTGGTGGTCCAATGAGATACCATATCATTCCATGAAATGAATTCTCATATTCATATGTCCATACACTGACAAATACACATACATTCCCACACGTGTAAACACCAATATATGATTGTGGAGGAAAAGACCTATTATTTCATATGGTCATGAATTTTGAGACATACATTTTTTTCATATGAAGAGAGTTGTGAATTGATGTTGAAAAATTCCAATCACATCAAGGGTCATACAACCATCAACTTTATTTTGATGATCATAGTTCATATGATATTTTAACCCTTTAAGTGAAGTGTAAAACCCCATATGTCACATTATCTTAAAGCGAATTGTCCCTATAAGGAACCCTTTTATTCGGATGGACATAACAATTGTGGTTATACGAGAATTATTGTTCCATTAATTTGTGACATAGATGATTGAAAATATCTCTATTTATCATTTAAACTATGTATCATTCTCATAGCAAAAATGAGTATTTTATGATAAGAATCACCATAATTAATTGTGATATATATCACATTAATAGTGCACCAAGATATATGGTGTAGTACAACATTTCTCTCAAGCTCTAAATCGAGCTATTATATTGTTCATGAAGGAACAAAATCTTTATTCCAATTTGTTTAGGATCAAGAGAGGAATAATAATATGGTCTATGGCTATAGAATTATTGAATCAATAATATTATCCTCCAATTTGTACTACACATGTTATTGTGATTGAGATACATATATATAAATGTAAACTATAAGTTTACTCATCCTCACAACTATTATTTGGCATAACCGGTGAGACCATCCCGGTTCAATCATGATGCGAATCGATAAGTACCTTTATGGTCAATTTTGATGATTCCATAATCTAAAGAGTATGTTCTCTTGAACATTGTTGTGCATGATGGTCTCAACTTGGGTATTCTAAAGAAATGATTCCTAAGGTTATAGGGATTTAAGTAGTCCTTGTGACTCCCCTACTTCCTGGGAACACAAACAATTTTGTGTTTTGTCAACAAGCTTTCGTTTCTAGGGGAGTCTCATCGCCTCTCCATTACCCATTGTTGAGTGAAATCTCCAACAAACCTTAACTAATATTTGGGTTGCTTGTTCTTAAGCAGAGTAGATTGTTGGATAATCATCAACTAAAGTAAGATCATTTTGTCCTCCATACAACAAAACAAAGGTGATATTTGTGGATCCATACACCCAACATGTGAGCCAATTATTTTAATTGATGCATCAATTAGATAGTCACATGTGTATATCATGACAAACTTTAATTTGGGAGATTACTAGCTCAACCATTTGGTTATGAGCATATTTTCATGATTATCCAATAACGAAAATGTGTCATTGAGACGAACATTTTCCATTTATATTATTGTGAACATGTCATTTACATGAACAACACAAATTCGCATTACGCCAAAAACAAATTGTTATGAATTCCTCCATTATATGTGGTTTTTGGGTCAAAACCTTATACTTCCCATCTATGGATATATGGATGTGATATACACATCTGAATTGCTCAACCACCATTTATTAGGATGAGTTCTCAATGCATATTGAGAAATTATTGTGATTACGAGTTTATCGATGGTAAAATATCAAATTATTGTCGGAAGTATTTTGATGATTGGTTTGGAGGTTTATATTTAAACTTCCCAACATTAGGGGGACAAAACAAAAGTTGGCCAAGAGATTAGATGAATGATCATATTATTTTGATCCTCGCACTAAGCAATATGAGCTTGAAGTTCAAAAGTATATAATTCATCATTTGCCAGACACTTTATCGACCCAAACAGAGTAAAACTCTCATGTGCCAACTCGCAATGCTCCAGTGATAATGATGTTGACTTGGGCAATCTGACATCACAACCGAGTCTAAAACCTGTATAAAACATGATAGACCACACGGTTTCAAAGAAAAAATCCCTCAAAAGTGAAATGGAGCTATATACAAAGATGGTCATAATGAGGTTAAGATTATTTAAACAAAGCCACCAAGAGAACCAAATAAAGTGCTCAAGAAGAGTCTCAGGTACCTGAAAGATATGAATATATATCTCAATTATCTATATTTTGGATGGAAAATATTGGAACCCCAATGAAGTCAACATCGACGAAATTTTTGCGTATAGTGCAACACTAAATATGATAGTTGAAAATGAGGATCATTAGCCAAAATGCATGCAAAGATAGAAATGATTGGTGAAAAATTTCAATTTGAGGCAAATTCAAATTCCAAAGAGAAATGAAAAGTTTTAAGACATTAAGTCTTTATACATTAAGATGTAAAGTATGAGTATGAGAAGTTATGAAACATCTCATTTTTTAAAGGTTTTTGTACAACAAACCTATAATATATTGATTATGAGAAAATATACTCTCATATGGTGGATGCAACTACTTTTCATTATTTGATTAGTACGGCAATATGTGACGAGACTGAGTTTGCCTCTAATACATTTTATTGCAACCTATATGTACGGTTTACATGAACAAATACACATGTGTATATGAAATTCCCTCGAGAATTCATTTTGCTATAAGCAAACAATTCAAGTTCACGTGAATAATATTCAATTACATCCAATTGATGTCATATGGATTGAAAGATTGAGAGAGGTGATACATTTAGCATATCAAATATTCCTCTACGCATATAATTTGTTTTTTTCCTCCTTTTTAAGTTGAAGTTTGGAAACTCATCTTTAACATATTTTATGATTTTGAGATTGTTTTCGTACAAAAAAAAAAATTCTCACTTTTATTTTATATTTATAATGTATTTATTTTATTTGTCAGACTTTAAATGTCTTCATCATTTTTTTTGTTTCATAGATGACAAATATTTTATTTGAGACTCCTGAAGAGTTTCTGAAAGCAATCAAGTATTTGATTAGCTAGAGAGTTTGAGATGTGGAAAGATTAATCTTACCACTAACTTGCAAATTGTGCATCCCTCAAGCATGACTCGTGTATATCATCAATGATATACTAATAATACCCATCAAACATTTATATGGATATATTATGGCTATAAGAGTCTTGATGGTGGTAAGATCACTATATGTGCTTATATGTCGATTTTAATCAATCTTTATAACGAAATGAAAACTACTACATGGTTTTGGAATATAAATACATGTTGGCGGTGAACAATAAATTGATTGTATATAATGCCACTATATGTGGTTTGTGAAATAGGCTTATAACACCACATCGCCATTCACATATGTGATCCTATAGATGATACATGAAATATATAATGCAAATATCCTCGAGTTGGTAGAAGATTGCGTTAGCAAAACTATGCTTAACCAATTTATTTGTTTAGCGTTAAACGCAAGACAATGGTGAAATAAGTGTGCAAACCAACAATCAAGTGAAAAATCGGATGTCGTCACGAGGAGGAGTATATATATGCCGCTGCTCGATTTCGTCATGAGGGGGATTATATAGACACCGCACTCTTTTTCCCTTAATCATGGTTTTTCCCCCGGGTTTTCCCGATAAGGTTTTTAACGAGCGGACTTAAACGGCGTCATATGATGGTTATGTACTCTTTTCTTTAAGCGGGTTTTTATCCCATAGGGTTTTTCCGAGTATGGGTTAATGATCCACATTCTCATCTATTAGTCATCCAAGGGGGAGTGTTATGTAAATATTGATTATGAATGACCATTGATCATATTATATGCATAAACTCCAAAGAGAGGGAATAATATTTTCATGAGTTCAAATCATCGTGAAACAAGTGCGCTCAAGTCATAACTTGATTGATTTATTCACCAAGCCTTTTTTTCCTACATCAATTTTTGGGAATCTAGTCTAAAATATCAGAGTTTTCCGACTGAATGATCTCAACTGCTACAATGATGAGGGAGAGTCAATATGAAAGATTTCAAACAATATCATCATCAGGGGGAGTTACGCAATGCACTCTTTTTCCCTTAACCATGGTTTTTCCCACAGGGTTTTCCTGGTAAGGTTTTTAACGAGGCGATATCAAATAGCGTATTCAAAGAACATGATGCACATTCTTAACCAATGGACATTCAAGGGGGAGTGTTATGAAGAATATATGTGATGAATGTCCATTACTCAATGTAATTCAATACTATTCATAGCCCCATTTATATACTCATTCATGTGCTCATTCATGTACCTATTCATGTATGTAATAATGCTAGAATCCTATGAAATTGTTCCTCACCTATAAATAGATGTTCATCTTGTACCAATAGTGAATGAATAAGAATGTTCTCTTTCCCTCTCTTTTGTGTCTCTTCCTTTCCATTGTTCTTTATAGTTATATTTTCAATCCATTAATTTTTTAACAGTATTTTGTTTTTCATGTGGATTTTAAATTTTAAAATTCAACTCCAAACCTCTATCTCTTCCAACACTGGTCTCCACTCTCATCTTCTAACCCCTCGTCCCTGTATTTAAGATGCCAACGATTTCTATTATGAGTTTCAATACTTCATCATCTTCTTCATTTAAATTTTCTGTCAATATTTCTTCATCATAAGCGTCTTTGCCACAAACCTTTTTTTGTTGATCTAATTAACTCTTCCTCCGACGAAGAGGAAGGCGAAGATGAGAGGAACGAGAAGAATCTCAACAGGCTCTCCTTGCAAGTTGAGATTGGAGCTCACACCTAGGTTTTCTATACAAATCCTTGTTTGAAACATAACTTCTCATCAATGAATACTCTTTCTAAAGACACAGACTTCTCTGAATTTTGTGCCAGACATCAAATTAGACTGCTAGATTAGCATAAGCAAGCCATATTAGCTTTCTGAAGAGCAAAAGAGATGCAAATCTGATGCCCTGAACTGTAGTGGGATTTTATCAGCAGGTATAGTATTGAGATGTTAGCTGGGTTGTAAATCAAATTCAAAAAAAAAAGTTTATGGTTTAAACTTTGCCAAAAAAGTTGTAAATCTGCCAGCCTTTTCTGGCTTCACAATTGTCGGTGACCCCTCCGAAGTTGGAAAGCTCGGAGAATAAATCCCAAACTTCTTCAACCGCTTTAATTTCAGCCGCGTAGAAACATGGAGTCTAGAAGAGACTAGAGAGTGCCAAGACCGCATGAGAATCTGTTGCCGGAAACGTCAAGGTGGGAGAGAGATGGAAGGAAGATAGGATACGTATGAGATGGACAGTGCAGTTGGATAAATAAAAAATAATTGTTTTTTAAATTAAAATTAAATTAATAATTATCCAGTTAGATATATATAATCCTAAAAATAACACGTGCCAGGTCAAATGATAAGTTTTGTTGACTCATTGAACGTCGTGAAGTCCACATGGATTTGGACACGGAAAAATCTAATGGCCGGACATATTTGGTAAAATTTTAGATAGTTCGTGACGTAGAAACTATATCAATATCATAGTGACAATTTTGGCGATATGCCTATAAGTCATGGCATTTTATAGTTTTTTACCTCTATATAATCTTACTACAATGAACTATATAATCATAATAGTTTGTCATTGTAGTATAAGATTGCATTCAATGTTCTTAAATTCTAACAGGCATTGGCACTATGTATACATTTCATCTAGTGTTGTCGAAAACGCTTCATGTTACTGATTTTCTTCCAAACTTGGTTTATGTGGGTCAACTAACTGAGAATGGTTGTCTTATTTCCTTCAGGGTCGATGAGTGTCTTGTCACACCCTCATATTTTATTATTTATTAAAGGATCAAAATTCCATGGCCATGGAACTTATTAAAGATGAATTCTTAGATACCTGATATACATAAAGTTTAGGTAAAATGAACCCATCATAAATGTCCATTTTAAGTGATCGATCTTGACGCTCAATAATAAATTTAATTTCACTTATCAATATGTCTCAAACTTTAAATAGTTATACAAACTAATCATTCTACTAGTTCGAGATATTTTTATGAATCATTAAGGAAATAAAATTCATCAAACAACTCTCTCTAATGTTAGGGGTTTTTTTCTCTCCCTAAGTTAGGGTTTTTTCACGATTTTTCGTGTTTGGATTTGGTCGACCACATTCTGGACAACTATTGGTGGTGATCATGCAACATGGATGATGAGACGATAGAATGGGAACTATGACGTCTGGCATTATTGGACGGCGGCGATGATGTGCTCGTTCCAGAAAAGTTAGCCGATGCCCCGGAGGAGGATTTCCGATGGTCCTTGGTAGGCACGTTTATTACTGAAAAGTCCTATAACTTCAACACGATACGCAAGCAGCTGTTCAATTTGTGGAAGCAGAAGGAAGGTATAACGATTGAAGATAAAGGAGACAGATTGATCATGTTTCGAGATTTTCACGGCAGGGACCTTCGACTTGTAATGGATGGTGGGTCGTGGACGTTTGATCAAAATTTGTTCGCGCTGCATGAGTTATAACTAAGGGGAGAATTCTCTAAGGTGCCTCTATATGAAGTATACTTTTGGGTGCATATCTATGGCCTCACCGCTGAATTCTATTTGGAGGTGGTAGGAAGAGCACTCAGTGACTTTCTTGGGAAGTTTCTGCAGTACGACGAGTAAAAAGGGTATGATGGGCCTGCCTCGCTTATGCGCATTAGGGTAAAATTGGATGTTCGAAAGTCTTTGAACAGGGAAAAGAGTGTTAAGAAGCCGTACAAGGAAATTACGGTGAAATTCACGTATGAGAAGTTGCCGACCTTTTGTTTACTCTGCGGCCAAATGGGACATATTGATTAATATTGTTCAATTCGCTGGCAGTTTCATGAAGGTGTAGATTTGGTTAAATTTTGGGATTCATCGTTGAGAGTTTCATCACAAAGGATTACATAGGAAGTACAGAGCCTGTGGCTCGTGCTTTTCGCGTCGGAGAAGCCGAGTAGCAGAATTATGTTTTAGTGGAAACGATACACATGGTGCTCTTTCTAGAGTTCGGCCTAGACCAGCAAATATTCAGGAGTTGGAGGTTAATTATTGCACAGGGATCTCTGGCTTTAGACCTGCAGAATCTGCTATGTTGCACAATCCGCATGAGGACGATAACTCTACATTATAGGAGAAGGATGACCAAAAGTGGAGACGGGGCATAGAAGGGAAGGAAACCCCGATTGAGGTTGATAGTGGGAGTGCTCTTATTATTATTGAATGCGAAGGTTCAAAAAACTTGGTTCTAGCAGGCTCTGGTTCCGAGACCTGGCCAACGTCACGATCGTCCTAAGCTAGAACCGCTAAGGGCTTGGTCAACCTAGCGCGGTTTGGGCTCTGGAGGATATTGTTAAGGTCCATAGACCGGATTTGGTGTTTTTGGTCGAGACATTTGTAGATAAATAAAAGCTGGAGGAAGTGCGAATTAAGCTGAAGTTTGAAGGGTTCTTTTCGGTTGACGTGATGGGTAGACGTGGAGGATTAGGCTTTTTATGAGCACAAACATTAAGGCTCAGTTGGTCAAGTCTTCCCGTGATAACGTTAACATGTAAGTGACAGGATTGCATGGGGAGGATTTTTGCCTAACCGGTTTTCATGGTGAGCCGAATGGGGCACTTCGTCACGAAACTTGGAGTTTTTTGCGTTGTCTAATGGTTACAAATACTTGGTTTTTCAACGAGCTCTTATCTATGTCATAGAAACAATAAGTGCATCCTCATCCACAATGCCTTATCAACGACTTACGTCGAACCATGGACGATTGTGATCTGGTGGATATTCATCTCAAGGGTCACCAGTTTACTTGGTGGAAGTCAAAAGGTAAACCAGATAGGGTGGAGGAATGCTTCGATAGGGCCATGGCTAACTCTCAATGGCGCACCATGTTTCGGATGCGAGGCTCGTGAATTCGGTGGCTTCCGTGTTGAGTAATTCTCCTATTATCCTTTGCTCTCATGGGTTCCCTTCGTGACGCCCTCGACGAGTGTTCCGCTCCGAGAATTGGTGGATGAAAGAGATGTCATTGAAGCCTTGGTGGAGCTAGTGTGCAAGGATAGAAGTTTTGGTACAGTGGAGGACAAGTTGAGACAATGCTAGACCGAGTTGGAAAGGTGGAGTAGGTTGCACTCTGTTTCGTTTCGTAAAGATATTACTAAGTGCAAACAAAGGCTGGATTTCTTCGGGCGACGTGACGATGTGGACATGGCCAGATGCCTTAAGGAATGTCATGAGGAGTTCAATGATTTATTGGGTAAAGAGGAAGCGAAATGGCAACAACGGGGCAAGCAGTATTAGATGCGCAACAGGGATCTCAACACAATATTTTTCACCGATCCACTAATGGCCGACGTGCTCATAAGGCACTATCCAAAATGCAAAGGGATAACATAGAGTGGGAAGATACTGATGAAGGTATGTGGCGAGTGGCAGTTGAGTATTTTCGGAACTTTTTTCGAGCTGGAATGTTGATCCGGGTGTGTCCTCAGTCGAGGGAAGAGTTACGGGCGAGCATAATGATGGGTTACTAGCACTTTTTCAGGAGCAAGAGTTTCAAGACTCGTGCTTCTCGATGCACCCAGACAAGGCGCCGGGTCCTGACGACCTTAACTCGGCCTTTTTCTAACGCTTTTGGGACACGATTGGCAATGACATTTTGTTGGATTGCATGCTGTGGCTTGAAACCGATACATTACCTATGGAGGTACGTACAATTAATATTATTTTGCTGCCTAAAAAGGTGAACCCTTCTAATATGTTAGACGTCCATCCAATTTCTCTTTGTGATCTCAAATACCAAATTATAGCCAAGGTGCTTGCTAATAGGCTGAATAAGGTGATGCCTGCAATTATTCTGAAAGAAGAGTCTAGTTTCATCCAAGGCTGGTCAATTGTAGATACTGTGTAAATTGCCTTCAAAACGCTACATGCGCTGAAACTTCGCCGGAGAGCTAAACATGGTGAGGCGGCATTGAAGATTGACATCTCTAAATCTTACGATCGGGTGGAGTGGGATTATTTGGAAGCCATTATGTTAAAGTTGGGTTTTGATTGACATTGGGTGGATTGGATGTTGTTGTGTGTGCGAATGGTAGAGTACTCGGTTAATGTCACTCGGTTTCAACGAGGACGGTTACTCCGGAGCGAGGTCTGAGGCAAGGATGCCCGCTCTCTCCTTTTTGTTATTTGCACTGAGGGTCTCTCTGCTTTATTGAGACAAAAGATAGAGAGGGGTAATCTGCATGGATTTGGATTTGTAGAGGAGCACCGTCGATATCACACCTTCTGTTTCCAGAATGACAACATTTTCTTCTTTACAGCTGATATTGCCGAGAACAAGACTTTGAGGGGGATTTTTGATTGCTATGCGGAAGGATCCGGTCAGTTGATCAACTATGATAAGTGTGATATTTTCTTTAGTAATAGCACCTACCAAATTTTGCAGGATGGTGTTTCCCACATTCTTGAAGTTTTTGAGGCTTTCGATCGCGACCGGTATCTCGACATATCTTCCTAGGTTACCCGAAACAAGAAGCGAGCCTTCTAGTACACTAAGGATCAAGTGTGGCAGCGCTTACAAGGGCGGAAAGGGAAGATGTTTTTCAAGGAGGGAAAAGAGGTTTTGATCAAAGCAGTTTTCCAGGGTATCCCCACTTACTGCATGAATGTTGTTCTTTTCCCAGTTACTCTTATGGCGGAACTGAAGTGGATGATAAACTCTTTTTGGTGGGGTATGAAGGCTATAGTGGGGAAGGGGGTAGCCTGAATGAGGTGGGAGCGGCTTTGTGTTAAGAAGGATGATGGTGGTATGGGGTTCAAAGACCTTCATGCATTCAACATGGCCATGGTCGGTAAGCAAGGTTGGAAGTTTATGAGTAATCCGAATGCTCTCGTTACAAAGGTTTTCAAAACTAAATACTTATCACGAGTCGATTTTTGTCGGCGTTTTTGGGTGGTACTCTGAATTGTGCGTTTCATAGCATTTGGGGTACTCAGAAGCTGGTCAGTAATGGTTATCAGTGGCTCATTCGTGATGAGGTGGCAATTGGAGTTTCGGACGACCTATGGCTGCGGTTGGAGGCGCGACATCTTTTGAGTTTCACGGCGATTGCCTTAAGGGTTTGAAGTTCAGGGATTTATGGATCGAAGAAACTCGAGAATTGGACGTTTAGCTGCTTGAAGATTTGTTCGACTTTGAAGAAGTGGCCACCATCCGTAACCTCTCGCTGAGCATTGGAGGGAACGAGGATCATCCCATCTGGAAATGGAGCAAGCATGGGGACTACACTGTCATGTCGGCCTATAAGATATACATGGGGTCTTGGTCAACCATACTTCCTTGAATCGGAGTGGCCAGTGGAGGAAGCTTTGGAACTTGCGAACGTCGCCCAAGGTACGTCACTTTGTTTTTCGTATGCGTTGTAGCATCAGAGAGTGAACGTTCCGGGAGAGTGCGACTTATGTGGGTTGGGAATTGAAACCATAGATCACATATTCATTGAGTGCAAGGTGGCCGGGGATTGTTGGGCAGAGGCTAGTATGTCTCACGTTTTGTAGTCTGTGAGGGATGAAGCCACCTACTTTGAGAATTGGCTTCCTATTATTTTCTAAAGATGGGAGAATGATCAATTGGTGTCAGCAGTGGGTGATCTTTGGAGCTTGTGGCGAGAGCGTAGACCGCGTGTCTAGTTGGGGACATCTCACATGGCACATTTGATAATTGTTGGGTGTGGCGTTGAAAGCGAAGTGGAAGGTGTGAGAGCAAGCGGGATATTCAGCACTTCGTTTGGAGGTCAAACAGAGTTGACTCCCCTTGCTGCCATGAACCCATAGCTTATGACGGTGGATCGTTTGGAGGTCAAACGATCGAGTTATGCTCTATTTACTCCTTTGCAATTCACTGAAACTTGCAATGGCAAAAACTTGCAATTTTACTAATGAATTTGTTAAACTACTGAGTCAGTCCTCAAATATTTACAGAAGTAACAGACGGGTCACTTAGCTTTTTAAGGCTCACAGTTCGGTCACTGAGCCGTCCATAACATGAAGTTTCATCATCCTTCTTCTCTGGCAAAACCCTCGCCGCGGTGACAAATATTTAGAATCTGACTGGCTCGGGAAATTGCAGAACTTGATTCTTCCGCCGCTGCCAGCTTCCACCAGTTCTTCCGCCGCCTCACCCACGTCGCCAATGCCACCTCTATGCTAGATGCGCAGCCCATTTACTACTGTCACCTCCTTTCTCCCTTCATCGTTTTTGTTTTGAAGCAGCTTCCACCAAGTCCCAGCCTTTCTCCTTGATCTGAAGCGTCCTTCAATCTTTGATTCAATCGCCAGAGACCAACTCGATCCCCACTGTTATGGTGCGCCGACAATATATATCTCTCTTCCTCCAAACTTCCAGACCTTTTTCTAACCGAGACACTACTACCGCTGTCATGGCTACTAAGATGCAGAAAAGATAGAATGCAGAGTGCGAACATATCGTTGGAGCGCTAGGAGTATCCTTCTGGGGATTCGAAGAGTAGATGATTCGAGATGCAAGAAGCCACCAGAGCTCCAAGGATAGCAGTCTCTCAATTCTTAGAGTCCTTCGACTTGGAGGTCGAAATAATCACCCCGAGAAGAAATCGTTTTATCCCTTTGAGGTTTCTCGAATTCATTACATGTTATGGACCGATTAAGATAGATTAACTGAATATGATCGAGCAGAAACGACTCCGCAAAAGTAGGATGACTGATCGCCAAGGAAAGGGTGTTATCCGAATTACTAGCTTTCAAGTCTCGTATTCCACAAGGAGCGGTTCACTAATTTGTGCTCAACCCTTAAAATACGGTTTAAGCTACCTATGATTCACAAGTAGAGTTCTCTAAGTTATCAACTAGTGTACTAATCATTCACTAAGATTATTGAAGATGGGTATAGTTTGTAGTCACGGGCGTGGTCGGCTTTTCGTCACGACCATGATGAGTTTAATATATAGAGACTAAGTTGACAGTGAACACATATCCGGTCTTGCTTCCCACAACGACTGTCATAATTGAAAGAGCTCCAAAACTCTTGAAGTTCTGCGATGATGGGCAATCAGTCATAGTGAGCAAACCCAATAATCCTCCCATGTCCAAATGAAACACCATCTCATCCGCCCAAGTTGGGTTCATAGCCCTTATACTCTCGATGTCCAAGGCTTGAGTAGGCGTTGCTGGGAGATTACAGAAACTGAACTAGAAATCGCGCCAAGCATCGATATAAAAACGACCGAGATGAATGTGGTAGTGAGCTATGCCCGAGTCGGTTTGATCAGGTACCAAGTCTTCAGCATCGAAAACTGGTTGATCAATCTCTATATCACCTTGTGAATCTAAGTTGGTTTCTGGTGAGGGCTCTCTTGCATGGCGAGAGGTGGCCACTCTGGGTTGTCGAGTGTTCCTGCTGGTAGCCATTGAATGCAAGGGATAAATGAGCCAAGAACAATGAATTTGAAAATTTGCTTCAAATTGGTCAAAAATCCACCAAACAAGCTCCAAACACAACCAAACTCAAAACCAATTGAAGGAGGAGGTAAGGGAGTCGGATGCCGGCGGTGGCAGGCGTAGGGCATGGGCGACGGGCTTGGGGGCGATTTCGGGTTGTTGAAGGAATTTTTTTATGGCTCTGTCTAAGCATGAATGATAGTGGTAAGGATCATCCCAGATGTAGTGCTTGGTATCAAAGACTAGTTTTGACCACTACTGATGATTGTAATCTTCTGGAAATGCCCTCGA
This sequence comes from Linum usitatissimum, assembly GCA_030674075.2. Lineage (NCBI taxonomy): Eukaryota > Viridiplantae > Streptophyta > Magnoliopsida > Malpighiales > Linaceae > Linum > Linum usitatissimum. The sequence goes on from JAUJYP020001182.1 coordinate 2,058,717, forward strand.
AGTAAGGAAGTTGGTTATCTCGACAAACCAGGGGCATTTGTTGGGGGTGATAATCTGAGATTTCCTATGCTTCTTCCAAGAGGAATAACTGTTCATCAGGGAAAAGTTCATTTATCTATACTTCTACAAATTGACCTGGAGGACATATTTTAAAGCGTGATAGGTGGTCAGCTACAACATTCTCAGCTCCGGCCTTATCCTTAATGGTGATGTAGAACTCTTGAAAGAGTAACACCCATTGAATCAACCTCGGCTTCACATCCTGTTTGGCTAGAAGATACTTAAGAGTAGAGTGGATAGTGATATTAGTAGTGTGGGACAACACTAAGTAGGTCTTGAAAATTTCGAATGTGAAAACAATCACTAGGAGCTCCTTCTTATTAGTTGTGTAATTTCTCTATGCATCGTTAAGCATCTTGCTCGCGAATTAGATGGGATGGAACCTTTTTTCTCTCCGCTATCCTAATACTGCTCTAACTGCAAAGTCACTAGCATCACACTTTAGTTCAAAGAGAGCCTCCCAGTCTGAGGAAATTAGATTGGCTCAGTCGTCAGCTTCTTCTTGAGGATATTGAATGCCTAGAAGCAGTTATTATCAAAAACAAATGGCACATCTTTCTCTAACAACCTAGTCATAGGAAATGTGATCTTAGAGAAATATTTTATGAAATAGCGATAAAAGCTAGCATGTCTTGAGAAGCTACGAACAATTTTAACATTAACAGGGAGTGGGAAATTGGAAGATGGTTTCGAGCTTAGCTCGATCCACCTCAATACCTCGTTTGGTGACCATGTGGCCCAACACGATTCCCTTCTCCACCATGAAGTAGCATTTCTCCTAACTTAGAGCTAGATTAGTTTCTTCACACCTTTCGAGGACCTTTTCAAAGCTGGCTAGACATCTAGAGAATGAATCTCCATAGACTGAGAAGTCATCCATGAAGACTTTGACAATATGTTTTAGTAAATGCCCAAAGATTGCTAGCATATACCGTGGAAAGGTCATAGGTACATTGCATACATCGAATGCAGATTCCCTTGATGTCAGCAAGCTTCCATGCAATGGCTTGTTTGTCAGCAAGCTTCCATGCAATGGCTTGTTTGTTCTTTCTTAAGAAGGCTATAAGCTTCTCCTTTTGTTGAGGTTCGAGTTTTGAGCTGATGATGTCCGTCAGTTTTGAATCCTCACGAAGAAACGCGTACCTGAGATGCTCTAGTAGTAATTTTAGCTCCAACTCCATAGGCTCCTCGTATGAAGTAGTTATCTTTGGTATCTTCGAAAGCTCCAACAGTGGTGGTGAACTAAAGTATGACTCAATTTGCTCAAGGGCTTTTGCTTATGCCCTCTGCTCCACATTGTCCATCCAATCTCCATATACACCTGTAAGAGCACAAACATCTCCAACAAGCATATGAGACAGCTTAAAAATTTCAAATGCATCTTGATAATCCTCTAAAATATTATCATATTCCTGTGCCTTAGAGTAATTCATGCCATCTTTTAAAAGAAAAGTGACCTCATCATGTCCTAATTTTAGAGTTAGAGACCCCTTACAAACATCTATCACAGCTTCAGCAGTAGCTAAGAATGGACATCCTAACAAAATACTGGAATCATCTTCATAGGTATCTAGAACAACAAAGTCAGTAGGAAATTCAAAAAGTCCTACACTAATTGGTACATCCTCTATGACTCGTCTAGATTTTACCAAGGACCTATAAGCAAGTTGAAGAACCATTTCCGTCCGTCAAAGTTCACCTATATCTAGTTTCACATGCTATTAGGCATATCATTTATCTAGCACCTAGATCAGCAAGACTTCGGCTAACTTTAACATTCTTTATCATGCATCGTAAAGGGAAGCTCCGTAGGCCTTTTCACATGGTTAGTCGAACTTGGATGGCACCTCCTTCTTCATAGAGGGAGGCTTATGTTGCATCACTGAGGTAATCTTCTTGTTGAGCACATCCTTTGAGAAATTTGCATATGCTGGAATCTTGGTTAAAGCTTCTCGGAAGGTTAATGTGACCTCTTGTTTCTTTATGATCTCCACAAATATCTCAAATTATTTTCAAAGTCCCTTCTTCTTGACAGCAAATGGGTTTGGAATTCAAGAATGCTTCTTGATCTTCTCTGAAAGTGAGATCAAAATTAGTGTTGGTAGGTTTGCAGCTGTAAGAGGTGGGGTAGCTGTCACTATCGATGTTTCCGCCTCTTCCTTTGGGATGTCAATCACAATCTCATCTGGCACCATCTTTGGTTCTTGAATAGATTCGTGATTTTTCTGAATCATCTTCTCACTCCTTATTGTAATTGACTTTGCATCCATGTGCCCCTTTTTAGGACGCTAATTGTGGTTGAGATTTTACTCTGTGTTTCTTGGAAGATGTCCATAAGGCCTTTGATTGACCTTTTGCACCAAGGATGTGTAAGATGTTTTCGTCCTCTATATCATAGCCTGCTGACCCTACAACATAGTATTATGATTAGCTAATTATGCATGCATGGTCTTCATAATCTAGATGACACCCTCATTGATTCCTCCAGTGGGGGCCAAATTTCGTGTTGTTGCTACCGATTTGGCTTGCTCGGAAATCCTGGTGTTCCTTGATAGTTTCGTCCTTGATTGGGTCCATCGATGTTGTTGCTCGATCTCCCTTGTTGGTGTGAGTTGTGGCCTTGAGGAGTGTTGTTGTTGGTTGTATTGTAATCTCCTGCTCTAGGCTTATAGAAGTCTGAGCGTCCTCGCGGGTGAGGTAAGTTGTACATTTTTGGACGTCCTTTGAATTTTTTTGCCCTGTAATCTACATATCCCGGGTGCTTGAAAGGGAAGCCTTGGCTGATGAAATCCACTTCTTTTAGCGCCATGGAGTTGTTGGTGCACAAACACTACACCAAGCATGAGTATAACCAGAAGCAGCATGGGGGTTAGAGATTTTCAAAGTAACATCATTTAGCTTATTTTCTAACACCTTCACATGAGCTCTTAAGGAAATGTTGTCTAAATTATCCGAGGATACTGAATTTAAAGGCTGAATCGTGTTTCGTGCCCATTTTCTGGATTTTTTAACAGGGTGAGGGCAGAGACATCTCCATTTGCTAGTTGATGTACTAGCATTGATGTTACTCGATCTATGGATGTGCTAAACATGTCTGCCAACTGACTGTCAGTGTATCCATGAGGGCATTCAGATAACAGATCCAAATGATTCCACAAATCATACAAGCTCTCTCCATCTCTTTGATGAATCCGAGATATTGATTCCCTAACAGCTGCAGCCTTTGCCGGTGGGTACTATTCTTCAGCAAAGGCTTGGGTGAGATAATCCCAATTCGTATATGTACCACCAGGCTTACTAGTCAAACATCTTCTTGCTGCTTCTCTGAGAGACCACTAGAACAGCTTGAGTTTCACTGCTTCGCCAAAAAAACCTCTATGTTTGACCAGTTTAGCAGTAAGCATATAAATCCACGAAGTGAGCATATGGATCTCGTCTATCCTCCCCTTGAACTTCAGGTTCTGCTTTATTAAGGTGATGAGATTCCCCTTTGGTCTCGTACTTAGCATTATCATGTTCAGGTGGAGCTACACTTGATGTGGAAATCACATCACTAGGTTTGGTGAAGTCGGCAAGAGTTCGGGTGGCTATTGTTGGTGTTGGTTCAGAAAGACGGGAAGTGTAGCTGTGATCTGAGTATGATTCCAAAGATTCTTTATACCAAGATCGTTTTTCGCTTCCCACTAAATGTGGTAGATAATCAACAACCTCTCCTTTTTTGTCTAAGCACGAGTCCTGATGAGATTCTTGATTCGATTTGGATCATGTCACTACTGGTGACATGCAATGAAATCTAAAAAAAACTATCAAAGCAAAAATTTTAAGCGGAAGAGAATGACTAACACTAATCAAATACAATAAAGAAAATCTCGGCAACGGCACCAATTTGATTAATGCTTTTTCCGCGTCTCAAAATAAACATAGTTAATGAATTGACTAGGGTTGAATCTAAACTAAGCAAGAGAAATTTAGCTGCTCATAATCTCAAATGAAAAATCAAAATAAGAAGAGGAAGACATTAATTCAATCTTCTTGAAGAACTTGATTCGACGTCGTGATTGAATCGCCAATTCCGAGCTCCTTGAAGTTGCCTTTAAGGTGCTCTCAAATCTCTCAATATTGCTCTCAATTTCGTCCAAGGAAGTCTATCTTCAAATGGAGGAGAACTGAGTTATAAATAGAAGTTCCAAAATCCTTTAAACTGCTAGAATTGTCAAGTATTTGCACTATGCATCTGTCAAAGATTACGGTATGGCATAGTGCAATTATTGACAGAGTTTACAGAATGGACGGTCAACTCTTTCGCTATAGAAATGTCAAAGACTGTGCTATGAACATAGCGCAATAATTGACCATTCTATATCGTAAAAACTGACATCGTTCAAGAATTGTGTTTTCTTCACTTCTCGAACCGTCCTAGCTCTTCCATGTATGCCCGTATGGCTTCGAATAGTGCCCTAACATCGTCATGTGCCTGAAACCTTACAAAAAAACTTCAAAACGACATCAAGTGGACCCCGAACGGGCCCGAGACACTAAAACAAGATAGAAGCTAGAAATGCGCAAAACATCCTAAACTTCTACCCAAAACTATACAAGTATGCATGGAATATCGCTTAAATAAGGGCGATGAACATGAAAAATCGAGAGTGATCAAATAACCCCACACTTAAGCTTTGCTTGTCCTTATGCATAAAGCTGATAAAGCCATGGAACACATCTACAATCAAATCAACTACTAACACATCAAAGAAAACCCATACTCTTCAAAGCACCCCTAAATTGCTTAACGTACAAGTGAACCTTTAAAGAAAACCAAAATAGGAAGTAAAGGCCTCACAAGAAGTTCTCCAACTTGCCACACATCATCATACATGTTACACCAACCATATAGACTTACGCTCAAGGAATTAGGCTTAAAGATGAAGCCAATAATGAACTCACTCAAAGTGTTTTAAGGATAGTGTTTATGCGCTCATCATCAACTCTGAGGTGCACTTCCAACACTTGCACATCATCCTACTTTTACTAATCACATCAAAGCACATCAAGCACTAGTCAAGAGGTCTTTTATTTGTGTTGTAATGTGGACAAAATAGAGAAGAGAAGGTGAAATGACTTTGGTAGAGGGTGTACAGAGTGGCGGACGACTTGGTCTACTCTAATATGGAGCTAAGTTACTAATCACAAACAACACTATGCAAGGATCCAATTCTACCAAGAGCTTCAAACTAGCTCGTCTATCCCTTATGACAATACCACTACTTCAAGCTTCTATGCTCATTTATTCAAATAATCTACTATAACTTTTACATTTTCTTTTTCTTTTCTCTCCGAGATTGGGTTTTTTAAAGTTTATCTCCTTCCTTTTTTGAGATTTTCAATTTTTTTTCTTTTTCTCTTCTTTTTTGAAATTGCAACAATATATCAAAAAGATCAAGGGAGTTTGTATAATCCCACATTAATTCAATTTAGCAACTTTATTGGCTCCTAGACTCGACCAAGTTACATGACACTAATGTACACATGATCAAATGAAGGCTTAAAAGAAAGGGAAAATGTTATTATGGGGGGTTATGAAAAGGCTTTCTTGGCTATGAATGGGTTACCTAAGGGAAAATATATGGATATGATGGATATTGTTGCGGCGAAGCTTTTCTAAGTGCCTGTATCATTCTAGTGAATCAGTGCCGAGCAAATTCAGTTCTGAATCATGCAAGTACAGATTAACAACAAATAGAGAACACCACTCAAATCAATTTAAAAAACATCCCCTAGTGCAAACAAATTATCTATACCAGAAATGTTTCTTTTAGGCCTCGCATTGTTTTGCTAGATGGTAATTCGATAACATGCATGCCTGGTCACATCAAGTTGGCGAGTCTGTGCTACTTTAATACATCAAAGTAACTCTAAAGAAAGATTCAATAAACTTTGGTCATAGGCCTCAAACTCCTATCAAATATAGGTTCACAAGTAAGCTAGCAATTCAAGTGCACAAATCACAGGAAACTTTTCTAAACATGCCAAGTAATTGATTCAAAGATAGTTCCACAAAGCTTGAGTTTGGGACTCACATGCAAGACAGCTACCCAACAAGACTAGCATACACAAATCATATGCAAACCCACCCCACACTTAGTTTGGAGAGTGTCCTCACTAAATGAAACAAAAAGTTACATAAGGAAACATGGATGTTGTGAGAAATCTGAGAGGGTCAATACATGACTCATGAAGTTTAGACTCGACGACGAGACTAACCCCTGAAAAGCACTCAAACACACAAAACCAAAAATAAATTAAAAAGGCACTAGGACAAGTGTCTAAACCCACACATAATAAAGTGGATATACAATCCGAAAAAAAAGAAAAAAAATGACTGGTAGAATGATGATACTGGATAAGTGGTCGTCTGATGGAGGTGAGTGTCGTGGGATCTAGTATTCGGTTTGCTGCTGAGTGAGGTAGCATAGGTAGCAGATCTGCTCTTCATGATGGTTCTGCTCCACTCTCATCTACTCTTTCTATGAAGGTCGATGTCCTAAATCGAAGGACGTCAACTAGGCTCTCTACTGTTGCCATGGAAGACCACCCTCTCCAAAATCGATCTACCACTACTGGACTGACCTCATCATGTCAGCAAACTCTATCAGCGATGCCTAGTGTCCATGTAGTGGTGGTGGGTGGTGTGGTAGAAATCCGGTGCTCATCAAAGAAAAGTGTGCATGGGAACACCTTTTGTCGTAGCCGGCTATAGCTGATCCGAGGACGCCTCCTACTTCTCCCATGGGTGGGGGCCTCTGGAGCTGGTGTTGCTGGCTCCAGAATCAAATGCCTATCTCGGTGCGAGTGAGCCACTCCTTAGAAAGATCCAAGTGTCTAGTGCAAATCATGGCAGGGCCGACCATCCTAATGGCTAAGGAAGGCTATCAATCATCCTCATTTCTCCAATTCCAGAGAATGCCTTTTGTCTCGATGATCCTCGCCACAGACACACCAATCAGTAGATACCTCTTCAATCAGGTCCATCTCGCGTGAAAGGACTGAGCGACTACATACCCTGGATGAAGTGCAGTCTCTCTACCCATGGCTTAGTAGAACATCATTTCATCTTTCGAAACATGATGGATGGCTTTCGCGACCCTCAAGATTTCACCATGAAAGACTCCGGCGCGAAACCAAATGGAAGAGATGAGCAAAATGATCCACTATCCGGGTGAAGGATGGGGATGTCAGATTCCATTCTTCACTTTCGTTGTTGATTATACTCCAAAACTTTTGGAACTGTCTAGCGATTGCATCTGGGTTTGTGCTAGGTTAAATGGGAAGTATGGATAACTTAGCTAAGGGCGCAATGAATCCAAGAGAAGTAGCAATCTTATCTAGTATTTTGTTGAAGTCCATGCCTCCCAAAGAGTAAGAGACACACTTACCATGTATCTTACTCTTTCTAGTCTGCTTAGAGAAGGAGCTCCAAAACTCATTTAGGGTAACGAGCATCGGTAGGCCAAAAGAGTGAGAAGCTCCAAGATCCTTGTTTTGTGGAGGAGTGTCTCCTCTCCATCACTCCTGGCGGGATTCAAGGCTCGAATGACTTCAAGATCGAAGACATTAGTGGGGGCTGAATCAAAGTGGCGAAAACACTTCCAAAAGATTGTCCATTCTTCAATGTCGAGGCGGCGGAGGAATCGATGTTAGTGATGTACCTATGGATCATCTCTATCTTGGATCACCTTGACATCATCTATAACAGGTACATCCTCAGTGTCAACCTCCACGTCACACGACTGTTGTGACTACGGTTCTGAAGATGATGCTCATGCTCTACTAGAGAAGGTATTGCGATTAATAGCAAACCTAGAGGAACAAACTCGAAACGCCTGGTGTTATTAAAAAAATCACCCCACACTTAACTTTTGTTTACAACAATATGCAAAAAGTTGTAGCAAAAGATAAGAGTGGGTTAAGAAACTACTAGTGAACATCCCACCCATATAGGCAATCAGCATAATGAAGCTGTGAAACCCACCACTAGGAGACCAGATCAAACCACGCAGTTTGATCCAAACATACCCACGGTTCACGCAACAAGATAACAAGTCATAAATAAAGGAAAACAACCATAGTGAATTTCCTAAAATCATAAGTAAAACGATAGCGGAAAGAAACAGAGCTGCAAGGCTCGAAATCCAATAGCAAATAACAATGAAAACATCCAGAACAGGGGGAAACCCATAACCAGAGATACGCCTGAAATCATATGAAAATGTCTGAAAACATAAAAAGGGATAACTCGGGGTCCTCCAAGGTACCTCTCTTAATGTCTCTAAGAGTCACTAACTCAAGATGGAGTCGGCTGTCTCGCCCTCTTAGGCGGTGTTTGCTCCTGAAGTCCCATAGTTGATTATGCAAAGAAACTTAGATAAATTACCTTCTAAAGCTTCCTCAACGATCTCTAGCCTTCTCCTACTAATCTGGGATCGATCCACTTGGCCTTCTTCTCTGCCTGGAAAATCAATTGATGTTCGTCAAAGAACTCTAATTGTAGGTTTTTGTAATTCTGATTTCTGTAGGTCGTGATTCTGTTTATATAACAGGTCCACCACGCGCATGGCTGACTTACCTCCACGTTCGTGGCTGCATAGCAACCACGCCTGTGGAGCACAGACGGTTATAGACGTGATCCCCTTGCTAGTCACGATTGTGACAGATGTTGACCACGATCGTGGTCTGCCTAACGACCACGCCCGTGACAGTCACTAGTCACGCCCGTCGTTGGTCATTCCTCACGACTTTCTCCAGAATCACAGAAACTAAGCAACAACCCAAGATCAACAGTTACGAAATCGGGGTGTCACATAAGCATTCTCAACATCTTTAAGGCAGTCCAAATGAGGCATAGGGCACTTAGAAACCATCCATAAAGTCACACAAACAATGGACGACAAGGAAAAGTTCATAAATCTTCGTATCCATAAAATACCCCAAAAATACCGACCAAAATTCATAATTCCGACGACCTAATCAAGCAAAGGGAAAATCACATCACTAGCATCTTATCATACCCAATTATATTCTAGCATCATCAATTTCACAAAGCCCCAAATTAAAAATTAGGGTTCTTCAACCTAATCAACCTAATCATAAATTTGACTAAATAAGAGCAAAGCAAACAAAGAGGAAGCTAAAGATAGACACTCAGGAGCAGTACCTTGTATTCACCATGATTGAAAGTGATCAAATGAGCACCAACAAGCAAATTCGGAAGTTTTGAAGAAACTGGGCAAATTTGATCCAAACAAGCTTAAAACTCAACCAAAGTGGATGAGAATCAAAGGGAGAGGCCGGTGGACGGTTCGCTGATGACCGGTGACAATGCGGCGGTAGCGAGGGGCTGAGGTTATTAACGCGAGCGCAGGAGTGGAGTCAGTGGTGGAAGCAATGGGGAGGTTTGAACATATTTGGTTGAGAATTCGTGAAGGCTGGAGTAATCAAATCCCCCTATCAATAATTGCGGTATAGGAGTTGCAAATATTGCACTTGGAGCATAACATAATGTTTGACAATTCATAGCACGAAAATTGAGAAAGTTTACAGAATGGGCTGTCAACGGTTTTGCTATAGATGGTCAATTATTGCACTATGGGCATAGCGCAATCTTTGACATAACCCATAGTGCAAAAGTTGACATACTGTTTTGTGTCCTTTCTACCTTTCATGCAAAAATCAACTGGCTTCGCACCACTGACTTGGAATAGGTATGGGACTCAAGTATCACGTTCTAGACTACTTGATCTAACACCTAAACATGCAATTTGACTCAAAGAAAATGCAAAATACTAGCTCCAGACATAGGCTGCCTCCCATGAAGCGCTCTTTCTTTAGCGTCTTTGAACTAGACGATATCATGCCTTTTATTTAGCATCATTAAAGTAATGAACTTTGACTCCATCGGTAGGCTTAGGACAGAGATAGTGCTTGAGACGGTGACAGTTGACCTTGAATGTTCCTTGGTTCGGATGTGTGACCTCCACGGTCCAGTATGGGAAAGATTGCGTGCTTCATAAGGTCACGACCATTTTCATTGCAATTTTCCTGAAAACAGTCGGATGCGGGAGTTGTAGAGCAACACCTTATCTCCCTTCTCAAATTCCTTGAGACCTTGAAGCTTGGCACCGTGGATTCGTTTCATCCTCTCCTTGTATAGCCATGAGCTTTCGTAAGCGTGAAACATGTACTCCTCTAGCTTGATGAGCTGATATTTTCGTTCTGAAGCTACAAGACTAACATCCATGTTCTGTAGCTTCATGGCCCACCACGCCTTGTTCCCAAGCTCGACCGGTAAATGAAAAGCCTTTCAATAAACTAGTCGATATGGCAAAGTGCCGATAGGAGTCTAGAAGGAGGTCCGATAAGCCCATAGAGGTTCATCGAGCCAAATCTACCAGTCCTTTTGAGACTGATCAACTCTCCCCGAGACTGATCGCCTGTATGTGAATTTGTCGAAGGGACATGTGAATGTGGTCTTTCTCCAAGCTCACTAGCTCTATTGGGATATGAAAGTATCCCAACATCCCATATAAGAAATAGTAGTACTCATGTCCTGCAAGACATTCCAACATATGATCAATGAACGACAACAGAAAGTGGTCCTTCTTTGTATCGTCATTGAGGCACCTATAACCTAATTACACTCTCCATCCAGTGACCGTCCGAGTAGGGAGGAGCTCTCTTTTATTGTTAGGCATGACTGTGAAACCATCCTTTTTGGAACTATCTACATGTACGTAGGACTAACCCAATGACTGTGCAAAATTGGATAAATAATACCTGCATCAAGGAGTTAACTTCTTCATGACTACCTTCATGGCCGGATTCAGTCGGCGATGCGGTTGTGCTACAGGCTTGACATCAGCTTCCATTTTCCTGAAGAGAGTTTTGATTTGATTTGGACCTTGTCACTACCCATGACATGCAATGAATTCTCACCTGCACAAAGAAAAACAATAAACAATGTAAAAATAACTGTGAAAGCAAAAATTTAGAGCAGAAGTGTATGACTAATACTAATTGAACTACTTTCACATCCTATAAAGAAGTCCCCGACAACGGTGTCCATTTGATACACTTTTTACATGCCTCAAAATAAACCTAATCACCTAAGCAATCAAGGTCGAATATCCTAGGGTCTCTCTATGTATCTTACTCAAAGTTGCAACTAGTTTTAGTCGATGTAACAAAAAGTGTGGTTTAGGTGCTATGAGAACCAATTGAACAATTAAAATGAAAATGAAAATTTCTTTAAAAGTAAGGATTGCAAGACTGCACAAATATGGTTTAGATAATTAGGGATGAAACTGCTTAGACTTTGAATTCCCCTAGGCAATACAAATTCATAAATGATGGACAAAATTTAATGATTTAAAATGAACAAGATAATTCAATAAACTGTCCCAATTCTTCTCTAATCAAATCACGCCCTTTCGGGACCGCTAATTTGCTACCTATCTAATATCCCAGTCCGGTCTTTCGAGATAAATATTTCGGCATTCTAGATATGCAAACTCTCATGAGTGTAAGACAAATATAACAAGAATTCATTCAAGTTGATCAGGCAAGAACATAAATGAAATCAAAATGAAACATATATTGAAATTCTTCCAACTTTCATAAATCGTCAAAATTGGTCAAATCATCATTCATAAGAATTAACCTAGGGTTCATTAATCTAAACAAGAGAATTTTAGTTGCTCATAATCTTGAAGGAAAAATCAAAATTAGAAGAGGAAGACATTGATTCTAGGTTTAAACAAATAATTATGAAAATCCTAATTTCGATTATCTTCCCGAAGAACTTGATTCGACGTCTTGATTACTTCGCCAATTCCAAACTCCTTGAAGTTGCCAGTAATGTGTCATAACATTACTGAATAGGTGGAAGCTTAATGAGGTAGAACCCTTCAAAGAGTTTAGACATGCAAACCTCTTTTTGTATCCCCAAAACAACTTCTTCTTCTTCTTCCCATCAATGTCTTTCAAGTACTCATATTTTTGGAGAGTCTACACCTAATTGGTTAGATGCTATCCTAATAGGTGATGCTGCGAATATAGCTGCAAATGCTATGAAAAATAACACCACAGCTGATGATCTTATGGAAGAAGACAATACAGATTTCAAGGGTTATTAGTTTTGTGGTGATGAAACTAATCAGACACAAAAAAAAACCTACTAAATGTTGGCTATGACATCCACGCTACAAATTTGAAAGAAACTGAAGCTCAATCAAGTTGTAAAGGAAAGGGAAGACAATCATATGCATTGTATAGTCAGAAACGAACTAGGCAGCAAGCAAACGATTCTGTTCTTGTCTCTATTGATGGAAAGATCAACAAGATGATTGAAACCATTGTTGAAACTGCACATAACATTACAAGGATGTCAAATACTTTCTGCATACATAATGATACGGCATGAAGCAAAAGACGCTGTATAGCAAGATGGAAAAGTTCTCAGACCTAATTCGAATTGACAAAATGAAAGCAATGGCATTATTCATCAAGGATGAAAGAGAAGTAACAACCTTTTCCAGTTACAAACGGATGAGGAAAAGTTGGAGTTTCTTCTGAACTTCGTCTTGTAAACCCTCAATAACTAGTATTAGAAGAGGCATGTGGATGACATCTTTAAAGTAATGAAAATTTACATCATTCCATTAATCATTCTATAATTTTCCTAAAATTTGTTAAAGTTTTTACCTTAAATCTCTTACATTTACAAATACATGTTATTTAATTAAATATATAAATTTAAAAATTTCTCTACCAAACAGGACCTAAATATGTATCTCATATTATTAACTTAAAATTATAGGACTAGAATTAGTATCTAGAAGAAAAAAATTAAGATGATTAATAAACAAGATGATGAATAAAATGGGATTCAATAATTAGCTCGTGTTTAAAAAATTACACCTCTTTTTTCTCGAACCCTCCCAAATCTCACCTCCTTCCTCCTCCTCCTCCATCTTCGTCCTCCTCTCCTTCTCTTGGATCTTCTCCTTCTTTATTCTCGGGATAATCCCTCTGTTCTCTATTCATCTTTCGTGCTCTCACGATTGGACTCTACTTATTCACCATCAAAATTCTGTTCATTTACATCGATTCATTTGAGATCAAGAGTATTCCGGTAGGTGGTGGCTCTGGCTGTTTTTGTAGGCGTGAAAGGGAGCACGGACGGAGCTGAAAATTCTTATAGGGAATGTTGTATTTGAAGCAGCCAAACTCCATTATATGCCAAGGTAAAGAAGCTCTGTGAATGTACTGCGGCGTGGAGAAATTGTTATCGGAAGAGCAGAATATATTGAATGCGCTTGGCCAAACTTCCCTGAGCCTGAGGCTCGGGGAGAGATCTTCCATCAAATTGGAGTGGCCAGATAAAAAGAGGAAGGCGAGATTCTCAACTTGAGAACAGCCAGTCATGAAAACATCGGTGGCGGAGAACGGAGGAGGGACTTCTATCTCTCCACAGACGGACCTGCGTATGCAGAAATTCAGGCTCTATGAAACACGATCGGTATTCTTTCTCTCTTCTCTCCATCTTCCTGTGATCTCCTCTTAATTTTATGTGTTCGGCGTTGTTATTTTCCACCACCTTGTTTCTTCAATTGCAGTCCAGTTTCGGAGCCATGTTTTTTTTCTTCATATATACTGAATTCTGTTTTATCTTGCTAATCAACTGCAATGCCGGGTTTCTGAGTTCGTTTACATTGGAGTAATAGTCATATAAGCAATAAAAGCTTTGTTTACATTGGAGTAATAGTCATATAAACAAAATTCCCCTCCCGAGACGGCATTAACAAAATGCCAATGATAGCGGTTACTATTTGGTTTACAAATTAACGTAAAATATTTGCCTACTGAAAGAGGAAGATGTAAGGATAGAGAAATGTAGAGTTTTGTGTTTCTAATTGGCAATTTGGCATTCTGGTTAAGGGTGATTTGCCAAAAAGATGAAGCCCCTCTGTTTAATTGTTGATATATTCCTTGAAACGTGAATGTTTGTTTTCATCCCCACCACCGTGCAGCACCGCCGGACTTGTTCCAGCTACATGTATATTCAGGATAGATTTATCTCCTTTCTTGCTCTACGATCATTGTCCAAACTCAGTGGAACCCTTTCCGCTGCTTGGTTTGGCGGATCTCCAATTCTGACCTTTTTTAAGAATTGAGATCTGTTCATCAAACCAACCAGGCTGTTGGTCGCATAGACCGTCATGCACTGCATTTATTGACTGCCACTTCTGATCTCTATGACTTTACTTCCTCTACCTCAATGGCCTTGCTTTAAGCTGACCCCGTTTCTTCCTTCTCATAAGGATTTTACAATGGAAAAAGCTTTGTTTATTGTTAGAAACAGTTATGTTCTATATTGCATAAACTGAATTATTTTAAGTTCAAAATTAAAAACATGTATTCTATTTTATCCTGCTTATTTTTCTTCAGCTTACTACTTTCGTTTTGTATGCATTTTCTGTCTTATACAGGAAGAATTTTTACTATTCGTATGTAAGCTGGTTTGTGTAGGAAAATTTCATCTTGTCGCTTTACTTTTTGGGCTTCATGTGGCTCTTTTGGTTTCTATGCTGTGCAGAAATTTTATATGATAGGTAGGAACAAGGCTAGGACGTACTGGAGAGTCCTGAAGATCGACAGGCTAGATCCTTCTGAGCTCTTTATTCGTGAAGATCCTACCACCTATACAGAGAGTGAATGTTCAGATTTGTTGAGGAGGATAAATGAGGGAAATAAGGCAACTGGCGGTTTGAAGTTTGTTACCATTTGTTATGGAATTGTTGGTAGGTGGTTCCTGACTTGCTTCTCATCCACCTTCAGCAATGTTTATTCTTTTGTTATCGACTATGGTTTGATTTTCCACCATCTGCTTACTATTTCAGGGTTTGTTAAATTTTTGGGTCCATATTACATGTTGTTAATCACAAAAAGGAGACGGATCGGTGCCATATGTGGTCATAATGTGTATGCTGTCTCGAATAGCAAGATGATTCCAATTCAAAATTCTTCTGTACATGCTGATATTGTTGATTCTAAGAATGAGAACAGGTATATCCAAATTGTCCTTATAATTCTATTGAGGTGGTGCTTTGTTTTCGGCAACTTAAAGCTGTCCCGAAGTATTTTATATCTATTTTTCTTTTATATTCCTCTTATGCTTATGAATTTTATGAAGTTTCTTCGACCTTCTGCCTGTTTACAATATTCTTTTGGTTTCCTGCATCAAGTAATTCCGCTTTCAGAAATGTCATAAGTGCATGACTGATCCTTATACAGATACATATAATTAGTTGAACTATATGCATGTGAACTCCCCAAGCCTAAGCAACACTTGTAAAGCGTATTTTTTTTCTTTCTTCCTGATGATGGTCCAAATTATAATTTTGCTGATGTATCTCCGTATAGTGATCTTTTTCCTCATTTGCAATTTTGGGAGAACAAAAAGTATTGCCGTAACAATCTTATCTCTTTTTGTTGTTTGTCGGTGTGGCATTCTTCCTAACGGTGTGTTGTTCTCCATTAATTGCCCCCTTGCTGTTTTAGATACAAGAAGCTCCTATACATGGTGGACCTCACGAAGGATTTCTACTTTAGCTACTCATACCATGTTATGCGTAGTCTTCAAAGGAACTTGTGTGATGATGCAAAAGGCCAAGTTCTCTATGAAACAATGTTTGTCTGGAATGAGTTCTTGACTCGTGGAATTCGGCATCACCTTCAAAGTACACTGTGGACTGTTGCATTAGTATATGGATTCTTCACACAGGTAAAACTCAGATTTTGCAATCTGCACTAGGTCTTTGTATTTCCATTTTCCTCGATGTTCCACTACTATTTATTTTGTAGTAAAACTTGTTGACTGGTGAATATGATTCAATATCATCCAAAATGCATCACGATAGCACAAACCATGTTGAACTAGGCAGACATTGTAATTCAAGTGGAGTAGATTCCATGAAAACAGCAGGTGTATCTGCAGGTTTACATCCCATCATCCCACACTTAATAAGCATATCCAACACATATTCTGTTTTTGAAGTCTAGGACACGACTGGGAAGTCTATCGATTAGGTAGATTTGCAGTGGGGACAGCTTCTGCCTACAAGTAGCTTGGGAAACTCAAAGCAAACATGGAAGCCCTACCTACTTCATGCAGATGGCGATTCTTCCTTTCAGCACCATTTTATTGTGCGGTATCGACATAGGAACTGTTGAAGGGGTCGATTAAAATAGTCTTTGGCATCATCGGTGTGGAATTATTTTTGTTTGAAATTGAGTAGTAGTCATGTCGTAAAATGACTGAAATATGGAGGAGGTTTAGATTTGTTTTTTGCTTACAATAGAGGTAGATAAAGAGACGGAAGAGTTAGAAAGATAATTATTGATTCTTGTTATTGGATAGGCTAACAGCCGATGGGTATATATATCCTAGAAGCAAAAGAATCCTACCATAAATAGAAAAATGACTCCTACCATAAGTAGGAGTCTTACATAAGGAAATTTCTTTCTACACAAGTAACTAAATATATCTCTTATTTGGTCCACCTAATTAGGAATAATGAGGGTTATTACTACACTCCCCCTCAAGCTGTGTGGTGTAGATGTTGAACATCCTCACTTGTGCATTAATTCTTCAAAGATAGACCTTGACAATGATTTGGTGAAAACATCAGCGAGTTGTTGATTTGTTGGAACATAATCCAGATTTATAACTCCCTTTATAACCTTCTCTGAGATGAATTGACGATCCAGTTCAACATGTTTAGTTTTGTCATGATGAATAGGATTTCAGACGATGCTAATCGCAGATTTACTATCACAAAGAACTTGTATAGGTGTCTGAGGAGGCATTTGTAATTCGCCAAAAACCCGATGCAACCACACACCCTCCTTAATTATGGAAGTCAATGCACGATACTCAGGTTTTGCACTGCTGAGGGACATTACGTCCTCTTTCTTGCTTCTCCATGTCATAGGTCCCATATCCGGTAGTTGATCTTCGTTCTGTTAATTCACTTGGCCAACTAGAATCAGTGTATATAGTGACGCCTCGGTGATCATGCTTTTTGAAGAATAGGCAATGTCCAGGGATAAACTTTAGATACTTCAGAATTCGGTAAACCATCTCTAAGTGTTCCTCGTTGGCATTATGCATATGTTGACTTGCAATCCCAACTGAGCATGATATATCTGGACGAGTATGAGCCAGATAAATGAGCTTACATACTAAACATTGATAAACCCCTTTGTCAACTGCAGCGATTCCTTCATTTCAGCTGAATTTCTTATTTGGTTCCATTCGGAGTGCTCGTAGATTTGCAATTCAGCATTCCTGTTTCCTTCAACGAATCAAAAACATATTTCCTCTGAGAGAGAACAATACCCTTTTAAAAGATTCTTGACTTTCATTGGGCCCCAAATATCACTGTGAATCATTGAGAAGGGTTGAGAGGGTCGATAATCTATTGCAGGATATGTAGAGCGAGTATGCTTAGCCAATTCACATGCTTCATACTTGTAAATCTGAGCCCGTTTATTACGAAATAATGTAGGAAACAAGTGTGAAAGGTACATAAAGTTTGGAAGTCCAAGTTTATAGTGCCAAAAATAAACATCATCACTACAATAATTTATTCTAGAAATTTGATGTGCTGACTTCTAAATGTCCTTGTCCAAACCATCCTTAAAGATATATAGTCCATTTTATAGTTTAGCAACTCCAATCCTCTTCCCCGATCCCACTTCCTACAAATGGCAACCAGATGGGAAGAATCTAGCCTCACAATTCAAATCTGAGGTCAACTACCGGACATAGATAAGATTGCAGCTTAATTGAGGGACATATAGTACTGGAGAGATGATAAGGTTACCAAGCTGCCGAATATAATCTATACCTGTAACTGGGGCAATTCCCCCATTGGCTACACGAACCCCTCCTTTCCAATGATAAGGCTGAAGATCATGGATTAATTCTCGATAACCAGTCATTGTGTATGAAGCACCAGAGTCTAGAATCCAAGTATATTGAAGAGGAGATTTAGAGTGAGTAGTAAGAGAGTTACCTTGAGCAAAGTTGCTGCTGAAGAAATCAGATGGCTCTTTAGTATTTTTTCCAGAATTGTAGTAGTCATTCACACCCAGGCTTCCCTGTTTGAGATTATACAGTTTGGTTTCGATCTCTAGCAGTGCAGAGGAGTGGTCCATCGTCGAAATAAGTCTTTGCATGGTCCCAGATAGACTTGGCCGACGGATGAAGAAGATAGATTTCGCCTATCTTCGGTATCATGGTGGAAATAAGCCAGCCGCGAACAAGATGATCTTCATTGTCCCACTGCTCAAACTTCGGATCAGTTTCAGCTCGTTTCTTCGTTGTTCCGAGAAGATAACCAGCTTTACCACGGCCGCTGATGTAGATGCGTACGGAAGAAGACCAGTGGAGGTAATTTTTACCATGAAGAGGATAAATCACAACTCGTCCAGGGTAGAAATTATCGGATGAACTTGGTGGAATCGACATGACTCCATAATTGTTGGAGCTGCTATCGTTGTCAAAAGTCACGGTGCTATCAACCGTGTTCTTGGTCATGGTGAATGATTAGGGTTTAGAGTAAGCGGAGTAGAATACCAGAGAGAGGCTCTAATACCATGTTTAGAATAGAGGTAGATAAAGAGACAGGAGAGATAGAAAGAGAATTATTGATTCTTGTTATTATATAAGCTAACAGCCAATGGGTTATATACCCTAGAAGCAAAGGACTCCTACCATAAGTAAGAAAAAGACTCCTACCATAAGTAGGAGCCTTACATAAGGAAGTAGGAGTCTTACATAAGGAAGTTTCTTCCTACACAAGTAACTAAATATATCTCCTATTCAATTTACCTAATTAGAAATAATTAGGGTTATTCCTACATTTTTCATCAAAAAACGTCCAGTGAAACCCTGATCATCAATAAATGTAACAAACCACTTGGTTCCCTTTACAATTTTTATCATTTTGGACCCCACGCATCAATGTGGATTATGGAAGATGGACGAGTGGATTTATAGGGTAGGCTAGGTTATGTGGGTGTTTATCAAACTGGTATTCCTCAGTGATAAAATGCGAACGTTTATTAAGGAACAAGTTTGGAGACATTTTCTCAAGATGCTGAACTAGGGTGACCTAGGCGAAAGTGTCAATTTTATTTTTTTACTTCGTGACAGTCGAAACTACTAGCAGCTGAAAGAGTTGAGTTAAATTATACCTTGTACTGCTTCTCCTTGTACCTTGCTCTGCCTTATCAATCACTATTTTCATGAATGTAGGAGACGCTTTCTATTGCTGGCCGTGACTTCAAACTTACCCTCATTGCAAGACGTTCCCGACATTATGCTGGCACCAGGTAGGAGAACTGGAATCCCTGATAGAAGATAAATGGTGTACTCTAGTTTTCAGGTGAAGATGTGTACTCTATGTGTGTGCACTTGAAGTTGTACATGAGGAATTGCTCTGGGTTTCTTACTTTCTTTCATTGTTAGGTGTTGAAGCATCGATCCGTGAAAATCTGGAAGATCGTTCACATAATAGATTATCGCTCATGTTAATGCTTTAAATTCCAGGTATCTCAAACGTGGTGTTAATGATAAGGGAAGGGTAGCTAATGATGTCGAGACAGAGCAAATTGTTTTTGAGGATGTTCCGGAAGGGCGGCCGGTACAAATAAGCTCTGTTGTGCAGAACCGTGGCTCTATTCCATTATTTTGGTCGCAAGAAACTTCACGTCTCAATATCAAGCCAGACATTATGTGTACGTTGATGCTCTTCTCCAGCTTCATGAAAAGCGTCCTTTTCTTCTTATTCACAAGCCTCTTTCTTCCATTTTTAGTGTCAAGAAAAGACCAAAACTATGAAGCAACCAGACTTCATTTTGAAAATCTTTCCAAGAGATATGGAAATCCGATAATCATACTGAACTTGATCAAAGTAAGTTCATGTTGTCATCTGTTTTTCTGTGCTTCCATTCCTGCTGCTCTTTGTAGTACATTCATGCTGATCAGATTGACAGTTCTACTAGAATTGAAATGTTTTGTGTATCTTCACTTATCATCTAAGCTTCAACGTACTACTTGTTTATTTTGTCAACTAACAGACTCGAGAGAAGAGGCCTCGAGAATCAATTCTTCGTACTGAGTTTGCTAATGCCATAAGTTACATAAACAAAGATTTACCGGAAGAGAACCGTCTACGGTTCCTTCATTGGGACTTGCACAAACATTCACGGAGGTATGCTGTAGGTTTGGGTTGAAGCTTTTTTATTCATGTTAATTGTGTGATACCTTGGTTCTTACCTGGGTGGACTTGTTTCTTTGTTGTGATACTTCAGCAAAGCTACCAATGCTTTATTACTTCTAGGCAAAGTGGCAGCATATGCTTTGACATTGACAGGTTTCTTTTACTGTCAAGTAAACTCGGCATCACACTCTGAGGACTGCATTGGTTGCCCATCGTCAGAGTAAGCTCACATACTGCATTTCTTTACTGTCCTCTACCTGCTTTAATATTCTAACAGCATTCGCATGAACTTGAGGACGTGCTTGGAATTGATCAATCCTTTACTTTATTGAGGGTTTACTATGTAACAAAATCTTGTTCAGCAGTCCGTGTAGCACTTGATGGATCAAATATTTTGTCATTTGCTGTCGTTGGTGGCCTTGGGAAAAATGTTTCGACACCTTATTTTAGATGCTTTTTGTACAAATCTGGACATCTCAAAGCAGTTTAATGACCTTGTTTTAAATTACTGTAGCTATCTTTTTAGCCGTTTACACATTAGGAGAGCTAGTAGGGACTCTGAAATAACTATTTTCTTAAATACGCCGAAGTATATGTTTGTCCCTTTTTTCCAATTACCACGAGTTATTGTAACAATATTGTCCTTGCATGGGTTCTGGTCTTCTTTCTCTAAGTAATATTTAGTTCTGTTTTCAACATTAATCAAATGCATAAACACACTGGTGACAGGTTTTGCCGATGCTAGTATTCTTGAGTCTGGGATTAAATTTTACCCTGCTGTAACTCAGGCAACAAGGTCCCTCATAATTTGGTGTGTGAGATATCTAATGGTTAACTTTTATGTTTTGACTCCACTGCAGGAATGCTGAAAATTTGTCCCCCCTTAAACATCTTAACAATGGTCACGAGGATGACAATAACTTAGAGAGAAAAATCTGTGGAGTTGCTAGTGGTTCTAATGAGAAACATTTTTGCAAGCAACCAATTTTCCAGAAAGGAGTTCTGAGGACTAATTGTATAGACTGTCTCGATAGGACAAATGTCGCACAGTTTGCGTATGGGTTGGCTGCTCTTGGATGCCAGTTCCATGCTTTGGGAGTATTAGATTCCCCCAAGATTGATCTTGATGCACCTTTGGCTGATCAATTGATGGGATTTTACGAGAACATGGGTGATACACTTGCCCATCAGTATGGTGGCTCAGCTGCTCATAACAAGGTGGTTTAGTGCACTGTTAATTTTAGAGTTTACAAACTTTATCTGAACTTCTGAACTGAGACGCCTAGATGTGTAGTGTACTCTGACTAATCAAGATTACAAACTTTTTACTGGGTTTGTTAAACTAATACACTATGTAGATATTCTCGGAGAGACGGGGCCAATGGAAAGCAGCAACCCAGTCCCAGGAATTCTTCCGAACTCTTCAACGGTACTACAGTAATGCCTACATGGACGCACAGAAACAAGATGCTATTAACGTGTAAGTAACTTCATTTTACATGGTGAATTGGAGCACTTCTGGTACGAAAGGGGTTTTATGGTTTTTCCATTCACCATTCTGTTTGAAACTTTTCTAAATTAGCTGATGGAAGTTTTGTCCTGTTATATTTGCAATTAGAGCAGGTTCTTGGGGCACTTCCAACCACAGCATGGAAAACCTGCTCTTTGGGAGTTGGATTCAGACCAATACTTAAATGTGGGAACTAATGGTCAGGACCATGATACCAGGTAATCCGTAATAAGATGGAAAAGTAATGCTCTACTCTTGATGCTGCATGGGCCAAAGTAGTCATCAAACCAAAAATGTGTTCCTTGTTCACCTCTACAATAGCCCCTGTATGTTTTGGGTTTGTCGCTTCTCATCTGGAGTTGTGTGTAAATAATATTATCTATTGAGCTTTTCGGTTCTGGGAAGTTATTAAGTTTCATGAATTGAGACAAGTGACACTTGCTCAACGACTCCTAAATCTAGACTTGCTTGTGTGGATGAGTTAAATGTGGTAAAATACTATTTGCTGAGCTACACTGGGGCTTTGCATATTCAATATGTTTCACTACTATGTGTATTAGATTCTGTCATTCAATCTACTTTTTGTTGTTTGTTTGCACTCGTGAAAAGGGTTTCAGGATGGATCATTTGAATTTACACTGCTCTGTCCATTTCTTTCTTTTATCTCCTTGATTGTTTATTTTCTGTTATTCAGATTATTTTTCAAAAGGTCGTTGTCAGATGGGAACATTCTTCACAATAGCTGCTGCCCTGTATCAGCTACAAATCTCAAACGATATAATGTTTCCAGAACAGCTTTGTCAGAACAATGGCAAGGAGCAGACAACATGTGTTCAGAGTCATCTCCTGCAATATCAAACTGTAATTCTAATATAGCACTTTCAAGGTTTGTTACTTGGTATCTTTACAAAACGAGATAAACTGATTTCATTTTTCTCGTGGTGTTTTTAAGCCGATGTTAAAATTCATTTTTCTGCTGGATGTTTGATATTGCAGTAATTCATCCCGCTTAGGAAAATTCACTAGATCTCGGTGCTTTGTGCTTTTCTTTTGTCACTAAATAGGGTATATGATTTCTGTAGAATTATAATAGAATTTGTATTAGGATTTTAGTATTATTAGGTTAGTTTTTTTGTATAGTTTTTCCTTTCTTAGTGTGGATAGTATTATAATCCTAGTCTTAGTAGAACTTTAACTTGTAGACTTGTAGCTCAAGCCTCCTCTTCTATATAAGGGAGACATGTACATACAGATTATTATCAAGTTATCATTCACTCACAAATCTGCATAGTATCAGAGCCTGGTTCGGCAAAATTCTGATTTCGTGTCTCTCGTTTCCCTTCCGTCTTAAGAAAAACCCTCGGAAAACCTCATGAAAACTTTTTCTAGTTTTCTCTCAATCTCATCAATGGTGAACGGCGATCTTTTCAGTCATTCCATCAACTCCGATATACCATCGTCAAACTCTATGAATCCCTCGATTGGTGAAAATTTCCTCCTTCACAAAACAACTTACGAAATTTGGGATAGGGCTCATCACACCTATTCAAATCAGTCGAATACAGCTCAGTTGTTCGACATCGAGATGCGTCTTCATGACCTAAAGGACACATGACAGTCACTCAATACTATGATGAGTTGAGCAAATTCTGGATGCAACATGATCTATATGATGTGCATCTTTGGGTCTGCACACACTTGATGCTGCCCTTTATCAGAAGATCCTTGAATCCAAGAGAACCATTCGCTTCCTGTTGGGTCTAAATTACTCCCTGGACGATATTAAGGGAAGAATCATGGGTCGAGTTCCTCTTCCTGAAGTTCGGACTGCCTCTGCTGAATTCAAGTGGGAAGAGAGCCGTCGGAAACTCATGATGTCTGAACCTAAGGAGGTTACTCCTATAGAAGGATCTGCACTGGCAGCAAACTATGCCAGTAACTCATAAGGTCGCGGTCTTCCAAAATCTGGAAAACTACGCCCTTACTGCGATCATTGCGGTAAGCTCGGCCACACCAAGGAAACCTGCTGGAAACTCCACACCAAGGCAGAACGTGAAGCACGCCCTCACACTGCTGCCAACGACCAGCCTCCCATGGGAGCTCTCACACAGGACCAGATTCTTATTCTCCAACAGATGATGGCACAATTCAAGGCTTCATCATCCTCTCAAGGTGTTCCTAAACCTAAACCATCAACCGGCTTCTTTGCTAGCCAAGGTACAAATTGTGCTGCTTTTCTTGCTTAAAACCAATTCCAAAACAATTGGATACTCGACTCAGGGGCAACTGAACATATGACTGGATCAAAAACCTTTCTTCGTAACATCCGGCCCTACCCAGGCAAGACAAGTGTTTGAATTGCCAATGGCTTTGTTGCCATGGTTGAGGGCATTGGAACAGTCTACCTTTGCTCATATTAAACTATTTCCTGTTCTATATGTTTCAAAGCTTAATTGCAATCTGATTTCAGTCAATCAACTTTTGAAAGATTTGAATTGTGAACTAACCTTTGGTCTCTCCCACTGCACTATACATGAGGCGGGAACTCAGAGGATGATTGGACACTTTGAAGTGTGTGCGGGTCTGTATCTTTTGAAGGCAATCACCATCAGCAACATAACATCAAGATATGATTCCAATGTCAGTGCATTTAGTATCCAAGTCTAGTTCAATTTCGAATAAGTTAGAATGTCCAGTCATATTATGGCACTATCGGTTAGATCACTCTAGTTTTCCTTACTTACAAAAGTTGTTCCCTAAGCTCTTTATCAATAGAAGTTCAGATTTCTATCACTTTGATGTGTGCCAATTAGCTAAACAAACCAAAACAATCTATTCTAGTGTCTTTTACCGTCCTTCCGGTCCCTTCTCCATTATCCATAATGACAATTGGGGACTCAGCTCTGTCAAAACCTTTAATGGTTACTTCTGGTTTATCACATTCATCGACTATCATACTCGTCTCACTTAGACCTATCTCATGAAATCTAAGATTGAGCCTTACGTAATTTCCAAACCTTCCACAAGCAGATATTCACTCTATTCCAAACCCAAATCCGCATCCTTCACACTGATAATGCTCAAGATTATTTTAATAGCTCCATTGGTAGTTATCTCTCAACTTATGGTATCACTCACACTAGTTCCTGTCCCAACACCCCACAACAAAACGGAGTGGCCGAACGGAAAAATCGGCACCTCCTTGAAGTCGCTAAGGCATTGTTATTTGCTTCCACCGCTCCCAAACATTTATGGGGAGAAGCAGTGCTAACAGCTACATACCTCATCAACCGACTACCTAGTAGGCCACTTAAATTCGACATACCTCAAAATGTCCTCCTAGCTGCTTTCCCTCACAGTCATGCCATCAACTCTGACCTTCCATCAAAAAATTTTGGTTGCATAGCTTATGTCCATATAGCCCCTTCTCTTCGCTCTAAATTAGATCCTAGAGCGATTCCTTGTGTCTTCGTTTGGTACTCTTCAATTCAAAGTGCTTACAAGTGCTACTCGCCCCTCCACCAAAAAATATATCACTCAAAAGATGTCAAGTTTTTTGAATCTCAGCCCTATTATTCCCAAACTCAGCCTCAGGGGGAGAATTCTGAGTAGTCTTCCCTTGGGAATATCATATCATTAGAGCCCGTGTCAGTTCCCTTAGTAGTTTCCAGCCCCATAACAACTCCCACAGGTACTCAATGCACTAATGACAATACAAATAAACCTCTCCTGGTGTATCGGGGAGAAGAAGACACCCGACACAACTTTCAAACTGCCCATCATCTGACGAGCAACCTGTCTCCCAGGAAGCTCACATTGACACTGACTCTTCAACAAGCAGTGAAGTAGGCAATAAAGACCCTAATAGTTCAATGGATCTGCCTATTGCTCAAAGAAAAGGAACTCGTACTTGCACTCAACATCGATTGAAAGATGGTTGTCGTATGGAAACCTCAGTGCCAAGTATCAATCCTTCGTAAGCAGTGTAGATTCCACTGAGATACCAAAATCTATCGAAGAAGCATTGCAGATACCACACTGGAGACATATCGTGATGGAGGAAATCAGAGCACTAGAGAAATATGCTTCAGATGGAAGCATAGAGCGATATAAAGTAAGGCTGGTCGTTTGTGGGTTCACTCAATCATATGGAGTGACTATCAGGAGACTTTTTCCCCAGTAGCAAAACTAAAGACAGTATGGGTCCTTCTCAGCTTGGCAGTAAACCAAGATTGGCCTCTCTACCAATTAGATGTGAAAAACGCATTCCTAAATGGTGATGTAAGTGAGGAAGTTTTGATGAAAGTTCCAACAGGAGTTCAAGTTGAACCAGGGAAAATATGTAAGCTCAAGAAAGCCTTGTATGGACTGACACAATCTCCAAAGGCATGGTTTGAACGATTCTCTCAAGCTGTAAAGGGATGTGGCTACCATCAATGCCAGACTGACCATATCATGTTTGTTCGACATGGACAAACTGGAAAAATTGCCATTCTGATTGTTTACGTGGACGACATTGCGGTCACTGGAAATGATGAACCAGAGATTCAGAGGCTGAAGTTGAAACTTGCATATGAATTCGAGATAAAGGACCTTGGAAACTTAAGATATTTCCTAGGTATCGAAGTGGCTAGATTGAGTAAAGGTCTGGTTCTATCACAACACAAATACATCCTAGATTTATTGAAGGAGACTGGAATGACTGGCTGCAAACCAGCAAGTACTTCAATGGAAGCAAATCTGAAACTCACTCATAACCCCGATCCATCTCCGGTGGAAAGGGGGAGCTACCAACGTCTGGTTGGTAAGTTAATATACTTGGCACATACTTGTCTAAACATCTCATTCCCAGTGAGCATTGTTAGCCAGCATATGCATCAGCCTAACGAGGAACATCTCGCGGCAGTAATGAGAATTATTAGGTACTTGAAAGTTACACCCGGATTGGGCCTTTATCTCCAAAAAAACACAACGAGGAATCATTGTGTATATAGATTCTAGTTGGGCTGGAGATTTAACAGATCGAAGGTCAACATTAGCATTTTGCACCTATGTATGGGGCAATCTAGTGACTTGGAGAAGCAAGAAACAAGAAGTGGCTTGAGCAGTGCTGAAGCTGAATATAGGGCAGTAGCTGAAGGCATATGTGAGGGAATTTCGCTAAAACGCATCCTTGAAGAACTGAAGTTGGAAGGGAAGCAGCTTGTAAAACTGCTGTGTGATAGCCAGGCAGCATTGAACATCATAAGGAATCCAGTTCACCATGATCATACAAAACATGTTGAATTGGATAGACATTTCATCACAGAAAAAGTGACAAAATAGGAATTTGAAATAGATTATGTGCCTTCAAAACTGCAGATAGCAGATATCCTGACTAAAAGGCTCTACCTCGAGATATTTTTGAAGAACTTCAATCCAAGCTTGACCTTCATAACATTTACAGCCAAGCTTGAGGGGAATGTAGAATTATAATAGGATTTATATTAGGGTTTTAGTATTAGTAGG
This sequence comes from Linum usitatissimum, assembly GCA_030674075.2. Taxonomy (NCBI): domain Eukaryota; kingdom Viridiplantae; phylum Streptophyta; class Magnoliopsida; order Malpighiales; family Linaceae; genus Linum; species Linum usitatissimum. Next base: position 2,086,140 of record JAUJYP020001182.1, read on the forward strand.
TTAGTTTTTCCTTTCCTAGTGTGGATAGTATTATAATTCTAGTTTTAGTAGAACTCTAACTTGTAGACTAATAGCTCAAGCCTCCTCTTCTATATAAAGGAGGCATGTACATACAGATTATTATCAAGTTATCATTCATTCACAAATCTACAGTTTCGATAATACCTGATATCCCATACATTTCGTACTATTACCATGTGGATGTTTATATTTTCATAAGTAAATCTTGGTGTAATTTATAACTTAGTGGCACTTATGGGTGAGCATATTTGTTGGTTCAGGTACACACCCCCGCTACCTCAAAGACAGCTGTTTGGAGACATACAACGAGATCAAATACATGAAAGTGATCATATTTACTTTTCTGAAGATACGTTAAATTGGTCAAATTTTGTTGATCTAGACTGGCTGTCTTCATCTGGGAATTCAGTTGAAGATGACCCTTTTGACAGGTATTTGATCTTTCTTAGTTATGCAAAGAGCATTTTAATAAAGTTGAAGGAAGATCTGAAACGCCAAGGACATGAGAGGCTAGAGGAATTTGTGCTGAATAGCTCTAGCCATGATTATTGGTAGAAGAGGATCAATAAGATGAAAGAGACTAGGTTTGAATCTTAACGGAAAGCAATTAGTATTTGGACCACCGGTCAAAGTAAATACAGCTTAATATGTTGGGCCACCAACCCAACACTTGATAGTCGCTTAGAACCTTGTGTTCGTTCACGCAGTCATAATTGCTAACTATGCATTACAAATCGAAAGAGAATATAGATGAATGGAAGGAAACTATTCTCGGGCAAGTTGGTGCATGTGTTGGTAGTGTTTCTGAAGGCAATCCAGTTCACTTGAGTGCATTAATGGATTTTTTGCTGCATCGAAATTTTTGGCTTGCCTTGATTGGTGATTTAAATTGCCTAGATGTGCTCTTCTTGCTGATAGTCTTGAGACTTCTGAGTTGATGTTTCTATTTATGTCTGTTTCATGTCCTTTTCAGTTGTCAAAATACTATAAAAGAAACCAAGTCTCGTCTTTGTCGGGACAGAAGTTTACCAGAAGATGAAAATCTGGATTAAGAGCTGAAACATTAGTAGGAGTAGAGATAACAAGCAAAGGGCTGAGAAGGATAGAAATAAAAATTGTCATCTTCCAACTGAGTATATGGAGAGGGATAAAGTGAATTAAGCAAATGTAGGAGTAGAGAGCGCCATTGGAGAAGGAAATGAATTGCTAGGCAAAAGTCCCGAGATCGTCATCTCTTTTTTGGTAATATCATGTATGATGCCTGTGATAGGAGTCATACCTTGTTTTTAGTTAGTGCCTTAAGGATATTGAGTAGCTAGATAGAATATTATAATGGTAAATGGATGCATGCAAGAAAAAAGAAAAATATAATTTTATGGTGATTACGGAGCAGGACGTCAATTGCGGGACAGTCATCTGAGAGTGTAACAAACGGAATAACGAGGGAGGCAACGCCGAATGCTAGTGAATATGGATCAATGAGGGTGGTGAGTATTTATTTATTGTTGAGTTAAGTTGATTTTTGAGTTTGTAAAATGGATGCCGTTCTTTTGATGTTATTAGTTAATAATAATAAATAAATAATGTGGTGATGGGCAGGAAGCGGAGACAGAAGAAGCAGCAGAGTCATCTGGTGCTAGTAGTTCACAGCGTCCCAATGTTCTGGAGGAATATTCTGACAGTTTCGTTCATTGGGTAAACAATGGAGAAACACTGTGCTATTAATAATATCATTACTTTTGACAAGACAGAGATTCAGTTGGAAGAACCAAAAGACAAGAGAGAGATCAAGAGACAGAGAGGTTGTGGTGGTTAGTGGTGGTGTACCTTTTGACTCTGACTCGGATCGGACACTAAAGAAAGGAGGAGTAAATAGGCAAAACAACAAGGCAAGAGAAAAAGGGGAAGATTATTTCTTGATTGGAGCTTTTCTTGCCCCATTACTAAATATCGGTTGCCCGCCAGACGCAACGGTAGAGAGACGGCCATCAGCATCAGCATCAGCATCAGTCAACAAATAGACTCACGTGTTGGCTGCTAGCAGTATCATCATCGCTTACTTTCTACCCTCTGATTGATTTGTATGTAGGCATACACATTTTCTTTGCTCGTTATTTCGTCTCTTTTCTCTTCCAAGGCAACCTCTTATTTTCTTTTTATTTCTTTATTTCTCAAATCTTGTTAACCAAACAAAACAATATACTACTTATCCCCTCTTCATTTCCACAGTATCCATCTTCTGTATTTTTGTGGGGGATGTCATTTCAAATATCTTCAGGATGAAAAAAAGGATATTCGAAATGGTGATTTTGATATCTATATCAGAACTAGTTATTCGAAATGCTAATGATATTTACCTAGATTGAAAGTGACATCGATAATTTTATGGCAATGAGCGATGATGATGTGATTGAAACCTGCAAGCTCCGGAATGCACTGCAGGTCCAGTCAGTCAATCAAGGAAATGGTCCAACCAAGGTTTGACTTCCGAATCTTGTCAATTGGTCAAAGTGAATCGAGGTCTCAACGTTGAGAAATCGCAAAGGGAACAAAATTTTGGAAGTAAAGATACAGCACTGGGTATGTTCAGGACGAGAATCACTAAATATCCCACACCAAACTTGGAGCGAATTCGAAAGGCTTTTCAGATTTGGTAGCCAAACATAGATATGAATATGCATAACACAAAACAATTCATCCATATTACCAAGAAGAAAAGGAAACAAAAGAAACCTCCAATTGCTTGATCTGTATAATTACTCTTGTGCTCTGTTTGGTACAGACGTATAAATATATAATAATTCATAATTACCTCATTTGCATCCTCTGCTTCTCTTCCCTTTTTAGTATTTACAGCTTCCATCAAACTGCTGCACTCCTTATTTCTTTCTTTCTTCTTCCCCACCTCTTTTCCAATAAACAATATTTTATATAATTTTCATCAAAAACTAACCTTGCTACCTTAATCCCCAAGTCCCGCCGCCGGCTGCACAGAGAATGAATGGAATCTTAATCCCCAAGTACCATCGAACAATCTTCCAATCAAAACCCTGTGAGCAAACAATGAAGCTTTTTCAACTACCGAGCTTCTCATCAACCCAAATCCCAGACTACACCCTTCTCGGCGAAGAACCCCCGATTTGTGCAAATAGCATTTCATTCCATGTGTCGGGAACACCAGGTAAACACCAATGCAAGCAATCTTGCACTCCAGCTGCAGCTGTAATGCTGTATTTCGAAATATGGCCCTCATCTCTAAGCTTCGACAAAGATGTTATGTCCAATATCTTTACCCCGGTTCCCTCCACTGCATTCCTAGCGCTGTAATCACTAGACACTTCCTCCAACAATTCCTTCCCTATCGACATAGGCTTCGTGTTATCGCAACTTCCACCCGTGTTCCAGTCCCCACCCACGAAATGTCTCGGAGATATGCTACGATAGAATGCCTTCAATTGCGGATGCTTCGGAAGCTGGCTGTTCACCCAACTAACAATGCTGTGTATCGTGAAATTTTTAGCATCTCCCATAGCTATCAGCTTCCGGTTAATATTCTTCACTCCCCCTACATACATTATCCAGCGGTTAGAATTCAGCTTCCCACGATTCCAGTGATGTCCCGTGTTCAGAACTAGAACGTGGATTCTATCAAGATTATCTCGCAGAAATGCTGGTGGGCGGTCGAGATGCATGGCATAGTGAGTATTTGGGTTCTCCTTGTCGATAGGTTCAATGTCACAGAGGCAAGAAGACCAGTGATACAGTACAGTGGTATTTGTGCTCGGAAACCTATAAGCCCACCCACTTGGACGACCATTTTCAGGGGCAATAAATCCATATTCCACTCCTACGTCCACTACGTCACTTGTGTTCAACCCTTCTGTGATCATACACATTAGGGACTGGAACTGCTGCCGCCCTAATGAATCTCCAACAAACGCTAGTGTCTTGTGTTGCATCCTGAAGAATATGCCACAAAATAAGCAGATAGTAGGTATTGCAGCAAACACCTATGGTTTATCCAAAATACGTAAGGGAAACCACCTAGGGGTCCAATGGCAGAACTTACAGTACTATGCTGAAAATTTTAGCATGTAAAGAGATGATCATAACTAGCAGCAACATTGGATGTCAGTCAACACTCAGAGACTCTGCTGACACATTATTTTTTTGTTGGGTGCTCACATTAATGCGTTGGAAATCTCACAACCGTCCAATGTACTAAAAAGTCAAACACAAGGAAACACACCTTTTCAAGAACTCACGCCCTTCAAATCGTTCCATTTCACAATCTTTTGGTTGCCATCTGATCTTCTCATAAGAAAAATCAGTCCGTTGCATCAACCTACAAGCCCACATCGGTGCCAGCCATTGCTTACAACCAAATCCAGAGTAGAGGGGCAGGCTGTCATCAACCACCCACTTCCCTTTGGCATAATTACAAACTGTAGAGATGATAAAGAAAACATAAGATCCAATCATTCATATATGTAGAATAACGACTGGGAAACTAAATAAGAGATTTCAATGTGGAGTGAGCTTCAAACGAACATGTACAGTTAACAACAACTGAACATGACATAGGTGCTCCGTTAAATACCAGCTAGCCAGCAAATTGTATGTTCATGAACCACACAGAATAGGTGGTTGTCAATTTCTTGGAAAAATAGACCATTTACACAAAATGGTTGTCTAAAGCATTTTACTGAAGTAACTTCAATTTCCACCAAATATGCATTTCTTAAACACCGAGAACATTCTCTCTATCAGAGCTGATAATCAATCGCAACAAATTCCATGACATGGACGAACAAGAAGTAGTTTCTTCAGAGAGTCTACATTAGTTTTCCCTGCAGTGAAAGATATGAACCGAGTAAATTACATCATGTGCAATTCAATATACCTTGACTATCAACAGATTTTGGTATATTCTCTGCTTCTTGCTCCTCCCCTGAGGAGGTTCTGTCATCAGCACTACTTTCTGTAGTTATATTTGAACTTTGTTCAATATTCTGATCAGGATCACCCTCTGCCTCTGTCAAACTTGGAGATTTATGAACAGGTAGATCTTTGTCCGCTTCAATGAAATCTTTATCTTTCTCTTTTACTTCACGTAAGTTTGTTGGTATTTCTGGCACGGAACATAAACAGATTTAATACCAAGAATGAGCAGGAAATACCAGAAATTTTTCATTTGGGTCTAACTATCCTGCAACAAAATCATAAGAGAATCAACCAACGTAATAACCTCATACCAACAGTCTAGTTGTCAATACAAGCCCTGATAAAACCAGTCGAAGATAGAGTGCACACTAATTAAACAATCATCAAGGTCCTTAACCAAACAAGAAAGGGAGTCCAGATTCCAGAAAGATGGTCAAAAGAAGCGACCAACCTTCGTTGAGGGTTTACTCATAACAAGGGAGAATACCAATCAGTGTAACTCTAACTCTAATAAGTCTCCTAGCTTATATACGCACAACTGTTTCTAACTCTAATACGTCTCCTAGCTCAACCAGTATATGCAAAGTGGTCAAAATCCTTACTTAATCTTAAAATCTTACAGTTTTATGATTTTATTTGTGCCTGGCAATCCCCATTCTACAATAAATCGGTGGGCTATGGCATCATGTAAAATCTTGGAAAAAATAAATAAGATCTTACATAATCAACGATTTTTATTGTGTTTTATGACTCAACGTTCTAAATAGAAATGTTCAATTTGTCCGAGTTAGTTTGTATTTGAACCAAGACAATTAAATTTTATTGGTTCTTTCTTTATTTTTTTCGACATAATTTGATTAATTCAGTTAACACTGATTAATAAAATAAAAATGCATAGCATCTATTCATTTTCTTCCACCAACAGCTGCCTAAGAGTTTGACTTTCGCCCTTATTTTCTTATCTCAACTTTTCAAGAGTTTAAAAAACGAAAACTGATATCCCAAATAAGAAGACGACTCCTCCATCACGAATGTTGGTATACTACAAAACCAAACTTGCTAATGCAAGAGAGACTAACTTCTACTAAAATGGAAACCCAATTAAATGGCTAATGGAAGAAACCTACAACTAACAGTAAACATCTTTAATAGTAATCTCTTAATTTGTAGTCGTATAAAAAATGTAAAATATGTTGCACAGATCTCTACTGGGAATAAAAACAATTCACCGCTACATGTCATGACCACAAAAACGTCCAGCAGAAACTGTCAAATTTGTGACTAACCTGAACTTCAAATATAAGAAAACTTTCTTAAATAGCACTAAGGTCATTTTACGGTCAACTTCTTCTAGTTATCAGAATACAAAAAATACACACATAGGTGCAACCATGTAAAGGATTATCGGGTGATGAGAGTGGAAATTTGCTTGCAAGCAGATCATGATTGAGCGGTTGCCCAGAAGCTTAAGAAATATGATGTATGAGAAATCCCAAAGGACCAGTCAACAAAAGGGTGGAAATTTATGGAAGAACCAAACACGACATAAATAGATTACTATCCTTGTTGACAACCAAATAGAACACAACCAGCCGACAACACATGCATCTCTTTACTTAGAGTTCGAACAAAAAAACATAAGGCAAAGATAACAATTTGTGGTGTTAAGCTAAGATGTAAAATGACCTGGAAGCTGCATGCTGTGCCTAAAGAAAAGAGGCACTACGGAAAATACCTGATGTCTGCAACAGATCTTTTGCAGGAAGTGAGGCAGAAAGAAGTGGAGTTCTCTCCCATGCCAGCATAATAACAGTTGTGCAGACGAGAACTATTAGGAGAAAGGTTAACTCTCGACCCTTCACTTTGAAAACACCTCCTTTCATCTTTGCTGCAGGTAAATGGATATAAATGAAACTAGAACAGACAGTCGGATGAAACATGATCAGGAATTTGAGAGTTGGAAGTAACAACTACCAAAACAAAAACTGCAACTGTGTGGAAACGTTTCTATTTGCGGACAGTACCAACTATTATAAAGGATGATGCTGGGAACTACAATAGCAACATTCCAGAATCACCAACTGCTCAAATTATAGCATTCGCAGACTCAAACGAGGAATCGACTGGATATTTGACCTGACCCATTTGTTTCACCTAAGAAACATTCCTTTACTTCTTTTCTATATCCATATCCATATCGAATGCCTGCCAAGAAACTAGGACCGCGCACATACTCTACCTACCCACCAGCTCTGACGGTCCTCAACTTCAAGTCCCCCATCAACAAACTATAGACTATTCCTCGGCTAATTCTGGTCCGAAAGTAGAGAGAACATTAAATTAAGGATATTATCATGTGTTTCTAAAAAAAGGAACAATTAATTAGAAGAAAATTAGAACCCGATCTGGAAGAAACCCAAATAGGGAGGAACATCTTGATGCCCTCAAGAATAAACAATGAACTAACTTAAACAAAAAACCTAAAATAACAGAAACTAACAAAAAAATACACTTCCGAATCCCATCCTCTCAACTTAATCAGCTAGCTTATCAAAAGGAGAGACGATTGTTGCCGTTGGCCGTCCAACGAAGAAATCCAATAATCAAACATTACTCGAGTAGGAAAGTGAAGAAAAAGAATGTGAGTTACAAGATCGGAAGTCGATAGGAATTTGCATGCAAAGGCATTGAAATCAAATCCACATTGAAATCAAATCCAATATCACGGCTGGAATCAAGATTAAACGAGCAGGAAAAGGAGGGAAGGATGGGGTGTAATTACCTTGGATCGCGAGGAAGAATTTGCAGAGAAAAGAATTGAAGGAAGACGACGACGGTAGGATTAAATTAAATATAGTTAAGACGGGAAAGCCGGAGAAGAGAGACTCTGAGCAGACCCGATAAAATTGCCAATGTTTCTCTTTATTCCTTCTGCTTCTTCATCCGCAGTAGAAAGAGAGACGACGGATGATGATAACAGAAAACGAATATAATAAATTACAAAAATAATTATTTAATCTATGAAATAGAGATTATTAAGACGGAGAAGGAGAAGTGGAAAGTGAAACCAGAGAGAGCGAGAGCCCTTTCACCATCACTACTGCTCTCTCTGTCTCTCAGCTCAGCACATTTTTTCCCTTTACGCATATAGTGAGTGCTCTCTGTCTGTTCTTTCCCCTATATCCCCGCTGCCACCATTACCGACTTGACTTGGCTTGGCAGCAGCAATTTCTTCCCCTAAATAGCTTCTTTCTCTGAACTCAATATGTATGTTTCTTTTTTGTATTGACAAATATTCTGACGATGTGTTATATGATACTGCAGTACTGATGGAGGTTGTTGACGTATTTACTTGGAAGACCATGACGATTCGATATATAAACTCTCCGGTACGGAAGGCTCAATCGCTATGTCATCACCTATATATGGAGCCAAGACGTTTACTCTGAAAGCCCTTGTTGCACCATTGAAAGACATTTTTTAGAGAAATATGGCGCAAACAGAAAGAGAGGGCTCAAAACCAAAGAAAAGAGAGGAACAAACGAGTTACACTCCCAAAAGCACAAAAACAAAAATGTCAAATCGTTATCTCTCGTCAGAGAGCTTGTCAGAGCCGATTATGGCCTCGTCCGAAAACTCTAAACGCAACCCTACCACCAAATCCATCTCCACCGCCGGCGCCAGAAACATCAACCCACTGATGCCTCCCAACAACTACGCGATCTCCACCCTTCCCGACACCACTATCTCCTCCAGCCTCACCATGAACAACAAGGGCACCACAACGACCAGAGGGATCTCCACATCAACGAAGCCGATGACTCAGACAAATCGGTGTCAGTTACCGATCTCTCGGCTGCATTGCAAGCGGGGGTTTGCATCCACGACAGGGATTACACCACTGACACCATCAGAGACCACCGTCTCTGTCCTAATCAACTCGGTACAAAAACCACCGGCAAATCGAATCCCCGAGACTGCAGCAACCAGCCTACCCACAGATCGTCCAGTTGTACTCACATTTTTCTGATTTCCATTTGTGCTTCTTGTTTCTTTTATTTTTACTCTCTGAATTTTGCTGAAACTTAGTTGGTGCGGGTGAACTTTGTTTGGATGTTTGTTTGTTGGAAAAAAAGGATTGAGATGTTTGTTTTGGTAAGGACCCGCGATCCATATTAGTCTCGTTAATGAAGACTGCACCTCCAATTAGAATTCATATACGCTTCATGTTTGATATGATTCATGAAATATAATGACATCAATTTGGTAAAAAAAAGCACAAAACAGAAATTTCAGATATAAAGTTAGAGAAAAAGAAAGAATGGCTGGAGATAAAACTTAATTGTGAGGCCACGAGAGATTAAACAAGTCGTAGTTGGTAGGAAATCTCCCCTCTATATGAGAAAATAATGAAAAACAATGTAAGTCAAGGTAGAAGTTGCGATGAAGTGAAGGATGAGAGGCACAGTTGAACTATACGAGTCTGGCAGATGGAATGACGAGCATTATGTTGCATGGAATTCTTCTCTGACGGTCACTATGTTTCACCAAAACGTTTGATGTGAGGGAAGCCAATAAAGTGGAGCGCTTAGCAGGAGCCTTATTGAAAATGCCCCTAACTACTGATGGGGTGTTTAACATCTCCATCCTAAAATTAAAATTAATGGTTCAACTTATGCATCATTAATCGGGTTGTTACGATTCACAACTAACATTTAATGCATAAATAATCTCTAACAATCCCGATAAAAACTCATAATCGAATAAATGTACTACAAAAAACAGAAAACAAAATAAAGTATTGTTGCTACAGAAACCATGCAGTAACCACAAGTGAAAAACAGAGTCTAAAAACAAGAATATGAAGTCCCCAAATCCCAAGTCTATCAACCAACCTATACCTATCATGGTTCGACCTCTCCTCTTCACTCTCAGCACTCCTTCCAATACTAGCTCGTATAGCTTTCTTTGGTGCCATTCTGACATGATTGTCCCGCATTTGTACGCAACAGATAACATATGAAGTAAAGGAGTCGATGCTAATGATTGAGTGTCTCTAAGTGACGAAAAAACAAGCATGACAACTCATAAAGGTTGAACCAAAAACAAGTGACGAAAAGAGGGTAGCTAGCTCCCTCTCCTATCTTTGTTTCCTATTATTATAAGGCCAACAACACAAAGCATTGCTATAAGATAACTCGTCTACCTCTACCATGAAGAATAAACTATGACAAGTAGATGCTTCCAAACGACCGCTCTAGAATTCACAAACACAACCTGAAGCCAGGCCACGAACCTTGATCAAACCCCGAAATAAGGCCATCAAATGTACCGCAAATGAGGATACAGAACAGGGGAGAAGTACATGTTGGGAAGAGACAACAACGTAGCGGCTCATCGCGAATTAAAAAAACATTTGAGTGGAGATTAAAGATTTCTCGAAATGGATGGAAATAATAACTCATTTTAATAAATTAATCAAATACTTTTAATGTAATTAAAAGTAATTAATACTAAAATAGAAATTTTTTTAATTAGGATAGTTTTTTTTTATGCAAAGGTATCAATGATATTCAAGGTTAGAAAATACAGAAATCAGTAAAAAAGAATATTACAACAATGAGGAAACACAATAAGAAAGTGATAATGAATGTCGACTCGTAGGATAACATAGAGCCTCACGTGCCATGAAATGAGCGGTGCAATTATCAGTACGAGCGACAAACCTAAGAGAGATCGCAGAGAAGGACTGTAAGAGATTTCTGCATTCCAACAGCAGCTGTCCAATCCGAATATCATCGCCGAAACCATTGATTAGTCGAACCACCTCCAAACAGTCCGACAAATTACTTATTGGCTCATGAAATCTTGGAAGGGCTGCCAACATAGCCTGATTGATAGCCATAAACTCCAAAACAAGCAGATTTGTGATCGACGGTACTACCAAACCAGTAGCTGCTACCAGCGAATTGCAGGCTCCTCGAAGAACACCAATAGCACCATAGCCTTCCTGAGTTTCAGTAGCCAAGCCGGGTCGTACAGCATCATCAACAAAGAAACGCCAAATTGGACCCTGTCCAATTGTTTGAAGCAAAGTAGTCGCAATTTTTGAAGTCGCTTGCTGGTCTTGAACTCCATCCATCAGTCGGGCACCTTCAGACCAATGTAGAAGGAAATGCCACAGTAAAGAGGGAATTGACTGCTGGAAACGATCGAAAACCACAGTATTTCTAGATTTCCAGGAGACGCCACCAAAAATAGACTAACTTTACTGCGACCAGGGGTTCTGTAGTGCAAATTCGACTCTAAAAGACTGCTGGGTGTTGATTAATCGAGGAGAAGGATTGGCAATCCGAAAGTTGTGCAAGTTGGAGAAATATCCCCTTCAATTCCGCAAACTGGACATAAGGGATCAGCCGAAACATTGGGAGCAATAAGGCTATCTACAACAGGTAGCACATCATGCATGTAAGATCTTCCAAACAAAAAACATCAGTTTTGGTTGCAGCGACAGACCCCCAGTAATCCTCCAAACAGATGAGTCCACAATTTCAGGACCGTAACGCACACCACACGAGAGCGTGAGATTATATGTTGATGTTGGCGATATCCAGAAGAAACCGCATAGTTGCCTGAGCGGGTGAGTGACCAAACCCATTTGTCTGCAACCGGAGAAGAGGGTAATGGAATCGAACAAATTAAACGAACTGTCATCGGAGAGAAAAGCTTTTTCAGTAAGGGAACATTACATTGAAAATTAGAAATTAGACCAGACACCGATTCAGTTGAGAAAACTGTGGAGGGAATCAAAGTTGGGATGGTTGGAGTCGCACTGGGTAGTCATGACAAGTTCATGGTCGAGATTGCAGTGCCATCACAAACCAACCATCGTCCACCTTGAAGCAGTAATTAGGATAGTTGATAGTATCACCATGTCAATGGAGAAGTTGAATGGAGAGCTCACAGGAATGACCACTATGTTACAATATAAATATGTTAATGATATCTGCGTTATATTTTAGTAGGTTTGTAACCATAATATAATAACCTTAATAGATTAATGGCCGCCAGGAATATTAAGCCGGGGCATGTAGGTTAGTTTTTAAAGATTGATGACCACTATGTCACAAATTCAATAGGTTGGTTACCAAAATGTATATTAATCCCCAAATACCTGTGCCACACCTGAATATTTTCTGAAACTGAATCTCTATTTGACGCCCTAAGTTTCGAATTAAACGACGCCTTAACTTGAGTAAATTACAATATCATCCTTTCATAAAATCGAAATCCATATAAGTTGTGTATATTGACTAACTCAAACACAATCAAACACTCTCAAACGTTGATCCGAAAAAGAAATCGAAGATCGGAAGCGAGCGTTTCACGTACGAAATCGGAAAAAAAGGGCCTTCAAAAGGCCCCAGCCGGCCACTGGTTTCGGCCCAAGCTAGTGCCGGCCGGAACGAGTTTCCGACCGCAGCTTGCTTGGGCCGAAACCAGCGGCCGGCCGGCCTTTTTTTTTAGTTAATGAATTTTATTAGTGTGATTAGTGTAATTAGAGAATTTTTAGGGTATGATTAGTATAATTAGAGAATGTTAATGAATATTTAGAATAATTATATAATTGTTAGTGGTTAATTAGTGTATTTAGATAATTGTTAGTGACTAAATAGGAAAATTAGATAATTTTTTGTTAGGGTAGAGGATTTTGTTAGGAATAGTAAGTGAACCTAGTTTAGTAGAATTCGAATTTTATTAGAAACGTTCATTTGTTTAAATGCAGCTTGGTGTAAAATATGGCGAAATAAGGTTTCGGCCGACATTAGTCCCGGCCGAAACGAACTTCCTGCCGGCACTTGTGGCGGGCCGAAACGAGCTTCCAGGCGGCACTCGTGCCTTGCGGAATCGTCATTTTGGAAGGCACCGGGGCCTTCCGATACGTTGTATCTTTAACGTATCTTCGAGTCACACACACAATAGAACATTTTCGTTGAACACCATGGTTCATCACATGTTGTCTCCCATATCCAACTCAACTGGTGAATGAGGTCGTTCAAGCCAGTGTTATACACGTTACTGTACAGATCGTACCAATTCAGCGTAACATGTTCCATTAGACGTCTCCGCATGTCCACGTACTGACTATCGTTGCCGGCCGTCACTATGTATGAAATGTACCGAAATCCACAATGTCCATCCCAACGTGGGATGAACTTTAAAAAGAAGAATCACACATGAGTCAGACAGTTAGAAGAAACGAGATCGCAACTGTTATGTCAACTATTTAACATACCACTAGTTGGAAGTGATGAGGCCGGAGTCGGGCCAGTGTTCGAAGGAGTACCCTTCATCGAAGGTGTAGATCTAGTCGAGCTACCTCTGCTCTTGGGAGGAATACAATGCGCACTAGCATGCTCATGCCAAGAAGGATTTCGACAGTCGGTCTTTCTTGCACGTGGTCGACCTTTAGGAGCATCGACAACCTTAGATTCCTTGAAACCTTCAGGCTCGGGTTGAAATGCTGACCGAACTAATCGACTCAACGTCCGGACGGATGGCCCCCCTCTTTAGCAAATAGTCTGAACCATCCTGTCAAGAATGTGGCGGTCCACAACATCATGCTCAGCCCATATTTCATTATCTATCGGGTTCGTGTACGACAATAAACGCCAAAACTGATGCAAGTGGTATGGTTTCAACTCCTCATCGGCAACCTCCTTAGAGTACAAACTACAATTACACGGGATTCCATGTGTTGTCTCCACTACACAGTCATATGGTGTAACCTTCGAGAGCTCTTTTGTCCAAAGTTCAATTGCCCACGCCGAGACTGCATTATTGAGATAAACGAATGGCGGTTTCTGTGCGTAACGGTACACCTAAGCCGAATGAAACAAAACATGAAGTAACTAGTTACAACAACAGTGTCAGAATAACTACTTACTAACACATGAAATATATAACTAGTTACAACAACAATGTGTAAATAACTAGTTACTACAACTAGTTGGAATATGTAACTAGTTAAGGCAACATAGTGTAAATATCTTTGCGCAAGAGCCATCTAAGGCCTTCTAGATTTCAATGACATGTTCCTCAATGTATGCATGGTAGCCCTCAAATAGAGAATCAACAGCTTGATTGGAAGAGTCGTACCACGACTTCAGCAACGAGTGTTGGGATTCTACCCTATTAGTGCTCGTGATTCCAATATGAAAAACCTGATTCGTATTGCAATGAGCCCATTGAGTCTTGCAAGGAAGCCACTCACTGGTTAGGTACAGGATCAACCCTCCAACATTGGCCCAATCACTATCGGTCATGCGTTCCCACTCTTCGTAGAATTCTTCATGGGAAAGTGCGTTCAGCACTCTATTCCATCTCCCTGTGTACGAAAGCCTCGGCAGATTCCTCACTCCTCGTGACAAATTTTATTTTGGTAGCGATATTCCTTTTCTTATGCCACACGCAAAGTAAGTGTGGTGTTTCCAAGAACACAGTACGCAACGCAACAGACAACCCGCACTCCTTATCAGTGACAAACGCCGCTGGTTGTTGCTCGCCCAACAACGTCCGCAACTGGTTCAACAACCAAACATATGTCTCTGCCGTTCTCAACGAGTACGAATCCGATACTAAATTTCTTTTGCACTGGAGTCACACCGGTCAACTGGATCACTGGCTTCCTATACTTGTTGGTATTGAAGGTCGAATCAATTAGAATAACATAATACCAAGCCCCCAACATCTGAGCACTCTCGGGGTGGCAGAGAGTTGGCCATATTTTTTTCTCATCCTTTGTAGATGGAACAAAGTACCCCAATCGTGTAGCGGCTCTCAATGTCCAATCCGTCGAACTCATGCCTCCTAATTTTTCTTTTCTAATCTTATACGACTCGTTGTATATCTAATTTATATTGGGGTGAGAATTGAACTTCTTGTTCAAAGCGTACCTGATCTTGTTCGGTTGTGTGTGCTTCGCAAGCATGTCCCTAATTTCGCTCTTCTCTTCACTCGTAAGTGCATTACTTTTTGTGCTAGCTTCGGGATATGGCACAAAAAGATGATTGTGGTAACCTTTTGATATTGTTTGATTGTTGGTGTGGCCTACACCGTCAATGAAGAACTTCCGGCTGGGATCCCTTGTGGCCGATTTTTTCGATCGAACTCGATTTGTGTTCACCGAATTGTAAGGAAAAATGTACCGTGAGAGGTTTTCGAAATAAAATTTTGATAGTTTCGTCGGTACAAAGTTTTTCGAATTATAAATTTTGATAGTTTCGTCGATACAAAAATTTTCGAATTAATAAATTTGGATAATTTTGTTTTTGTTATGAATATAATTACTATAGTGAATGCACCATTGTGTAACTCCTTATTCCATTCTTCAATGTATTTCATTGTATTTATTTTCCCACCTTTATGTGTAATAATATTAGAGAGTATAGGTTATGATCTATGAGCCTATAAATAGAGCTCTCATTTGTAGCATTCCATACACCTCAATAAGAAACTCTCTCCCTCTCCATATTTCTCTTGTTCTTGTCTTTCTTTGAGTTTAGTTTTATAACACGTTATCGGCACGAAGTTCGCCGTCGAGCAACTTCTTGTAATCATGAGCGAAGTGCATACAAACAATACATATGGCCGGTGAGTTCATGCTTATGCTCCCGATGCCCGTTTTTGCAATTTTATTATTGCGCACGACCGCTCGATTCTCAAAAGTTTACAAAGATTGATATTTGATTGCTATTTACTCGATTCTCTTATTCTTCTACCTACTTTCTTTTTGTTTCAAAACTAGATTTAGTTTGCGATTTCAAATGTTATTACATTGATTTACTCGATTCCTTACATTTTAGCTTATTATATCATCACATCAATTTTTTTTTCTCCTATAATATAATTGGTTCTGCAAGTTGTTCTTGCTATTAACAATTCTCAGATTTATTATATCTGCTACGTGTTTTTTTCTTTGAGTATATGTATATTGCCATATTTTAAATTAAGTATTTACCCATTTGAATATTACGTACTTTTTCTTTTATCTTATGTTTTGAATACATATACTAAGAAAAATGTGTGATTCTCATTTTCATTTCTTACTTTTTCATAACGCTAGTGTTACTATTTAAAAATAGGTCATTAAGGTGGGCTATTAGCTAATTCATATGTTTACTTCTTCAATCTTCATTTTTGTTTGTTTTCTACTAATACCCCACCGAAGATACATAGTAACAAATTGTTTATATGAATATTCACCGAGTAACAATATTATTTATTTATTTTTTTGTTCATATATGTCTATGACTTAATTCTAATATTTGATAGCTTATCTTTACTGCTCAATTATTATTGATCACGCAAACAGTAATAGACATCTTATGCATATACATATGTATTTTTTTCCTTTGTTTTTATCGATTTTACTTAATATTAAAGCATATTTGTCAAAAGGAAACGGATCGGTGGTTATCGATTATTATCATAACCATTATTTTTGTAACGTTGGTCATCACATTATTACATTACGTTTACATTAATATTTTTCAATCATCATCAACGATTGTCATTAAATATTTAAATGGCTAATGATCATGTCATTATTAATGGAATCGTAAGTTACGTTTACGGATTAAATAAATGTATTATATATGTTGTTAATTACGGTTTTAATAGTATATTCATGTCATTATTAATTCATTCATAATGTGATCTAATTTATTTATTTTGATAATTACGTCAATTTTTTTTTA
The DNA here is from genome assembly GCA_030674075.2 of Linum usitatissimum. Taxonomy (NCBI): domain Eukaryota; kingdom Viridiplantae; phylum Streptophyta; class Magnoliopsida; order Malpighiales; family Linaceae; genus Linum; species Linum usitatissimum. The sequence goes on from JAUJYP020001182.1 coordinate 2,102,864, forward strand.
AATTTGAGTATGTGGTTTTTGATGTTTCGGGCAAGAATTACTCTTCATGGGCATTCGAGGCTAAAATCCATATATAATAGTATTGGTGAAACGAGACGATAATGCACGTCTTATCATGACAAAGCTAAAGCTTTGCTATTTACTCGCCATCATCTGAATGATAGGCCGAAAGATGAGTACCAAGAGACACAACATATCGAAAGAACAAAGCATTACATATATTTTATATGTCTCGAATATTGAAGGTCGAAGTGACAAAATATCAATCTTTGTAGTGATTGATTATACTCATAAAAGCTCGATATGATTGAATGTCCCACGAGACACATATCTTGAGAAACGGGTTATCTTATATTTCCAATGTTGATGGTCCAATGAGACAAAATATCGATCCATGAAGTGAGTGGATATAATCATATGTCCACAAAGTGATTAGACAATATATATTCCCACAAAGTCAATACACTATCGTGGAAGAGAAAGACCTAATCTTTCAAAGGTCATAGTCCATCCAAATTTATTGTGATGAGAAAATCCCATATGACACTATCATATTTCTCGAAGTGCATACACTTATATCATATTATTTTCCGATGAAAATGTCACAATACATGATTACTATTTCATATACGGAATTCAATATGGATTTGATGGGCATATAGTACCAAGGAAAGTATTTTTCAACCAATAGTTGAACAAAATCTCGAATAATTATATGATGAAATTCACACAACTTCTCGAGTTTGACGGGAAATTGGTCATCTCGTTGGTGATAGAGATGTGGAAAGATTAAGTTGATAATCATGTTGAAAAATTCTAGTGACATGAAAGGTGATACAACCATCAATTTTATTTTGATGATCATATCAAAATGATGTTAATTTAGCACTCAAAGTGAATGTGCAAAGACACATTTAATTTGTTACATTGTTCTGAAAGCATAAGTGACAACATATTATCATTGTTCACATAAGGAACTGTTTTATTCGGATGGACATAACAATTGTGGTTATACGAGAATTATTGATCTATTAATTGGTGACATAGATGATTGAGAAATATATCTATTTATCATTTAAACTATGTACCAATTCTCATGACAAAAATGAGTATTTTATGATGAGAATCACCATAATTAATTGTGATATATATCACATCGATAGTGCACCAAGATATAAGGTGTAGTACAACATTTCTCTCAAGCTCTAGATCGAGCTATTATATTGTTCACGAAGGACCTTATTCCAATTTGTTTAGGATCAAGAGAGGAACAATAATATGGTCTATGGATATATAATTATTGAATCAATAATATTATCCTCCAATTTGTACTACACATATTTTATTGTGATTGAGATACATATATATAAATGTAAACTATACGTTTACTCGTCACGACAACTATTATTTGGCATAACCGGTGAGACCATCCGGTTCAATCATGATGCGAATCGATAAATACCTCTATGGTCAATTTTGATGATTCCATAATCTAAAGTGTATGTTCTATTGAAGATTGTTGTGCATGATGGTCTCAACTTGGGTATTCTAAAGAAATGATTCCTAAGGTTATAGGGATTTAAGTAGTCCTTGTGACTCCCCTACTTCACGGGAACACAAACGATTTTACGTTCGTCAACAAGGTTTCGTTTCTAGGAAAGCATTTTCACCTTTCCGTTACCCATTGTTGGGTAAATCTCCAACACAACATAATTCATTTTTGGATTGCTTTTTGTTGGATAATCATCAACTAAAGTAAGATCATTTATCTTACACACAACAAAACAAGGGTGATATTTATGGATCCATACGCCCAACATGTGAGCCAATTATTTTAATTGATGTATCAACTAGAAGGTCATATGTGTATATGAAAGAAAACTAAAATTTGTGAGATTACTAGCTCAACCATTTTGGTTATGAGCATATTTTCATGATTATCCAATAACGAAAATGTGTCATTGAAAACCAATATATTATTGTGAACATGTCATTTACATGCACAACATAAATTCGCATTACGCCAAGAAATTATCATGAATTCCTCCATTATGTTTGGTTTTTGGGTCAAAACCTTATACTTCCCATCTATGGATATATGAATGTGATATACACATCGAATTGCTCCACCACCATTTATTAGGATGGGTTCTCAATGAAGATTGAGAAATTATTTTGATTACGAGTTCATCGATGGTAAAGTATCACATCGTTGTCGGGAGCATTTTGATGACTCGTTTGGAGGTTTATATTTAAACTTCCCAACATTAGGGGGAGAAAACAAAAGTTGGCCAAGAGATTAGATGAATGATCATATTATTTTGATCCTTGCACTAAGCAATATGAGCTTGAAGTTCAAAAATATATAATTCATTATATGCCAGACACTTTACTGACCCAACGAGAGTAAAGTTTTCATGTGCCAACTCAAAATGCTCCAATAACAATAATGTCAATATTGGGGGATCGACATCACAAATGAGTCTAAAACCCGCAAAGGCGTGATAGACCACTCGGTTCAAAAGAAAAAATCCTCAAAAGTGGAATGGAGCTATATATCAAGATGGTCAAATTGAGGTTAAGATTATTTAAACAAAGCCACCAAGAGAAACAAATAATGTGCTCAAGAAGAGTATCGAACCTGAAAGATATGAATATATATCTCAATTATCTATATCTTGGATGGAAAATATTGGAACCCCAATGAAGTCAACGTCGACGAAATATTTGCGTATAGTGCAACGCTAAATATGATAGTTGAAAATGAGGATCATTAGCCAAAATGCATGCACATATAGAAATGATTGGCTAAACAAATTTCAATTTGAGGCAAATTCAAATTCCCAAGAGAAATGAAAAGTTTTAAGACATCAAGTCTTTATACATTGAGATGTAAAGTATGAGTATGAGAAGTTATGAAACATCTCATTTTTGAAAGGTTTTGTACAACAAACCTATAACATTTTGATTATGAGAAAATATATTCTCATGTGGTGGATGCAACTACTTTTTATTATTCGATTAGTCGGCAATTTGTGAAGGGAAAGAGTTTGCCCCTAATGGATGTCCTTGCAACCTATATGTATGGTTTTCATAATTAGAATACACATGTGTATATAAAATTCCCTTGAGGATTTATTTTGCTATAAGCAAACAATTCAAGTTCACGTGAACAAGTTATATCTAATTGACGTCATATGGATTGAATAATTGAGAGAAGTGGTCCATTTAGCATATCATACATTTCTCTATGCATAAAACTATGATTTCTTTTTCATATTGAGTTGAATTTTGAATGATGAAAAATCATCTTTGTCATATTTTATGATTTTGAAATTCTTATAAAAGTTTCTATACTTTATTTTATATTTAAAATGTATTTCTTTTGTTTATAAGAGTTTAAGTGTCATCATCATCTTTTGTTATATAGATGACATACACTTTATTGAGACTCCTAAAGAGTTTCTCAAAGCAATCAAATATTGATTAGCTAGAGTTCGAGATGGAAGATGTGAAAGATTACCACTAACTTGCCAACTGTGCATCTCTCTCGAACATGATTTTCGTATATCATCAATGATATACTAATTATATCCAACAAAAAGTTATATGGATATGACATGGCTATCAGTGCCTGGATGGTAGTCAGATCACTATGTGACTCTATATCGAGTCTAATCGACCTTTATTAAGACACAAGATGTACTCGATTTTGAAGTAGTAATCTTGGTCATATTTGTGTTGGTTGACCATAAATTGGTCTCATGTGATAATTTTACCACTTGGTGGGCTGTGAAACCAACTTATAAAGCTACACCACCATTTCAAGATCGATCCTATAAATCATGCATGATATTTATTTTGCATATATCCTTGAGTTGCAAGAAAATGTTGCAACGTGATGTGATGATTATGTACTCTTTTTCCTTCACTAGTTTTTATCCCATAGGATTTTCCTAGTAAGGTTTTAATGAGACATATTCTCATCTAATGGTCATCTAAGGTGAAGTGTCATGTGAATTATGGATGACCATCGATCATGTGATGCATACATTTTATGCACAAACTTCAATGAGTTGAAATATTTATCAACTAAGTGCACCTAAGTGATAACTTGGTTGATTTATTCACCAAAGATCTCTCTGCATCAACTATTGGAAAGCAAATTTGGAATTGGTGAGTGAATGATCTCAACCGATATAATGATGAGCGAGAGTTGATATCCTCATCAGGGGGAGTCAATATGAAGGATCTCAACTAATATCATCATCAGGGGGAGTTAATACGCAGCTGTACTCTTTTTCCCTTAACCATGATTTTTCCCACTGGGTTTTCCCGGTAAGGTTTTTAATGAGGCGGTATCAAAAGCGTATTCGAAGAACGATGTATAACCAATGGTCATTCAAGGGGGAGTGTTATGAATATAATTACTATAGTGAATGCACCATTGTGTAACTCCTTATTCCATTCTTCAATGTATTTCATTGTATTTATTTTCCCACCTTTATGTGTAATAATATTAGAGAGTATAGGTTATGATCTATGAGCCTATAAATAGAGCTCTCATTTGTAGCATTCCATACACCTCAATAAGAAACTCTCTCCCTCTCCATATTTCTCTTGTTCTTGTCTTTCTTTGAGTTTAGTTTTATAACAGTTTTTATAAAGTTTAGAGCGTCATATAATTCGAAAATTAGGGCGTCAAATAGTAGTCCTCTCTTTCTGAAACCCTCGCAGGCTCGCACCACTTTCACCTTCCATCTTCAATTCAGAGATTTTCATATTCATAATCATAGAAACTAACCGCCTCTTTGCCCCCGCTCCTCCTCCTGCGTCCTGCGACCTGCATTACGTTTGATTTTCAACTTCACCGAAGATTTCTCAAATCTCGGATTTTTCCACACTTTTGTTCTTCTCGAATTTCGTCCTTCTCGATGGAGGACTAGAGAGAATATCCTCATATATAATCGAGGGCTTGCCGGTGGGATTGACGCCGGATTTTCTTCTTCAATTTTCTTTCGGCCATTGCATATAGATAGATCCTGTTTTTGTTTTTATTCACTGTTCTTTGTTCACGGTGGGGATGTGACTCCGGAGAGCCGCCGACCATTATGTTAATAAGGCAAATCGAGTCGATTCTTTTCTCCACCATTTCTCGCCAGAGATCAGCCGTCATGACTTGTTTGAATCGTTACGGCGCCGATCTATCGTTCTGTAGAAACCTCTCTTCTTTGTCGTCCCACCCGAGCCCTTCACCAGTCCCCCGTACTCCTTCACTTGATTTTCCTCGTGTCCAGGCTTTCAGGAACATCGTTACTAACAAAGCCGAGACCAAATCATCCGCGTTCAGCAATGGATTCAAGTTGACGTGTTGCCTTGATCCTCAACTCAAGGCAATCAATGATCAGAGGGCGCATGCAATTCCCCCTCATTTGGTGTGTCGGACGGATGAAAATAATGGTGTTAGTAATGCTGGATTGCTAAGTATTCATACTGCTCGCCATGGAGGAAAGCCTTTTGGATTTGGCAAAAAGTCTGCAACTGACAAAGTTGTTGTTGCAGTTGATGTTGATGAAGGTATCGCATTCAATATCCACCTGTTCCTTACTATATAGTGGCTCGCTTGATCTTTCCACTCACTATTCCTCTTTACTTCTTTGTTTGGCGAGAGCAGTTCTGGGGAACTTCGTGTCAGTGTTGAACAAATTCATTGCAGATCGCTACTCCATGAACCATTCAGTATCAGAATACCATGTATACGAGTTTTTCAAGGTATTCTTGCTTTCCCTGTAGGCTTTTAACAAAGTTGGAAAGCCCTATGATTGAAGCTTGAGATTGATGTTTGCCTGTAATAAAGGTAGACTTGTTGTGGAAGAATTATTATTTTCATTGCTGTAAAATCTTGGATTGCGCGTAGACCTGTTAGTGAATTACAGTTTTACTTCCCAACTTGTGGATAGAAGGGGTTAATATTTGTTCATTGTCTTCTCTCATTTTAAGCAACCACAGCATCTTGGTCGATATATAAACGAACCAACTAGTGTCCATAATCTAACTTCTGTTGCTCTACTTGCAGATTTGGAATTGCTCAAGAGATGAAGGTATAATCTTACGTCTCTGATAGTTCCGTTTTTTAGATTTTGAGCCTTTGATTTTAACATGAACCAAGTGAACATCAAGAGGCTAGCATGGTGGTAAACCTGTGTGGAAACTGTAATCCAACCCAAGTTGGAGCTTCAGGATCAACATTCAGGCTCCAGAAAAAGGACAGGAAGAAAAACTAACAAGACGCAACCTATACATCAGATTTGATCGTTGTTCTTAAACAAGAACCGATATTTCCAAACTACTTTAGTAATGATGCTCGAATCTTGGTGATTTATAATTATCTATAAGCCACATTTGCCTTTCCTATGTTTTCGATAACTTGGCTTAACAGTCCCAAGTGTAAGTTTTGCATCTGCAACAAGGGTCCAAAAGCTATTCTTACACCGATTACATACTGGTGACTGGTGTTGTTGCTTCATATATACTTTACTTATTGGACGTAGCTGATACTCGGGTTCACGAATTCTTCAAGACTGCTTATTTCAAGAATGGGATCGACCCTCTTCCGGGGGCTCAGCAGGTGCTTCATAAGTTGTCAAGGCAGTGTAAATTATCAGTAGTGACGTATGTATTCTAAGCTTACACAGCGTTATTTGTTCTGTCACAATAAGTTGACTGTTACCCAAGTTATGTTCCTTGTTATGAATGTAAACACAGGTCCCGTCAAACTGTCATCAAGGACCACACAGTGGAGTGGCTAGAGAAACATTATCCAGGACTGTTTCATGAGATTCACTTCGGGAACCATTTTGCATTGGAAGGAGAGTCTAAACCCAAGTCAGAAATATGCAGGTAAAAGTTCAAACACTGTTAGAATTTCTATATACTGGGATGGCTGGCTGGTAAATAAATATGACATTTGCATTGTGTAGATCTTTAGGTGCAGATATTCTGATTGATGACAACCCAAGATATGCGATGGAGTGTGCTGAAGTTGGGATTCGGGTCTTGCTTTTCGATTACGAGAACTCATACCCATGGTGCAAATCTGATTCAGTGGAGCAACATCCCCTGGTCACTAAAGTTTATAACTGGCAACAAGTAGAGAAGCACATAGCATCGTTGACTGCTGCTGCTTAGTAATTAATTTTGCATAATGGACTTTGATATTATATTATACCTTGAAATTTAAGATGTGTCGTTTTGCCTTTGAACTGGGAGGAGTCATGAAATCAATGGCCCTAAATTGAATTTAAAGTTGCTTTATTTTATTTTAGGAAATTGTATATTTAAAGTAGCTTATATTTATTTGGGGGGGGGGGGGGATCCCGATTTCGTCTCTTTTGTATATCATACTAAAATATCCATGAAGATTCAAGCAAGATGAGCTGGTTTCATGGATGAATCGTGTACCGGACGGACCCTTGGATTTTGGTTAGTTGATGTAGAACAAGCCATTTTCTGTTTATTTTATTATCAATAAATAAACATGTTGAGTTGACAAACGCAAAACTAACGGGGAAAGTAACCGGACGATGACGATGTCTTCATGTGATTTTGTCCATACGGAGCAAGTTTGAAATTCAGGTAAAAAAGGATTTTAGGATGTGCAGGATGATGTTGGATCGTTAGATCTTACGAGTTTTATATTTTGACAGATTTAAAGTTCTGTATCAAAAGGATAAGGAAGTCTTTTTAATAAAGTTATTTAATTTATTATTTGTTTCGGTCTAAGTTTAAGTTGAGTGTTTGAGTTTTAGGTTTAGTATTAGAATTTTGGTTTCGATTTTTGGTTTTGCCTTTTAATGTTTAGGGTTTAGAGTATTGGTTTTCAATTTGGGATTTTAGATTTTTGAGTTTCGAATTTGGGATTTGGATTTTGAGATTTAGGGTTTAGAGTATTAAGTTTTCAATTTTAGATTTTAGATTTTAGGTTTGGATTTTAAGTTTTAAACTTTTAGATTTAGAGTCCACAATATTGAGTAAATTTTAAATTTTCAATTTCGCATTTGGATTATTAAAAATACCGAAAAATGCTCCACAATAAAAAATCCTAAAAATCCTAAACCTTTTTTCCCCCGCTTTGAATGTTACTCGAATTTTCACAATTCAAGTCATAATAACCTACGCTTCTTTTACATACATACAGGCTGCTTTTTGGGCTTGTTATTTATTTTGATATTCCGGCCCATATGTATGGATACCCAAAGCAAATCTACAATGGCGGAAATGGTACTTTCTAGTTTTCTGTGTGTTATGTGGAAGCAAGAGCTATTATCTACTTGAATTGCATATCACTGGGTAACAAAATCGCTCTTTACCAACCCCGTGAGAATGCTCAGCAGTTATGGAATCTACTCATGCACAGACCTCCTTGTGCATGTGGGTTCGATCGAAAGCATGTATAACTTAATAAGTGTTTACACTAACTCTTTCATTACACTTCAAAACATACATTCTTCACTATAAATTAGAACTGTCAAACGCGAGGTTTTTGCGGGCCACGGATTAGTCGGGTTACATGTTATTCCGTTTCAGGTTAGACGTGTCACGGGTTCACGGGCTACGGGTTTTTCGAGCCACGAGTTGTCGGGTTGCGGGTTAATCGAATTATGGGTTCGTCAGGTTTTGGGCCGAGCGGATCACGGATTGACTCGAGTTGCCCATCGGGCCATCAATGTACAATCAATTTACAAAATATAACACATAAATTTTATTTAGATAATAAAAAATAAAATTTAGATTTAATAATCATTTTCAGATTTTGTTTTATTTAAATTTAACAAAATTCTAAATTACAAATTGAAATTTTAATTTTAGGATTACGAAATCAATATGAAAAAAAAACCTACAAATTTTGGCGGTTATTATCATTAATCATTCTTATTCATGTCTATTCTAAATTTATCATTTTTATTTATTGTGTATTTTCTTCCCCATTATTTTTATAAGTCAACAAAATTTGGTCAGTTCTTATTATTTATTTAATGCTAATAACTAAATAATAAACAGAATATAATGTTGAATTCAACAATCCAAATTCAGAGGGGGCAATACCTCAATTTAATTCTTAGTCTATGTTATCAATATTGAATGTCTTATATGTAAGCTAATTGATATTATCCATTTTTTTGAAGAAATATGATTCTCAACTTGTAAGTGAACATTGAACAATAGTATCATATTTTCTTCAATACAAAAAGTTTGCTTTTACGAATATTTATTTAAAATAAAGTAATTATTTTTGAAGCAAATGTCATCAAACTAATTTGAAATTATAAAATAATTATCTATTAGAACTTATAATAAACTGTATTTGGAGAGAGAACTTCATATTTTGTCGGATGATATGGCGAGTTAAACGGACGGGCTAGGCGGGTTAATCAGGTTACAGATTTTCGGTTTGACTTATATATGGCGTCACCATAGTTGTTAAGGAAGAAAAAGTAAAAACACGACAAACTGCAGGATACAAGCAATTTTTCTTAGGTTCTGAATCGGTATTTGTCAGCACGTGCTGACACCTGTATTCAACAGTTGAAAACAGATTTCACAAATTTAATGGTTAGGAAAACGACCCCGTTAGAAAAATTAAATAAAAATCTTGACCGACCCTGACTTGTGCTTCGGTTGACCCAGCAACGGTTAACCCCCTTGACCGTTTATGGTGCTGGGCGGGTCCCCTTGGTTGGACCCACCTGTGCCACTCGTATAAGGGTTGTCTTCTTCGGTAATTTAGCTGGCTTTCCGTTGAGCCCATCTCTCGAGCTTGAATCGTGTTCTGATTCTCCCTCCTGTTGTCGTTTCCAGTTGTCCACCGCCTCAACCATTATGTTGTCGTTGTCTCTGGTCCCATTGGCGGTGGTCTTGGATCTCATAACAATTGAGCTGTTGTCCATTCTTGCTGATCTCGCCTTCTTATTTTGAGGTGGCGCTGGTTCCGTTGCTTTCTTCTGCTGAGCGACGGTTTTAGCCAAGACAAAAGGAGTTGGTGTAACTGTGCTCTCCTCGCCTTCGCAGAGGTACTTAACAGCTTGTTGTTGTTTGGCATTCCTGGGTTGGACACGAATAGAATCATCCCATTTTCGCACAATCAATTAAGCTGGGCTTTAGAACAGAAGCTTGCAGTACTTGTCGGTGTGTCCCATAACACTATAGATGAAACAAAATCGCTCTAATCGTTCATATTTGAATTTGCATTTGACCTCCATATTGTTGTGCAGTATAAGTTTCTTGCCCCTACGGGGCGGTTTGCTTGCATCTAGCTGAACTCGAATGCGCATGAATTGGTTAGCCCATGAATTCTTGTGATTCACCTTATCATAATCCAGGAATTTACCCACATAATCGCCAAGCACATGTCCGACCGCCACTGAGAAATAAGCAAAGGGGAGGTCATGAACATGGATCCAGAATGGAGTACTTCTCCGGATCCTCCCCCACCTGAAGTTTGTGTAAGATGAGGAGGTTGTGATCACATTTGCACGGTCCCTCCTTTAAGATCCGATGGAGATTCAGCTCATGGTGTAAATGGAAAAGGTACCGCCCCTCGTCAAGCTCTGATACATTCATCGTGGATTCTGGCTTCCATGCAAGCGCCATCGTGCGCTTCAGTGCATTAAAATTAATGCTCCGATCTCCCCAGAATTTTTCGACGATGCATAGCGGGTATTGATTTGATGGAGGGGCTGGTGTGATCTCTTGCAGGGACATCCCTTCATTGTCACTGTCAGCTAGTGCGAGGTCCCTAACTACTAGCGGCACCAAGTGGTCAGTAGTCGGTTGCTCGTTTCCTTCATTGGCGTCGACTTTGTTGGCTTCGATCAGGGATGATCCGATGGTTGCGGCCATGGTGTGAGACTGGAGTCAACAACTTCGACGAAAAGGTTGTTTGGATGGAGGTTGCGGCGGAGGATGGAGGAGAAGATGATAGGCCGTGGCGAAGGGTATGAGGGAGGATGGCATCGACAGGAGGGTGTTAGGGGATAGGACTCGTGGGGATATGGAAGAGGTAGGCGGTAGATGCGTAGGTGTGTAGGTTTAGGATTGCGTGTAGCAAAGAAAGAGTCCCAGGATTCGGGAGAGAAACCCTAAACTAGGGCAAGCTCCTGATGACATCTCCGATGCAAGTCAAGTTTTATTATTATTAGTAGGTTCGGATCAGATTCCAATCTGTGATATTTTTATGAAGTTTAAATTTCAAGTTCAGACCTCCAGAGCTTGGCCATTTATCAATTTACCTCAATTTAAATCTTCACCGATGTTTTAGTCTAATATTTACTTTTCTTTACATGGATCGTTCGATTTTTTGATTCGATCAGTCGAAAGTTATTTCAAATAATTGTAGATTTGAAGTAGAGGAATTTCAAATATATAAGTGATTTCGTAAATACCTCGTTTGTTTGGTGACATTTTGGAAATCAAAAAAGAAATTCTACTTTTGTAAATAACTGATGTACTGTTACGTGCCGAATACGAGCACGTAACAATGGAACTTCGATCGCTTCACAAACGTCGTCCCCAAGGAGTTTCGAGAGATTCGCCGGTTGAAGAACTCTCGGAGCTTAATTATTGACATAGCTTACCCAGCCAAATGAAACGAGGAACTGTGAAGGTGGAGTCGAGAGCTGCTTGCTCGACGATGGCAGCGGAACAACAGATAAATTGATAGACAAGAATTTAAGGAATTAAAGATTCAACTTGTTTATGGCTTATCTCTAGAGCTTCAATCAAATTTTAAATAAACTCGTGACTTCTATTCTCCTACTCCAAACTTTAACTCCAACAACTAATCAAATAACATAACTCGATCAAGACTCTAACTCTAAGAATTAATAATAACCCAACAAGTAACCAATATCCAACCAAAATTAAAGACTCAATAAAACATTGTAAGCCTAATAACTTTAACCCGTAACATGCACCCCTAACTTATCTCATTCTCCTAAACTTAACAAGACAGTTTGCTCATTTCCAATTCAAATTTACTTGAGATTTGGCATCATTATCCTAACCCCTTCCAAATTCAAAAAACAAATGACCCCTCATTTCTATTATGAAAAATCTGTACAAGAACGTGTAGCTAACACAACATCATCCTCGTTTCCGTTTATATATTTTCCAGCTTGGCCAGTGTACATCTTTCCAAATCATCTGTATGTACAGAAAACTCCAATCTGACGACGGAGAGTAACCAAGGGGATATGACGATTGAGGATAAAACGTGCGAAAATTTCAAGTTCAAGAGATGTTTTATTTATTTTTGTTTTTCTTTCTCAATTTGTCATCTTCAACTACAGAGAGATAAATCCCTCTTCCGTCGTTGCCTCTCCAATAACCCTCCTGCCACCACCCGTCAATACTAGTAACAATCTCTACAGATGGCTGACCAACACCGTTGAGTTGGATTCAGGCGGTGTCAAAGACAGCAATAGCTACGCTGCTTCTCCTCTCCGATCTTGCCCTATTTTACATCACTTTCAACCGACCGGCCACCGAATCTTATTTCCCCACACCCGCCGCTGCAGCTGGAAGAGAAACAGAGTGCAACCACAATCCTCAATCCTTCGGAACAAAAAGAAGGCTACTATTTGTCCCTTTCCATTCTTCCTGATAATCCTAAATATTGGTAAATCTAACCAATAGGATAAAAATTTTTTTGACATTGGATGGTTAGATCGATGGAGAAGGTAAAAGATAATATTGCTGGATTTGAGAATTGTTGTGAGAGGCAGGCGTTGGACCTTGATGGATGGAAAAGATGAAGAAGAAATATATTTTTTTCTCTCTCCACATTTATATGGCACTTGAAAATCTCTTTATTCGTCAATTTTTTTAGATAATTTTAACTGTTGATTTCGACCTCTACACTACGAATAATTGTATCATTTGTACCCAACGCGTTTTGTATATTCTCACAAACCGAATCTCGTATCCACCTTTATCGTGTCAATATCAAAAGGCACCCCTGCACAATCTCAAATCTTGGATATAGCGAATATTTTAATTTGTTTTTTTTAAACATAGGGAATTTTTAAAGTTTTTTTTTTGCTTCAATTTATATTTGATTGGGATTATGAGATTAAAAAGAAAAGTAAAGATTTGGGCAAAATGAATGAGTAACAAAATCAATTACTGCAACGAACTTTGTCATAAATAACAAACTTCTACTGTTCTAAAAATTATATATTCTCATCGTTAATGTGTATGTCGTCCGTCGATAAGATTCCCTCACATTCAGGTAACGGAATCAACCAGTTTTTAATATTATATATATAGTTGGTAAATTTCTTTTCTTCTACTTCTCCTTCTCACTTCCTCTCCACTGTCGCTCCTCGCTGACACCGCCTCCATCTACCGATCATTCCTCCGCTGCACCCCCACAAGACCGAATCTCCCCATTGCGCCGGAAAGCTCTCGTCCATCTTATGGGTGGCAGAGGTTAGTCCATGGCCGGCGCCTTCTGCGATTAGGAATACGATGGTCGGTCGAGTCAGGTCTACTCATCGACCTAGTCTTGGATAATTGGTTGCCAGGGGATAGCCTTGTGCCCCCGACTCTACGTCTCTCGAGTGTGTTTAATGGCCCCGCTACGGTTGCAGGCTTCATTTCCCATTTGGACTTCGGACAGACGGCTCCTGACTCAGTGGTTCTCTGATTCCTCGGTGTCCTTGATTAGATATATTCCTCTACCTCTCTCCTCCTAGGAGGACTACTTGGTTTGTCACTTCTCCTCTTTAGGCGTTTACACAGCTGCAACTGGTTATGAGCTAGCCACCTCCACCACCTTCATGTTCGACACTTCCATGGCATCACCAGTCAGCCCCCAGGTATGGCACTCGGCATGGACCCTTGAGGTTCAACCCAAACTCTGGTTCTTCTTATGGAACATGCTCCATCGTAATCTGCCAACCATGGAGGCGCTCCGTAAGTATAGGATGACTCTCCCCCCTTGAGTCCCCTATTTGTTATGGTCCTTTCGAATCTCTAGAACATTTGTTCTTTGTCTATCCCTTTCTTTGTCCTTTTGTATTCCTATTGTGGCCTCACCCCCCCCCCCCCCCGAATCTTTGCCAGACACACACATTGTTTATTTCTGGCGGGAGATACTTCATCACCAAGCACATCTTGCCCCTATTTGGGTTCTGGCATGGTGGCAGATCTGGAAATGCAGGAAGTGGGTCTTCTTTGATCGTACGCAATGGCTCCCTCTTGTCCTCTTCGACAATTCTGCCGCCAGGTGGCGGAATTACAGGATTTTGTATCGGCATCTGCAAGCAGCGAGGTCCTTTTGTTGCCCACTCTGCCCCCCGTACGTTTGGTCCCCTCATCTTCATCCCCGCTTCAAGATCAATGTGGATGGGGTTGTCTGAGCGGGAGATGGCGGCTCAACGGGTTGGGTTTTACGCTCATCTTCAGGGGTGATTCTTCATGCGATTGGTACGCCCTACCCGGGCATCACATACCCCTTCCTTCTTGAGTTATTGATCGTTTGGGATGCCTGCTCTTGGTCTGTTCGAACGTGCTATCTTTTTATCTTCGCAAGGAGGCTATCCATGAAAAACAAATTATGCAAAGTTGGAGATGTTGGTCAAATGAAACATGGTCCATTTTTCAAGTGTAATTGTCTGAGCTTTTGTCATGTTGTACATAGATGCTAAATGGCGATGACTTGAGCATATATTTGGACAGTGAAACGTCCAACATGCTCCATAGTGGATTGACCATCCATTCCCGTTAAGGTGGCAAAGTCAGGTGCCCTGAAACTTCTTGGTAATGAGTAATGTCTATCTACTCACTCCGGATAAGGTTTACGATACACAGATGGCATGATGGTCCTAACCCCCAGACCAAATTGCTCGGTAAGAATTTGAGCAACCTGCTCCCTTAGGGCATTGACATCGTGCCCATGCCCCCTCTTGATGCCTCCCTGGCGGTACGAACCCCATGGTGTCTATGCCTTTGCCCATTGAAATAAGTGGATAGGTCTACAGTAAGCACGTGGTGGAATGTGATCTCCATCACCTAAACCACATCATCCTCCCATGTTGGCATGTGACACATAAGGCCTTACCATTAGTATGAGAGGTGGTTGGCAAACTCCTTGTACAGGAGGTAGATCAACAGGATTGTTGAACGTGCGAACGGAATTTTCGCCACGTGGTGGCAATTCTCCTGTTCTCACGGCATGGGAACCCCCCACTTGAGTAGTGGTTCGGACATCATCATGATTCTCGCAGTGATGAGATGGTGGGTTATTCACCGGTGGAATATTCTCTTGTCGTGGTTGGCTACTCTGACCACCAACGGGAGAAATATTCGTACTTCCATTAAAAAATTTTGGTGTTTTGTTAACACCATCTAGTGATCATATCCTTGTCTAAATTCATCAAAATCGTTTCTGTTTATATTAAAAACTTCAATAACTTGACCTAAACATCTATCAAATTGAGCATTATGGATGTCAATTGAACAGTTACCTCTTGGCGTTTCTCCTCCAGCCTCTGAAGGATGGAGGCTACTCCTCCACCAAAATCATCACTTGACACTGATCGGGGTGGCGCCACATCTCCTGCCAAGTTGGTTGTACTTCCACCGCCATGGCCGGTTTCATCGTTGCCCACATGCTCCTCTTCCACAACAGTCTATGTAATATCACTTTCTTGGTTTCTCTTCCTTGGTGCAATTAGATCAAACACACTAGTCTCATCGAGTGTGCCAATTTGTTTCTGGTAGGACAATTTTTGT
Organism: Linum usitatissimum; assembly: GCA_030674075.2. Lineage (NCBI taxonomy): Eukaryota > Viridiplantae > Streptophyta > Magnoliopsida > Malpighiales > Linaceae > Linum > Linum usitatissimum. The sequence goes on from JAUJYP020001182.1 coordinate 2,118,659, forward strand.
GATCTCAACACAATAAATGTGCTTTTGACTTCTTAGAAACAGATTAAATACACATGGTTCACACCTCTTCAAATAAAGTTCGAACGAGGGTGTTTGATGTCTACGATGGCTATCTACTCTATCTACTGCTATTCCTAAGGAGGTTCTGAGAGAGCTCCAAACTAAAAAGGCTATGACTATGATGAAAGATAAATTGGGTAGATGGTTAGTTTGATGAGATTTTTTGTCCTCTTTCTCTGTTGATTACCTTCTTGTATTTATAGGACGTCGTCAAAAGTTATTGGCACGATCTCCTCACTTCTTTAACTGCTTCGGATCGTGTGTTGACAGTTTCTTCTTTCTCTTCAACTTCAGTATTATCTTGTTGGTGAGATATCCTGGAGTGTTAATATGGGTCATTAGTTGATGATATTGGATGGCATTGATGAGATGGTAGTAGTGGCATGTATGCCATAATCTGCAATTATTTGTCATTATGATAGCATGATGACAAAGATCGTAATTATTTTCCATTAGATTACCATGATGACATAAATGATAATTATTTGCCATTACACTACCATGTTGACATAAATCGTAATTATTTGTCATTTAGACCAGCATGGTGGCATAATGCGTAATTATTTATCAATAGACTAACATGATGGCATAAACAGTAATTATTGTTGACTTAATTTAGGCAATAATAATTAAATAATCCATTTTTTCCATTAGACTTCTCTTTTTGTTTTCACATTTTACATATATTCCTTTTTTATTTTATTTCACTAAAAGTATATTTTAGTGTAAATAGCTTCCTAATAAAGTCACATGGGAGAAGACAACGTTTCTCAAAACCAAATCAACAGTTCAAACAATATAACAAACTTAGAAGGAACGGAGGGCGGTAGCCGGTCGCACAATCGCCCATGGTGGATTGACCAGGGATCCACCTAGCCGGCGCTTTTAGAGGGCTAGGCGAGTCGCCTCGAGCTGACTCGCCTTTATTTCAAATATCCACGGATCCGACAGTTCTTGTGGAGCAGCAGTGGTGATGCAGGCCATTGTCGTCAGGATCAGCTCCGTCCTCTTCTCCAATCTCAGCATTCTCTCCAATACGAACAACCCCATCATCTCCTTCCTATCCGCCTCCAACATTTTTGCGCTCTGGTTCATAGATAGGATATTGTTTCTTCACCGCCGCAGCAATTCTCTTTGAACCTAAGCTCTGTCATGCCCGCATCTCATGGGCCAAACATGGTGTTCTTACTGCTTTCATTGATGACTTGTATGACATTGATGGAACAACAGAGGAAAAGATTCACCTTATTGAGCTCTTGGAGAGGTATTCTGCTTGCAGGAGACTGAACCCGCTTGGCATGGCAGGTCCCCTGGCTTTAGCTAAAGATAACCTTCTAGATGGTTCAGGTGAGCCCTTCTTTGTCCTAAACAACGATGTTATAAGCGACTATCCTCTGCAAGAAATGATTTCATTTCACAAGAGCCATCGAGGGGAGGCTTCCATAATCTATAACAAAGGTATAGATTCAATCTGCAGTTTGGATGTTTCGTACTGTCACTAAACCCTACTAATTTGTGTTTGTCTCACTCCCGATTCTTTCGTAATAGGTGGACGAGCCATCGAAATACGGAGTGGTGGTTATGGAAGAAGCAACAGGGAAGGTAGAGAAGTTTGCCAAGAGACCAAAGATTTTCATGGGGAACAAGATGAACGCAGGCATCTACCTGCTGAATCCATCCGTGCTGGACAGGACCGCACTAGGACCAACCTCGAACGAGAAAGAAGTTTTCCCAGAGATCGCAAGTGACAATAAACTTTACGCCATGGTCCTTGGGTTTTGGATGGACATTGGACAACCGAAAGATTACATCTCGGGTCTCAGACTCTACCTCGATTCAGTGAGAAAGAAGTCATCGTCTATTGATGAAGAACATTATTTTATTAAATACACTTCAAGTATAACATAACCATCACCCTACCTAACAAACTAAATATACGGGTCACCAAGACGATAACCAGATCCGCAGCGGACAGCCTACCTAGTGAATAATGAAACCCGATGAAAATTACAGATTTCCTCCGTCTTTGCTATATTAACAAGTAGAAATATTGTATAAAATTTTGAAAACTCCTAGTCTTTCATATTCATTTCATACCAAGTTTGAGTGTATAACAGTCCTAGCTAGGATGATCACTGGCCTCAGCTGTTGTGTCTGCAACTCTAAATTTGGTGTATCGGTCTGAGTATGAAAATCTGGGCAAGCTCATTGCGCAACAGCTCCTATGGCTCTTGAGATTGAAACTCAGGCAAGTGCATTGAAGGACCTACCAACTACTACTACTACTACTACTACTACTACTACAAGAGGAAGAGAAACCGGAACCTCGAATCAAAAGGCAATACAGAGACGCTCCGAACACCGAGTAGTTTCCACTTTTGGTTAGATGAACACTCATTGACTATGCTAGCTTGCTCAGCTGACAGCAACTCGGAAAGCCACTCTGGCAACTGAGAATCGTCCACAGTTCCTTTGGTGAAACAATGTATCAACTTAGGCACCAATATCTTCCCCTTGTTCCCTATCCCAACCGATGCTTGAGCGTAATCCTTCAATGACCTAACAAGTATTTCATTAACATTCTCCGGCTTGAAGATTCTAACCTGTAACACCATAATTTTTTATTTGGGTTACCAAATTGGAACTGATCAAAATCTCTTTATCTACATGTGAATCCATTTTGTTCATTGAATGGAACCATGGCGATAAGTGAACTTACTGCAGGTGAAGAATACATCCCACAGCTTAGAGCAAAAGCCAGAAGAGGCTCTGGTTGATTGATTGAAAAGCACTTCAGTTCATCTGCCGCTTTCAGTTTTTGAAGAGCAAAAACGAACGACTGCAACAAGTCAAAAGCGATAGATGTGAGATACATACAGTATTTCTAAATGCTCCCAGGATAATGTACCAAATTTAATTCTTTCACTGCGCTATTTTAGTTGCAGACTATTATAAAACAACATCCAAGACGTGAACTGGTAACCACTAATTGCCTTTTCCCCACAACATCCAGGACTGGTTTCAGAAGAAACATACTATTTGACGTCGATGTGCTGAGGGCTTCATCTTCAGTATAACATATTCGATATCTGCAGCGCTGACTGAATGCCCCCCAATTGTGTATCCCGCCTGTTTACCAATTTCTCTTATTTAGTTTTTCAATAAAAGAGATACAAAAACGGCAGGTGAAAGTTTGCAGGTTCACTCATGTAACAAGAGACAACATCACACACCTTCTGCATTAAGGAAAATAGTTTAATATCACTCCTTGGAACTCCGTATGCCAAAAATGCCTGCAAACACGGAACATGAATGAAGGCAAGCATCATTCATTCAGATGTAGATAAAGGCATTGTTCAGTTAATTCTTATGAGTGGTGCACAAAACTATGCCAGAATAATGGTATGACTGTAGCAATGCAGTAAAGTGGTAGCATAAGCGTGGAAGAAGTGAGCCTACATGCATTATTAACGCATTGTACACATTGATCCAAAATGCTAGCTTTTCATTGCAATCAAGATGTGATGGGTTAACTTCAGCCAACTGCTCCACAAGCAACCTGTTCACATGTAAACAATACAATATTTACTCTCAACAAGGTTGAATGGAATGTATGTTCAGAGCCCAGTTGACATGCAGTCTAACAAACAGAAAGAATCGTTTTACCTGAATCGTTTGAGAGCACCAGATGCATATTCAAGCTCTTTCTTCCCAACTGACAACCAAGAGACTTCAACTGCATTCCTGTAAGCTCCAATACCTTTATTCCATTCTACTTTACCAGGAACTCCATATGGATCAAACGTGAAATAACTTCCTGATACTTGAGAGTCCTGTTCCATGTCACCTATAAAACTTCTCGTTGACGAATTTGAGTCTGTGAAAGATGCCAAACAGGAATTCAGTAATTGTGCCCCCGGAGGCGAAGATGGTGAGACCATAGACTTCAAAGAAGAGATTTTGGAGGAGTCCGCCAAGAAAAGGAAAATATCTCTCATGCACAACACCATTGCTTCTGAAAGCTGGTTAGGTCTGTGCCATAGTTTCTCAACAAAATAATCCTTATTTGGTTCATTAACTAAGTCAGACCATGGAGGCTTCTCCTCCATCTTTCCTTCTGTGTTCTCTCTGCTGCCAGGTCTAGTTATCTGTAAACATTTGCCAAATTCCTTTACAACACTTCACTTCAACACAAAGTGGTGCAAAGAGCCAGTTTATTGAAAACATACCGTCTTTGGTATATTAGAGTTAAAAGAATTGAACATGGAGGATGCTAAAATAGGCAAATGCTTCAGGCGATACTCAGTGATACGGCGCTCATTCCTCTCTTGACTGAGTTGATATTGCAAGGAAACTGACTTTTGTTCAAGGTTTGAAACAATATCCTCGAGGATAGTTATATTATCCAAGAGCTCTTGGGCCTGACATGTAGATGAAAACGCAATTTTGAGCAAGAATAGATTGAAAATTGACAAGTTAACAACAAAAGCTAAATGGAGGAAGAATGTGAAGACATAATAATAATAATAATAATAATAATAATAATAATAATCACCTTATATGGAAGTGGAGAGGGTGATTCAGAAGCTGAGTTAGAATGTTCAACAGCATTTCGAAGGGCCAAGCGCAAGTCAACCTCTTGTTGCAATTTCTGCTGCAATATTTTCACCTGAGATGTTCAGTAAGTGGGAATCACATCAAATACATCTGACAAGATGGGTAAGAAAAAAAATGTTACTTAAGACTTACTTCTTTCTCAAGCTTGTGCTTGTAAAGAGAGATATCTCCATCTTTCGCAAGTTCACTCTTCTTCTCTTGAGTATTAGTTTCCTAGACAAGACGAAAGAGGGGTGAGTATAATAAATAGTAGGATATGGTTTTGGTGAGTAACTTTGTTTCTTGTGGAACTGTTATGAAAGAACATTCCCACACAATTTTTCAGCAGAGGTAGTAACTGATATGAGCAACTGAGGAAAAGGCATCTCCGCTGTATGACATAAAGGTTGTGCATGAGGAGAAATCTTGTCCTATGACATCAGTGCGTGAAGAAAGAAGAAGAACCCAAAAAAATAACACAAATGAAAAATTGGGGAATAAGCATAAAGCTACAAAATAGTCAGAAGGAGGGGACCATAAATAAAAATATCACCATCGTGCTGATAGGAGCAATTTGCAGAAAAAGAAGAGGTAGCAGAAATGCATGTATGTACATTGTGAACAAAGAGGAAGAAGAAGGCAATACCTCAAAATCGGAAGGTGGACAAGAAGGAGAGGCATCCCCGGAAGAGATGGATCGAGTGGAAACCTTACCCATCTTCCAGAAATACTTATGAAGGGAACTTCCACTGCACAGATCATCATCAAAACAAAAAACAAAATTGGTATCTTTCACCATATTTGATTAGAAACATACGCAAAAAAAACAAAAGGAAACCCCATCATACAAACTAATGGGAAGAACAAATCCTGGAGAATCAGCGCCGCCAGTGATTGAATCAATCTTGTCTCCACCGTCGACAAGATCGGGGTGATGGTCGTCAAAAGCTTCTGCTTTCAAACAAAGCATCTTTTCCTTTGATTCATTCAATCCCTCATTGGAAACAATGTTAGTCAGAGTCCTCTTCAGCTGATTTAAACAAACAGATAGCAAGGCAAGCAAGGTGCAAGAGAGGAGGAACAAATGAGGTCAAACACAGTCAATGTGATGTCATAAAACTTTTTTTTTTTCCTAATAGAACTTCCTCCTAATGCATCAACAAGCAAACATCATCAACAAAGTCTTTTTTCTTTTACAACGCACATTCTCCTAGTTTCATTAAACCCATCGGTGGCAATCACAACATGGAATGGTAAAGAACAATTACATCCTCGGGGTCATAATTAAAATACTCGATCCAATTTGGAGGGAGAGTACCCAACGCCAACTTCTTCGCCACCCAATCTGCTCGGGAGTTAGAGGAGCGGGGGATGAAACACACCAGCAATTGAGGCGAAACTTCGAACTTTGAAAGTAAGGTGGGAATGTCGCACTGTCCCATGGCCATGGATACTGAGACTCGTTCAGGATGTCGAGTAGAATTTTTCAATCAGATAGAATACGACATGGAATCTGAAAGATGGTTCCCAAGATCAACTACAAGAATCGCACAAGCTTCAGCCGCAATAGGAGAAAAATAGAGATTGCTCCGACTTTCCCACCAAACACAAATCTATGGACGTCAGATAGGGTGACTCCATAAGCCATCGTCAAGGTATGTTCATAGAAAGACCCGTTATAGTGAATTTCCTTAAGGATATCAGGAGGCAGCGGATCATAGATTGGCGGGGTTGGAAGGGCTGGAATCGACGGATGGCAAGGATCTGGTGATAAGACCTCTTTCCATAGATGGATTTCATGGTGGCAGAGGATCGTAGAGATATACGGAGATGGTCTGATGCTGTTGAACACGAAGTCATTTCGTGCCTTCCAGATGGTCCAACATCCAGTTGTGATAGTCTGCATTTGTCTTACGTCCATCGTATCCGGGAAAAACCAATCAGAGAAAGAGCTATTAGAAGATGGTAAGGCCAGGGCCGAGAAGATGGTTGCCCATGTAATAGTAGCATGAGTGCAAAAGAGGAGACAATGGGATATAGATTCCTCCCTATCACAGAGGGCACAAGTGGTTGACGAAGCACATTCCTGCGGAATAGGTTGGCATTGGTCGCCAAGCATTTGCTCACCGCTCTCCAGATGAAAAATACAACATTTGGCGGCGCTGAGATATTCCACTTACACTTCCTGGAAGCCTCGTCCCTCAAGGGCGGAGGGGAAGTAACGGAGGCTAGATGGCGGGTATGGAAGTAGGCTGATCGTTTTGAAACTTTTCCCTCTCTGTCGGGAGCGCAGGCCTATAAGTCATCAAAGTTAGGAGGGCCCATCGACACTTGGAGGATTGCTTCCTTCTCCACCGTAGTTTAGAAAGTGTCGAGAATATCTTTCTTCCACGTTTGGTTAGTCTGGCAGATTAGGTCAGAAACCATATTGAAGCCACCATTGGTCGCAGGCCTCCGGAAGGGGAGGGAGTGAATCCAGGGGTCCCCTATCACTAAGATGGAAGATCCGGATCCGAGCACCTTCACTTAGCCCGAGCATAGCATTGGTCTCTCACCCCATAGGCTCGCCCAAACCCACGATGAACAACGTCCATTTGTTGCATCCAGGAAGGTAGAGTTCTTGAAGTATATGGATTTCAAGAGTTTTTCCCAGAGCGCATCGGGATTCGAGAGAAGCCTCCATCCTTGCCGAGCAATTAGGATCGTGTTGAAGGAGGCAAAATCCTTAAACCCAAGACCTTTGTTCCATAGAGAGTCAAAGAGACGGTGTCCTTTGCACCAGTGGATGGACTTTCTTGCCATCGATCCCAACTAGAAGAAACGTCGCAGCAGCGTATTCATCTTATTTTTCAAACGTTTCGGGAGGTCGAACAAGCTCATAATGTAAGTCGGGATGGCTTGTATGACCGCCTTATTAAGGGTGACTTTGCCTGCATGGGAAAGGAGAAGGCCTTTCCACCATTTGCCTTGTTTTCCCATGCGTTCCATTAGAAAGTTAAAGGTTCCAATCTTCGATCGTCCCCATTCCGTAGGCACCTCCAAATATCGAGAGTGTGAAGAGTGAGGAGCAAAAACAGTGAAGGCATAGATTTCCTCCTTCAAAGAGTCCGGGTAGTTTCCACTAAAGAAGATAGAAGATTTGGCAGTGTTGATTTCCTGACCTGTGATTGCACCATAGTTGTTAATATTGTACATGATCCCTTCCGCCTCAGCCACAAATGCCTTCTTGAACACAATTGTATCATCCGCGAAAAGACAATGGGTCAATCTAGGGCATTGGGGCTTGATTTGCAGACCCTGGATTACATTAGCTTGCACACCTCTCTCAATCATAATGGAGAGGACATTGGACATCAGTGTGAAGAGAAAAGGTGACATAGGATCCCTTTTTCGAATGCCTCTGGAAGGTTGGAAAACCTCAGATTGAGTATTGTTAAAAAGCACTGAGAAACAAACTAACCCGATACAAACCCGAATCCAATCACACCACCTATCCCTGAAACCGTAAAAATAGAGGAGCTTATCGAGACAAACCCGATTCCAATCACACCACATGTCCCTGAAGCCTTCCTCATATCTAGTTTAAGCATCATATCCATCTTGCAACCCTTTTTCTTGGTAAGGAGGTGATGGAGGACTTCATGGACAACAATCACGTTGTCCTGAATCATTCTTCCTCCGGAGAAAGCACCCTGCATCTTCGAAACCAACATGGGGATCCATTTCTTTAGGCGAGTGGCAAGGAGCGTGGATATAATCTTGTAGAGGAAATTGCAGCAACTAAAAAGCCGGAACTAGGTCATATTCTGTCGTACTGGGATCTTGGGAATGAGTACTAGGTGCGTATCGTTCTAGCCGGAGGGAATGATATTGGAGTTGAAAAATTGGAGCACTTCTGTAAAAACAGCAAGTCTCATCATGTCCTAGTGTTGCCAATAGAATTGTCTTGGGAAGCCAATGGGGCCAAGAGATATGTTTCCCCCAAGGCTAAACACTACATTTCTAATGTCCTCGCTGGAAAAAGCAGCACAGAGACTTGGGGGGATATCCCTAGTAGTGAAGAGCTTTTGGTAGTAGGCGGTGGCCTGGTCACACAGGGTATTCTCTTTAGTAATCCAGTCCCAATTCGAGTCCTTAAGTTTTTGAATCGTGTTCCTTTGTTTCCTAAAGACCGTAGAAGCATGGAAGAACGATATATTTATGTCGCCGTTTTATAGCCAGTTATTACGAGCCCTCTGACTCCAGAAGCTATTTTTGTCTTTCCACAGTCCGCCAAGTTTATTCAGAAGGCTTTTCTCCTCATTAATGATTTGGAGATTTCTAATAGAGGTCGTCAAGTCACGAAGATGACAGCTGACCGTCTGTTGTCTAGCAAGTCGAGTATCATAGTCAACTCTAGCCTTGTTGGCTAGCTGTTTAGAATAGTCAAGAAGTCGTCCAACCACTAGCAAGGCACCCGTTCAATTCTCTTGCACAATGCCATTATACTCCTACCTTACTAGACATCAAGAGTCACATCTGAAAGGGGGTTTAGCTCTGGGACGGCCCCCGTGAAGTTCAAGGTGAGTTGGACAGTGATCCGACCCAATGCACTCATTATGGAAGATGATGGCTTTCTCAAAATCCAGCCTCCATTCCACTGAAGCTAAACCCCTATCCAATCATTGTTTAATAAGGCCAGCTTCTTGATAATTGTTCGACCAAGTATACTTATCCCCGATGAATCACAGGTCTGAAAGGGCGTTGTTGAAGAGAAAGTCCCTCGGAAGTTGCACCGAGTCATAGGAAATATGATTCACTCCTTGCTTTTCATCTTTCATTAAGACAGCTTTAGGATAGCCGATTGCAACCCCACGAGTTACCTAAACCCGGCCCAAAAGCACTAATATCATCCCACATGTTATGTCTCCTAACTGTCGTAGTTGGCGCATGCACAAACGTACAAAAGAAACCACCTCCGTAGTGGATGAAAACATGGATAAAAGGACTACTAGATCTAATAATATTGATATTCAAATTAGCTGCCCACCAGAGGGCCAAACTGTCTGCAGTGTTAATAGGTTCAACCCAGAAGCCATTTGCAAAATTCATAGCTAGCCTCTTCCTTTCCATGAAAGCTTGCTGGTTCTTTGTCTCCATAAGGAAGAGGATGGAGGGTCGGAACTCCTGCACAAACCGCTATAGGTAATCACTAGTCAGAGGGTGACCCAACCCGTTGCCAGCAAATAACAATGATTCATGTCTAGTTGGCTCCGGGCTAGTCATCGATGTCCCTTGGGGAGAAAGCTCCCCCCGAATTTGCCCATTTTTACTTGGGAGATACTGCATAGAGCTTGCGCCTAGCTGACCACGTTTGCCCCTTCTATTCTTTTCACCTGTTGGGACCTTAGCTCTAGTCCGCTGCTGAAGGTAGGTGGTTAAGAGAAAATAAAAATCCAGCTTGGAGGAAGCCTGGTTAGATTATTCTCCTCTCCTTTTCTTGGGTGAGGGTCGGTTGCTGAGCTGAAGGTCGAGAGAGAGCCCATCAGAAGATTGGGAGTTCATGTATGGGCCAACCCAAGACTTAGCCCGACCCAATGATAGATGGTGGCTAGTGGGTGTGTCTTCTTCTTTTCCTTTCCCCATTATGAGGGATTCCATTGATGCTGACAGATCTCTTGGGAGTAGAGGAGAGATTGGGGCATCTCGTGATCCCCGAGGGAAAATATCAGAGAAAGTGGGAGTTCTACCCGTTGGAAGGGGGGTCAGAATCCGGGGGAGCTGAAAAGGCAGGTAGTGGTTGGGATCTGAGCTCATGTTGGTGAGGGCCCACTCCCTGCCTTCGCAGACGGCGTTCTTAGTCTCGTAGTTGTAGCTCGTCCCTCCTCGCTGAGATCCGGTTCGCGATCTAGAGCGGGTAGAGCTTTGTCCCGTTCCCGGAGGAGGTGGGGGGAGGTAGGGAACCCCGCTAGGATCAAGAGACGGAATCCTCCTTGGCCCCAACTGCCATCAATGGCTCTCATAGTCGCCGGTCGGCCTGCACAGTTGTTGATGTCGTGGCCCATCATCTTGCATAGGCAGCAAAACTCATAGATCTTCTCATACTGGAATTTGACTTTCTCCATTACCCCATCAATGGTGGTGGTATAGCTTGAGCGCAGGGGTTTGGAGTCATTGACATCCACCAGCATCCTCGCATAGTTATTCCATCTGGTGCATTCGAGACCACCATGGTCGATTTCATGGAGGTGGTTGAAAAGTTTGGATAGCTCTCTCATGTTGTATGTTGTCATCAGTGGGTAGCTAAGGTTGTGGACTGACACCCACAGGGAGATGATGTCAAAACTTACATCCTTCGGGAGACCCCGACTGCTCCACTTCTTCAGGCCAAGGGTGGTGTAGGAGATGAGCCACTGGTGGCGATTCCATACTTCTTCAGCCACCTCGGTCATGGGGAATGTGAAAAAGAACTTATTGTTCACCAGATCCTTGATTGATGGGATTCCCATCTTGCCCCAGGCCCTCCTTGTTTCACCGTTCACCATCCTTGATGTCGCACACTTTGCACACAAAATATTCTAACCAGCATCTTCTTAGTGGATTGGACATTAGCCCTGAGGAGGGGGTAAGGTTGAGAGTGATATGGTCCATGGGGCTGCCTTTAAGCATCTGGTTAGTCGCCATGTTATTTGCTTGAGAGTAGTGTTTTTTTTTTGCTTTGTTGTAGAGACATTTCCATAAGGGGGTTGATGATAGGATTTGTTGTAGAGTAAGCCCAAGCACATATGCTATCAACAAAGTCATTCACCCTAACCACATATGCTATCATATTTCCACTCTTAAGGTTGTCCGCAACCCTCCGGCTAAATTTGTAAACTTGTAAAATAGAAGGTTTCAAACACCTCCAACCCGCCTTCTAAAATAGAAGCCGGCTAGCTAAATTTGAAAGAATAAGTAGCTAAACTTGTAAAAACTAAGATATATAACAGCTGCTAAAATAATGGGGCCCAAATTACTCAAAACAAAAAAGGAAGGAAAGAATGCCAACTTAGTCGTGCACTGCACCCTCCAATCAAATCTTGTTAACAACATTTTGTTACTGCACGACATTTTCTTTTTGTTTGCGTTTTATCTTTCAAAAGAGTTGTTTCTCCAGCCCGATAGACAGTTATATTACACCCCTTCCATTTGGTTATAATTTGCTCACGCAAAAGAGGTTATGATAGTGAAATCATCGAGTCAGCATGGGATTGAAAAATTATCTGAAATAATAATCATAGAATCAAATTGGAAAATCGTAAGATTCCAAAATTTTCTAGAATAAAAAATTTAAAGAAGAAAGTTCATTAATTTTAGACTATTATTATTATTTTAATTCACTTATTATTAAAATAATAAAACTCTATCAATAAAATAAATAAATTCCTAATAACACATAGTTTTTTTTATTCTAAGCCAAACGAGTGAGAGAAAATAACAAACATACAATTTTCACTTAGAAAGTATAATTGTAAAATACAAGAAAAATTGATTTTACAAGATTCTAAGATTTAAACCGAGATTTTACCGGATTTCACTAACCATCAATTTTGAGTAGAATCAGAATCGTTAGACACCACTAAAATCATAAAATCGTAAAATTGTAAGATTTAAATCGTTGATTTCACTACAACTCGGCCTTTTTTTACAAGACATTATTTACTTTGAGCATAAACCCTCACAAATTTACTTTCAAATGCATCCTAATGACCACCCAAAAAGTCATCCGTCTGTGGTGTTCCTACTAAAAGACATTTATTTATGGGCCAACCAAACAAAACAAAACCATCATCTTCTAATTTCTTTTTCCTCCATTTATCTATTGTTGTTTAATTCAAATTTTGTGAGCAATTTTATTTCTTGATTCAGAAGTCGATACGATAAACCCTACATCTCCATTAAAATTTTTTAAAATCAATGCCTCGTTAGCCGAACAAATGAGACAAGATAATTCATTCGGGTGCACCGATGCACCCCTTATGTGACATCTACATAGTGTATTATGAGGCTATGATTAAGCAGCATATAAAGATTTTTATATAAAAAAGTTTCTTTTTGCCCCCTCCCAAATCGGTGTACATATAAATTTTAATCTTCAACTTCATATATTTTAACTCAATCAATCACTAATTCAATTTTTTTTTGACGTTTATAAGATCAATATCCTACTCACTAATAATTGATAACTATCTAAGACTGTTTGCAACCTTCCGGCTAAACTTCTCAACTTATTGTATAATAGAAGCTTGTAAAATATCCAACTCACCTTTCAAAATAAAGAGTGACTAGATAAACTTGTAAAAATGGATAGGTAAGGCTAACCGTAACCCTCTGTGTATAATAGAAGGCGCCAAATGTGATTTTACCCGCCTGAAAAAGTACAACACCTCCAACCATGAGACTAGCTAAACTTAAATTTTTTTATTTTCAATAAATTTAATTATAAAATATTAAACTAATTCTTACTTTTTTTAGTTCATGATAATTCGATACAAATATTTCGTAACATTTCATTAAATTCTAATAAAAATTACATTCGACTTAATTCGATACGAAATTGTAATGAAAATAAATCAGTGGCCAAATGATAATTTTAATTAACTCCAAACACAAAAAGGAAAAAAAAATATAAAGTCAAAAGTGAAATTGTGCAACACGTGCGTGTTCAACAAATGCCAATTTCCAAGGAATTTGGTTGGCGGGTGGCCTGAACACGTTAGGGTCGTGTTTGGACTTCCTCTTTTTATTGTTTTTTGCTGGTAGTCCCTTCAATTTTAGCTAGTTGATATAGAAGCTGCTATATTTTGGTGTGTTTGCAAGTTTAGCTATTCATTTTTACAAATTTAGATAGTCTACTTTACAAGTTTGCAAGTTTAGATAGTCTATTTTAGAAAATGGGTTAAAGGTGTCTATTTTACAAATTTGCAAGTTTAATCAGAGGGTTGCGCACAACCTAAAATGGAGGAAATTGAACAACTGCTATATCAAATTCCTATAAATAATTGGGCCAAACTGGGATTTGTACAGGGCACATCCAACCAATTTCCTGTATTGTTGTTATATGTACTCCATAGGCATAGGCTGAGCAGTTAATGCTTCGACATTTTTTTCATGTTGGATAAAGTTAATTAATGTTATCATTTGATCACTAATTTATATTTCGTACCA